>JBBMOI010000002.1:14340000-14420000 GCA_038088405.1 Porites divaricata
AAGTTTGACTGCTGTTTCAAGTGAGGCATGTCTAGTTTTGAATGGACTCGATTGTGTGGACGTATCCTCGTCAGAGTCCAGATTGACCTCTGTATGCCTCCTCTTTTGAGCACTGGTGAGCTTTGCATTGCTCCATTTGTTGAAAGATGACGTGAGCCACGATGCTTTATGAGATCTGAGTGTTTCTTCAATTCTCTTCCCTTCGTCTAAATGGGACAAGGGCACTTGAATCGACAATTGGCCAACGTCGGCGAACTTTGGTAGATTATCGGCTAACGTTATATAACCTGATCCGCTATCTCTTCTAGTAAAATCAACCGGTGATGCAAGCTTGTCATTTTTATTTTCCCCTGGACATAAAGCATACAAATCCCAGTTAGCACGAAACGGTGTTCGATCCTTTGTACGATCCTCAGAATGTAACTGATAAGTTATTCCATCTTAAAACAGTCTGTTTATGCATGGGAAAAAATCAGTCAGGCGTTACATGCTACCTTTCCTGCTTTACTTTCGAAATTTTTCCAATAAGCCGGGATAAAGATGACTTCGAATTTTTTTCGAAAGAAAATATGGTTCTTTTGATTATATATTATTATATTAGCCTTAATTTCGTTAAGATAGTTGAAAATAAGGTAAGCTTTGAGCCTGCGATACCGAACCGCTGACCACCTTTAAAACGACTTAAAACGTACGTTCATGATCAGGATCCAAAAAGAATTTCATTGGAATATGAATCTACATGCTAAAAGGCACTTATCCTGAAAATTTCACACTTGTATCACTAATTTGAACAATTCCGCAATTTTCTGTCGCTAATCTTCCGGACTACTTTGAAAGTGCATGTGTTTGAATTTCTTGTTGAATCATTCCAAAGCTAGTGTATGTATTAAATTATTAATCAGCAATCACTTACATTAGTCCCTTACCTTACTTCAATGTAATTGATTCATTATTCTGTAACAATATAAGTTATGTATATATATTTTTGTGTGTGTGATGACCTTTACCAAACAAAGTATTACCCAAGTGCTGTTCTAAGCATTTGTGTAGTGTCTGTTGTGAGCACACTTATACAAGTACAGCTCTAGTATTGACTTCAGAAAATTTGCCATGAAAAAATGCACATACTGTATTTCCTGGAGTAATAGCCATCCCTTGATTAATTGCCTCCCACGAATAATCCTCCCCCTTTGACGGAATTATTTAGAATAATCACACCTCTTGAATAATCGCCCCCAACCCCTCTCGCCGTCTTTTTTTTTTCTTATCCCCTCCCTGTTGAGTTAAAAATTGTCAACTTGGATCACAAACATAGCTGAAGTAGAGTCTGATGCAGAAAAACTGATCAGTGACGATTCAAGCTCCGACGTCGAGGATATTGACATTGAAAATTAATCAAGGAGCCAAATTTGGAACACTTAAAAAGCCCATGTTCAGTTTATTTGATGTGAATATTTTTTTAATGTAGTGGAATAGTCAAAAAATATATTTATAGGGCATGACTTTCCGTGAGCAATATTTGAAATAATCGCCTACCTTGAATAATCACGTTCCCTCGAATAATTACCCCCTTATGGTACGTTCCCAAGAATAATCACCCCCGGTTATTATTCAAGGAAGTATGGTATTTGGCTATTGATATTACTTGTCCTTCTTTTCTCTTTGATTTGCTTTGACGAAGGGCTGACGATCAGAATACCAGGTTCTCTCTCAAGGGTGGCCAATCGAACAAACCACATCTTTCTACTTCTCTTTTAACAGGTTGTCATTGTAAGCGATCAGGATGCCTAAAAAACTACTGTGAATGTTATGAGGTAACACTTTTTTTAAAATTAAAATTGTTCTGAGTTTTGGAAGTTGAAAGACATCTTATCTGGCTACATCATTTTGTAAACGAGCTCTCCTTTATTTGAATAGCATAACTGGATGACATTTTTTCCCACCACTAAAACTAACATTTCAATAAAATTTATTGGTATACAGTTACAACAGGTCATCAACAACCAATTTCTCAATGTATTTATTTATTAACTTACAGGCCAAGATTTTGTGTACAAATCTGTGTAAATGTACAGGATGCAAGAATTTTGAGGAGAGTCCAGAAAGGAAAACGTTAATGCACTTAGCGGATGCAGCAGGTGAGCTGAAAAGGATTGAGTTTTGTCATGTAAAAGCAACATAGAAACAGTTGCTTTGTGTTTTCTCAAATTTTGCATTGAAAATGTGCACTGAAACAGTATTCATTTTGTTATTCATTATTTGCTCACAACAAAATATAAGGAGATAAAGCCTGATTGAAAGAATGAAAACGTTATTTAGCTTTTCAGCTACTGGGGGACACTAAAACTTAAGAAACAAGATAATGAAATAATTTGATTGAAGGCAGATTTTTTTGTGGCAGCAAATGCTATGAAATCGCCACTAGTTTAATCATATGATTTGAACTCATACCTATAATCGACGGCAAAATTGTTGGGACACTGTCGATAGCAAACTTGTAATTTTTTTAATAGCGTGAAGCTTTGTTTTTATTCTGTAAACATTTTACTATAATCTCTTGGCGTA
Source organism: Porites divaricata (assembly GCA_038088405.1). Classification (NCBI taxonomy): domain Eukaryota; kingdom Metazoa; phylum Cnidaria; class Anthozoa; order Scleractinia; family Poritidae; genus Porites; species Porites divaricata. The sequence continues at coordinate 14,342,566 of JBBMOI010000002.1, forward strand.
CTTCTCATATTGCAGAGGTTCGTGTAAAGCAACAGAATGCAGCCCGAACTAAACTAGAGTCTCAGATAGAAGACTTACCATCAAGACCGACCTTCTTGACTAATACTGGGGAGAGGTTAGTACTTTGATATGCAGTAAAAACCCACAACTAAGAACCTACATTTCCAAAGTTAGCCTAAACAGGTCCTACATAAATGATAATTAGCACAAATTTAGGCTATTCAGGTTCTTAAATAAGTTCTTATTTTCTGAAGAAAAAAGTTCATTGTAGCTAAGAGTATTTAGTGGTATTCAGCTTATCCCTTATTTAAGATCTGCACACCATTACATTGCAGTTGGAGTGATAAGGCACCTGTCTCATCCTGAATGTTGACTTATCTATATTGCCCCATTGTACAGAATGTTTTTATGAACCTGTTTCAAATTTTGTGCTAAACAGGTTCTTGTATAGAGGGGACCTAACTGGCATTTATTTTATTTTAGCCTAACAGGTTGTTAGCCGCAGGTTTTTACTATGTTGTACCTGGTCCCAATCCCAGTGTTTTCTGGTGCATAGTATTTTAGCAATGTTAGTAATACATGAAATTCCTGATTACTTTGTCGTTTACAGTCAAATAAAGCGGCCTACTGCATGTATATTGGAGTACGTGGGGCTATGATTTAAAAATCTTGCCTATCTACCCCGCATCGTCTGCCCTTTCACTCTATTAAGTTTGAAGAGACATAAAGTTGAACCTCTCTTAGTCTGCAACGGCCATCTTGGGTACAGAAAAAAGTGGCCATTGTAGAGAGGTTTAAACAAGAGTCAAATGAATGGACGGTCCGCCAAACAAAGTGACCGTTGTATAGTGATGGCCGTTTGTATGGAGGTTCGACTGTTTCTTGAAATAAACTGCTAAGGTTACGAACGTAATATTTCCTTCCTTGAGTTCCTACTTTTAATTGTCCTTTGATTTAATAGTCTAGTTGCTAATTATAGAAATTCACACTTGGCTCCAAGGCCCGGCGGTGTGAGACAAAAGAAACGGCATTTAGGTTTAGTGATAGATAATTCCATTTTTTGTCTTATTCTGCCCAGCCACGGAACCAAGTATGAATTTTGATAATTCGAAACTTGCCTATTCCGTAACACTTCCAGGTGCAGAGTTATACTGGTCATAATTGCAATAGCCTGCGAACAAGCTCTCCAAATATGGCGAGTGAAGCGAGCCGCGAGAGAATGTGCGAGCGAGGGGCTGGCGTTTCCTATTGCGTGTGGCTCTCGCGTGACTTCTCGCGACTCCGCCTAATGAAGAGCTTTCTCGTAGGCTATGATTGCAACGCTAAGTATTTAATTCGAATGATGTACAACATAGTTCTTTTTACCTAGAGAACGCGCGTGCGAGCGGCTCGCGTTTCCTATCGCCTGTGGCTTTCGTGTGACTCCTCGCGACTCCCCAAAATGAAGAGCTTTCTCATACGCTATGATTGCAACGCTAAGTATTTAATTTGAGTGATGTTCAACATAGTTCTTTGTGCCTTATTTTCAACAGGCTTCCCTTCTCATTTGTCACTGATGACGTTGTTCAAGCAACTTGCCAATGTCTCCTTGCCCAAGCAGCTGATGCGGAAAGTGTAAGTTTACTTTGTTTTGCAACTTTTAGAAGTGCCTCTGGGCTCTTGCTCTCGTCCTATCGTTATACTAAGTGATTTAAATTCCTTGCTGCTTCTGACTGACAAGAAAAGAGATAAGAACCTGCCTTGTCAATTTCGTTTACAATCAGATCGATTCCGCAGAGGTGCCGTCTTGTGCGTTCAGAAATTCAGTGTTAAGAAAAACACTCGCAGGCGAATATTTTTTTTGAAAAATGTAATTTTTTTATTCTGACGCCTTAGACTTGCTTGCAAGTTGACGTTTTTAAGCCACGAAGTCGCTTAAACGACCCAACCAAAACGAGCTTTTAGAAACGAGAGACAAAGTTTGGTTTTCGTTTTAAACTGGCTGTTCTCCAGTCTCCCACACAGCCGTTCTTTGTTTCGTCTCCCAACGAATTTTCCTTGGGGAGGAGCGCTGGGTGACTAGCTGTTCTTATTATAGCTTCGTTCCTCCTGAGCCCCTCCCCATGTGGTAGCTTTGGTTCATTGTTTGTCTCACGATAGTCACCTCCCACCTCAGTACTGGCAAGACTTTGATGCACTTTTTTTTATCATAAGGATGGGAAAACGCCGGCAATGATCGAAAAGATGGTTCTTGAGGAATTTGGGCGCTGCCTTTTGTCAATTATCCACACAGCAAATGGAACAAAAGGCAAGTTTTGTTTATTTTTGCATTTTGATTTCAGCTCTTGTTACATCTTGCGTCATTTTGTATGTTTTTGTTAGCCTCACTCCGGTTCGGCTTTTTCTTTCAACTACACCTTCAAAATTCCCCCTTTCATGTTTGAATTCATGTGTTAATCCATGTTTTCAAGGGCAAGTTAAGCCAGTTGTAGGGGTCTTTTTAGCCAGTGAAATTAGCCGGCCGCCGCTCTTAGGGACACTTCTGGGGTATCAGGGAGGAGATACTGATAAATAACTACCGTTATGATATTTGTAATTCAGAAATATTGTGGGATAATCAGTTTTGTAGTTTAAACTTCAGACCTTATTCGCACCTTTCCCCGTCCGTCAGAAAAATGCCGTAAACTGCAAGGGGTTTTAGGAGCGCTTATATCCGACGGGGCTTATAACCAAAATAAAAAATGTACTTGGAAACAAGCTACTGTACTGCTGATCAAAATACGTTTTGCTCTAAAAAATGGTTTTTAATTAAACTTTAAAACGTCATTTCAATACATTTGGAGAGGGCTTATATCCGGGGGAAGCGTACGTGTAGCCGCACCCTCCCCCCAACAAAGGAAAAACTTATATCCGGGGGGGCTTATAAGCGACAGTTTAGGGTACTATATTGTATCCCCTCTGGGTCTCTTGTTACTCACTCAGATACAGCTATTTCGAGAAGGTGGTCGGAAAAAAATGGCCGCAGCGATCCCGAAAGGTATTGTGGGTGGTTTTGAGTGCACTGTTCTTCAAAGAAATTTGAAAGAATGGGACGAGAGGTCATGGACGTATTTTTGCGAGTACTAAAGGAAAGCAACAAAAGTAGGTTCGACAGCTGCAGTGTCAGCAACAGTGTATTGATCATATCCCATATTACCTTTCGGGATTGCCTGTACCGCAGAAGACATTTTGGTTAAGGTTATTCATGTTTATTAATAGTATTTCTTGTTTGTTTTCCGCAGAATAATATGTATGGTGGATTGTTGCATAGAATACACAACTTATCTTTCGCGCGATTTTTATCATAATGTTCAGTAACAAGGAGAACACTGGACGGCATTGGTAGAATTTTTATCTCGTATAAAGTAGTGTAAATACAGGTTTGACACCTAATTTAGTATGTTTTACATTTTGAACGCCTAACGGTCTATACTGTAAATAATGCTCTTTGCTGGTATAAGTCCCATCCGCACGATCAAATTTTATGGGACAGTTTTGATGTGGAAAATTTTATTTGTACGCGTACAAGGCGCTGCAAATTTTATGTTAAAACTCTATTCCATACGCACCATGATCGACTCTAAGTTCCTAAAACCTTCGTTTTGCCGTTCACACTAATGCGATAGAATGCCGTTTTCAAAGGCCTCCATTTTTGAGGGACTAAAGTACTTGTTTCATAAACTTCCGCTTTCGAAAACCTTCGTTTTTGATACTGTACGGTGGTTATAACTTTTGAGTTTGGAGAGAACATTACGGTGTGAGCATTCAAATGAAGCCACTTCAGCAGCACTTTCACAAGGTATTTATAGTGTTGCAGCATTTTACAGGATGACATTTGACCACTTTTGGGCGTGAAAGTGATAACATGGACGCCAGACCAAAGCGCATTGAAATGTGCGCCTTTTCTAACTAAAACGCATAATGATGGGCAATTACCGTCTAACCAGCGGTAACTACATTTATCACATTGATTATGAGAGAATTTTCTCAAGTACAAGGTCAAACAAAAATAGAGTGTTTTCACATGACGTCGCGGCGGCCATATTGGTGTCCCAAAACAATGAAACGGCGGCCATGTTGGTGTCCCAAACTAGTCCGCTGGGAGTTGAACTCTTTTCTGTGTTGAGAAAGGAAAAAGACGGTAAAGAAAGAAACAGTCAACTAAGATAGTAAGTTCTTTCGCATCCACGCGGGGATATGTCTTAGGTATCTTGCATTTTCCGGAGTAGAGTGTCGGTACCCGGACGATCTTCGAGGGGAGCTCGAGCGACAACTGAAGCGAGGATCGTTGAAGTTACAAAACAAATGGTGTAACTAGAAAGAACACTTACTTTGCGCGTGCGTAATGTAAATTCCTTTGCCGTCTTCAAGAAAACGGCAATGCGTAATTTGATTGAAATAAGAAAGTTGTAAAGTGAAAATGCCGGACGGGCGTGGCGCATTCTTGACTGTTCCAGTCCAAGATAAATCTTAGTCGAAACTATAGTTGGCATTTTTTTGCGTTTAGAGCCTTGTACGTATTCGTTGAAGTCTCTAGGTTTAACCGCAATAAAAGATCTGAACACGAAAAGTGTCAATTTGCAAATTAAGATGGTCAAGCTTGCTGCCCTGTTAGGGGGGAGGGGAGGGGGAAGGGGATCTAGTCATTCCTTTTACCTGTGCCATCAGGCGCCCTGTGGAATACGGTTCCCCTGTTCTGTTACCTCTTAGATCAGATATCCCGTATTCCTAATAGTGCCAAAAATATTATCCACAGGACCTAAAAGGAGCTAAAAATGCAGTGGAACCCAGTTATTACAGACACGAAGGGGACATGCCATAGTGCCCTTTAAAATAGTCCCTTAATACTACTTGTCCAAGCCAAACGAAAGACATTGATGCAAGTCAATGAATTCATATTAGCCTGTTTGATGAGAATGAAAAGCGCGTCTTACAAGGTCATTTTCTGGGCTGCTGTAGGCAAAAACGGTGCCGTATGGCCTAAGGAGCTTGAACTGGCCTAAACTGAGTGATAACAAGTGTTTCTTGCCGATAATGATAAGGGTCAATACCTTAGCATGGGTAAAAATCACCGGAAAAGAACGAATAAGTCATCACTAAAGTGGAACCAGAAAATAAATGCGTTATGCCTAAAAACATTTTTTTGAATTATCGCGTATCCTTTAAATTATCATTCCAGTTATCCCTCATCTCTACAACACCTAACAGGTCCTTACTTGGTTGACACAGCCTGCGTACAGCCGCAGTCGGGAAAAGAAATCTCTTTCTGAGGGGAGGGGAGGGGGGGCGCTGTACACTGGCTAACAAGGCCCTCAACCGAAGCTTGCGGAATGGGGTCAATTTAGGTTTCTGGGAGACTTCTCACCTACCCCTCCCTTAAGCCAAACATTAACACTTACTTCTGTTTAGAGCGAAATGTTGGCTTAGGGGAGGGGTAGGTGGGCAGTTTCCCAGAAACCTAAATTCAAGATTTTGCCTCACACGCCGCTTATTACCAGCCGCTGTCCGGGAAATGAGCCGAGAGAGAGCGGCGGAAATCGGAGCCTGTTCCAGTGGTTCGGATAGTGAACTGCGGTGCGCACATCTCTGCGCTGTTCCCACAACCAGAACGCCTCAAACAAGCTACAGAAATCGAGCGTAGTTGCAACCTCTGTGAGCTCTTCCCCCTGCCCCCTCCCCAGTAAGTAAGCCGTAGATCGGTTTACGGCTTCCTCGCTATCTCACGTTTTGCACTTTATCAGGAATAACTCACCAGGTATAACTCTTCCCGTCCCCAGTAATAATTAGGAAAGACATGACAAAGACGTTATCATGACGAAACTAATTTAATTTGCAAAGTTCAAGCTGTCACATTCCAGAAAAATAACTTCATTATGTTCTGTGCTATAAAAATACTTCATAAATTATTATTTTATCCTCACTCATGTGCAGATGACAGTCAAACTATTCGCCTTTATATTACGATCCAAAATTACACTACATTTTATGAACTCAGGACACAACAGAATCGTTAGGGAAGCTGTAGAGCACAAAACCTATCAGCAGACTGCTAGCAGTTCCTCGAGATTATCGCGCAGTATGTTGCGAGCGAGGAAACGAGGAAACTGCGCGTGGGAGTAAGTGAGAAAAAAGTACTCTCCCCCTCCCCCTCCCCCTCTTTCTGTTGTCTCGCCGAGACAGATTCTTGCCCTCTTAACTGACTTGAAAAGAAACTATTAGCAGTTTACCTACCAGAATCTACTCGCTTAAAAAAACTGAGATGACACTGAAATCTTCTTTGTGTTTGAAGCTGATAAAAATAGCAGCTTAAACACCTTCTCTGTTCTTTCTCTGTATCGTTTATAAATCTAGCATTTAAAGAAGCTAGGTTACGTGATTTCAGCAATTACCAAATGGTCACAAAGTTCACTGAAATAAGCTGAAAAAGACTCAGAAAAAAAGCAGAAATAAAGAACAAAAGGGTTCGAGAACATAAATGGTGAAAATAAAAAGAATTGCATTTAAGTAAGCTTAAAAATGGCCCAACTTTTTAAGTTTATCTCAATTTGTAAAAGGTGCTAGTCAAATAAACGTCCGAGAATTTTTGCGGTATCAATCGCAATCAACGAAAATACAGATGAGCAACAAAGATCGTGATCAAGCGGTTGACTTCTGTGTTGTATGAATTGGTAGATTCAGTTTACCGAAGCGCTAGCAAGATTGAAACAGTTCCCTTAACTACATCTACGTGCCAGAACATCTAAATACAATTTGTCTATGGACTGAAAAAACAAATCGGAAATAATTATAAACTTGCCTTTTCACTACACACCTATGTGTACAATAAATTCATTAAATAAATAGCCGTAAGAACTTTCCACATCGTAAAGAAATTCCCCTCATCGAATTGTTTATCTTTCCCTATCAATTAACTCGTTTATTTTTTAATCACTTTGACAGTGAATTTCATGATAACTTAGCTTATAAATTCTTGCTTGAGTGAAGAAATATTGTAAAAAACATCCACAAAAATTTCGCTTCATTTATACAAACAAAGGTAGAAAAGAGAGCTCCTTTCCTTTCCAAGTCTCAAGCCTCGGCCACAAAACCACCGTTCCAAAAAGAGAGGCTAACATCCCAGACCGGTTTACACGTAAAGCGATTGAGTCAGAAATTTGGCGACTGCAAACCCGTGAGGTGGACCCGAGAGTAACCATTCTCATGTTCACGGCGCTCAGAGAGTTTGGGTACCCAACCTCAAAATAGTTCCTTTTCGGCGGTGATGGAAATCTGGTATGACGTAGGCCTAAAGGCCAAAGATTCAGTTTTACCCGGTGACGAAACGCTCGTTCCCAGGTTCTCTCTCCTAACTTGCTCCGTAAGGACGGGTAGGGTTAGGGTTAGGGGTTAGGGTAGGAAAGAACCCTGGGAGCGAGGTTGGAAACTGCTCATCGTGTAGACCAGGTTCCACTACTCGGTTTCGTTCAAACATTGGTCTGATTAAGTTTCGCGAAAGATGATTCCTCCTCTTCAAGAAGTGATACTATCTCAGATGGGTTCGCACAGTCAACATTGAGATTTTTATCCTGCGACCTTCTCTTTTGTCCTTTTGTGAGGTCTGCTTTCTCTGGGACCCCTTCCATGGCTTCTTCTCCCTCTTCTTGCTGAACGACATTCCCATTTCTTTTGTCTTCGGTTAGGTCTGCTTTAGAAAGTTCTTTGAGTTCCATGCCAGGAGCGTCCGGTGAATTGATAGGGTTATCTAATTCAGAACTTTTTCGAGAGCCAAAAAGTAAGCTCAATTTTCTATCTTTGTCGCTCTCCCCGTCTGTCCCTTGCTGTTTCAGTTTCCGACTTCGGTACTTCTTGTAAATCGTATCGAAATTCGACACAATAACGGGCACAGGCAGGGCAATCGCTAAAACACCACAAAGTGCACAGCCCGAGCCAACAAGTTTACCCCAAAGTGTCTTGGGATACATGTCTCCATAGCCGACGGTTGTCATAGTAACTAAAGCCCACCAGAAAGCATCCGGGATACTTGTGAAGAAAGTCTCTTCCTCACCATTTTCGGCATAATAAACCATGCTGGAGAAAATGACAATGCCGATTATCAGAAAAAATATCAGAAGTCCTAGTTCGCGGAGACTCTTTTTCAAAGTTAATCCGAGAATTTGAAGCCCACTAGAGTGACGCGAGAGTTTAAAAATCCGGAATACACGCACAAGTCTCAGAATTCGAAGAAAAGCCAGCGAGAAATTCTGGCTGTCACCGCTACTCTTGAGTGCTAGCTCGACATAAAAAGGCAATATCGCTAACAAATCAATAACGTTTAGAAAAGAACGAACAAACAGCCATTTTTGAGGACTAGCAATTAATCGAACCAAATACTCAAATGTAAACCAGCTGATGAATGCTATCTCTAGCAAACCAAACACGGCTTTTACTGAATGAGCGTAATCATTGTGCTTGCGAAGCTCTTGCTGCTTCGCCGTATCATTTGCCGGAATGTTATCCCCGGGCAAAACTGTAAATTCGGGGAGCGTTTCTATACACAAAACGACAATGGATGCCACGATCACCGAAACAGACAGAAGCGCTAACACGCGTGCTGCCTTGCTCGAATCAGGACATTCGAACAGTCTCCAAATAAACTTCTGCACTCTATTCTCAGGCAAAATTATCTCCCTCTCCTGCGGTTCGTCTTCATTCAAGATGTCTTTCACCGCGTTAATGGCTAGTTGTCCGAGTTCAAAGAATTCCACCTCCTCAAGCAATATTTCTGGGGCGAGTTCTGGCGGACAGACCAATCGGCCGTTTGATTGATAGAAGTACAAAATAAGTTCAAATACCTGAATATTGCGATCAAAGAAATACTCATCGCGAATTTCGTCGTAGAATTGATCTCGCTTTTCTTTGTTTCCTAGGAGAGTCGACGGGAATCTTTCTAGTGTCCTCAAATAAGTCATGTATCGGAATCCGGACACGTTTAGAACGATTCGACGGTGCTTGGACGGCGAGCGCCCTTTTCGATGACTGGAGAAATTTTGGACGCCGCTATCTCGGTCAGAACTGTCTTGTTCATTGTCGATGCTCCTTGATCTTGAAGGTTCAGCGGCCGCTTTAGGTAGATTGTCCGCCCTCTCCCTCTTTAGTCGCAATGTGATTGCGCCATGTGTACTTAAATTTGCTCCCATTTCTCCTGTATAAACAAAACAAGAGGGTAGCTATGAATCAAGGCAATGAATACAAGAAGTTGTAATTAAATCACTGCAAGCAACAGGTTTCCGAAGACAGACGTCGATGCTCCAGAAATGAAATACCTGTGCTCAGATTGAAATGGACATTGTGCATTTCGCTGTTTTAATGAGCAAAGACACGTCGTGGTTGATCCTACAGATCATTAAAAGGCACAGACATGCCCGCTTATTACTCACCGCCCGCTCCTCGCCGGGAGCCGAAGTCAGCCACTCGTGCACTCGTAAACAAGAAAAAATGTGTTATCTTACTGATAATAGCACACACCAGTCAGCAAGGGTCACCTTCTTCGGGGTCAGCCAGTGAATTACGACACTGGTTTAAATATTAAAAACTCCTAAACGAAAGCGACGCTTTCAGTAGTCGCCCGGTCTTTTTATATACCAACAAGCTATTATTTGCACAGACACAAGTAGGTCGCGCTTCCAATATGACAAAGTCCATATCCCGCCGGATTTAATCATAGAACAATTGAAAGGCATTCATTTGAATAACGAAATCAAAGCAAGCATTTTGGCCAGTTTAATTCAGTTGAATTTCTTGTGAAGCTGACATGCAATTGCTTCCAAACAGCCAGTCTTTTTCCTGAATCGGTGAAATTTGGAGAATACTTGCCATTTCTTTTCCCATTACAGGAAATTTGTCTCTCTTTCGTCGAACATCGACACATTGCCATTCCATTCCTTTGGGAACTTTTGATGGCGTGTATCCATTTCCTTTTGGACAAACTAATCCCCCTTTGAATGCACTGTTCCCCAAAGTGAGCTAATTTGTCTTCTCGGAAAAGACGTAACGTTCCAAGTTTACGTGTTGACGATATTGGACTATCTTGTTACAAGTGTTGCTTGAAGCATAAAAACCGCGCGCAACACATATTTAAATGTTAATTGAGCAGTCAGTAATGGTATTCGAGGCCAAAAGGGCAGTGAACTGTGCACGAGTAGAATCTATTATCTATGCCGGAAATATGTCTTTTACTGCTTAGAAAAATAATGTAATTTAAGCTTGCCTCTAATGTCACTCCCTCCAACAGCTTTGGTATGCTTTTTGTTCACAGTGCATACACTCTTTTAGTCTCTAAACCCTTGGACTAATTAGCCTGAAAATCGGTCTTATTGTTTTTAGTTGTCGCCCGCTACAACTATATTTGTCGCTAACTGTAAATGATAGCTATGAGATGAAATAGTTTACAGGAGTAGTCTGGCTAAGTTAGCTGCGTGTTCTGTTGTTCCCTCTTCATTTAATGACATTTAATGACATGATATTGCCAACACTGCTACAATAGTGCCTTCAATTAGATAGTGGAGAAAGCAAGGTATTAAATGAGACCTTATAATGAGCTAGTTGTGTTGGCACTCAACTGACAACCCTATAAAAATTAATTAAAGCACATCAAAAACCCCTGCGACGTGCTCTCATCGATGCTCCCAGGCAAAAACTCAAGATTGGCTCCAGTTATTCTAGTACTGGAGCTATTTTCTAACACCTTTCAGTTGATCCAGGAAATTTATTTCGTGTGCGTAATATTTACTTAAAAATTTAAGCTAAAACACAATTTTAAGCGCATCGAACAGTGACACTGTCTACCTTGTATTGTCAGTCAGACTGCCTTGGTTTGGAGGCTTCAAAAGCCACCATGTTACTAGTAAATTCAATCTGATTTCATATATAGTTTCAGGAATAAAACACAGCGCAGGTCAGGATGGAGTCCCTGAATTTTCTGCTTTGCCCTGGACAGGACTCTTGTATCAAAGGGTCCCAGAATGTAGCTGGTTTGTCTGAGACACTAAGTTAGTGTAATGTTTTCTTCGTATAAGTAAAATACCTTTCAGGAATTTTTTTTTTTTTTTCAGGACTGTTAAGACTACGTTGCCCACCGTAAATATACTACCATATGATCTTATCCTACTGACAACAAACTGACTTTGCAAAAATTTTAACCTTTCAAAAAGGATGTTTACCACATGTGAGCAATTGCCCCATGGGAAATGGGATATAAAGAATTGAGTTAATTGATCAAAAATACATTACCAAGTTAATGCTTGTGACACAGATTTTGCTTTTGAAGTCGATTTTCTGTCTTACAGATGTTTGAACATGTACGCAAAATCCTACGATACCTCTCCCTCGTCAGGTTTCCTTTGTGGTATAAATGCAAAAATATGGTTTTTATTTCCTTTAAAGAAAAAAATACCTTTATTTTCCTTACGAATCAAAACTTGTCAAAACGTTAATGCGGTTCAAATGTGCTTACAGCTGATAAAAGCTAGCAAAATAAATCAGTCCTCTTGACAAACTGAATTCGCCTGCGTAGCAAAACGCTTCCGCGCAAACCTTCCGACTTCGGGCCGCAGAAAGTTAGAGCGAGGGCTCTCTTTCCGCATTTCTCAACGAATTCGCACAAAACGCAAGCTACGCAAGCTCTACCTGAATGGGTTAACCCGCCTGCCAATTTTCAGAATTTTAGCTGAATTGCACGTAATAAAACTGCTGAATCTAATGATAACCCAGCACATCACGCAGAATATCGTAAGGTAACTTAATTTCCATGTTTAAAAGCTCGCAAACAAATGCTTTTCAGACCTCCTACTAGCCTTGAGTAGTTACAATGGTGTTTAGAAAGAAATTCTGTTAAGCTCTAAGAAGAAAAAAACACGGAATAACGATGCTGAATTGGGGAAAGAGGCCTATGAAGTGTGGTATCTTGGATATCAGGCCCATCAATGTTTACTCAAAGCTACAGATATATGTACAATCACCGAATTCCTTCCAGAATCTTCCATCATAACTGACAAAAGATATACAAAAGATATAAAAGCCTTGACTAAAGATCGTCCTTGAACCACAATGTTAATAAACAATGTTATGTAATTAAACGCAGCTTGACGATTTTCGACGTCTTGTTGTTTTGTTATTTTTTTCTCTGTGTACTGAGAAACATTACTTACCGTAATCTCGAAAAAATAGCCCAAAGCCTGATTTTGTGACAGCGTATTGATTTTGTTTCAACGTTTTTGCTTATAATTTATATACAAAAACAACTTGAACAAATCGTGGCTGAATTTTGTTACTCTCTTTGTTATTCATAATGACACGCCATCAATCACTGCCGAAATCATTCAACTTTTTCCTTCAAATGAGAATATTATGACAAATGTAAGACTTTCTGCATTGTTAATATTGCAAGAAAAATTATACTAGCGATCAAGCTATACTCTCGTATGGATTACAAACCATGTATATTCTATTAAAAATTGAAATGTTAAATATTAGCAGTGATAACTCAAACAGTTTTAGTCTTACAAACACCTTCGTGGTTTTCTAGTCTTAAGCATAGACGAAGTCAATGATTGAAAAATACTGACTGCAAGTAAGAGAGTGATATGAGAAAATAGAAGAGGAGAAACTCCAATGGCATTATTCTCTGCTAAATGACAGAATCGGGCTCAAACAATTTCTCCATGCAAAGCGAGCCAGGAGGTCCGTGCAAAAAACCGGTCCCCTGGCTACAACTTAGTTTATAGCACGAATTCCCTTGGTCGACTACTGAATCTGTTCAGCTTAGCAGTTAATTAGATTGAGTTTACGCGATGCCAAAACAGAATACAAAGAGATGAGCTTAAGGGCAAAACAAGTTATCACGTTCCTCCTCTGAGAACTGTTCACAAAGAAACAAGTACAACGAAAGGAACATTTGAAGTGAGAAGTGCATGGATATTAATTTGACCAACCTTGATTTAACGAAAACTGCATAACACCCCGTCAAGTGCGTCGTGCGTTTCACGTCCTTGGTTTTAAAGGTCATCGATAAAATTATGGACTGATAGAGATCGCCAGAGCAGGGTAGTCAGATGATGGTGCTGGTTGTGTTGTGGTTCAGGCACGATAGGAGATTGCCAACCTGTCTGCTATTCACAAAGCCGGCTTCACGTTATTTTCGATGCAATGACTTTTGGGTAATTACTTTAATGTTGGGCAAGAATGTTACTCATGGCAGAAATTCCCAGAAAAAAACAAAATTCCTTTGACAGAACAGCACCTTTCTCTGGCCTTAAATCCATCTAACACCAGGCCCAACACTGAAGCCCTATCGACAAGTGTCTAAGACGAGTTATCTTACCATGAATCTCGATTGTCGTAATCCGGAGCAATTTAAAAAACCGTGCATGTATGGAATGTTTCTTTTTTCTCCTTGAATAGTTCATCAGCGCTGCTGATGAGTTCACGGGGATATGTGGCGATGCAGATTAATAATCAAGGAGTCCAATATTACGTACAGATCAACTAGAATAAGCTCATTTGCAAAGTACAGAAGGATGCAGGTGTCAACGATCAATGCTCGCCTTCTAGAGTACCTGACATACATCGCCTACATAAAGGTCTCGTGAATAAAGGGGACAGTTACTTAGTAAAAAGACATCTTGATCGTTAGATAAATTCTCTTCACTAGTACTAGAAAATGTATAGAGAACAGCGTGGAGATTATTTAAGTTGATATTAGGGCTAAGAGGGTTGAGATCATGGATTAACCCCTCTGCTCAAAATAGCCAGTCTGTAGAGATTCAAAGTATATTCTAGGCGAATGTTATCAGTTTTGAGAGAATTTTAGGGCTCTTTACTTAACCTAGAACTGACAGACATATTATATCATGGACACTGAGACAGAAGTCAGTTTTTCTAGCCTTGTTTTTTTTGTGTGTGGGTGTTCCCATAAAATGGGCTCCTGCCCTAAAAGGTAACAAATAAGTCCATTCTGTTTCTCGGTCGTCAAAACATCGTCAGAAAAATCACACTTGTCGAGCACTTTGCAAGCTTATCGAATTTTGATCAAGAAACCGGAGAGTGGTCGCGATTGCTTACACAACTGAGGTGGTCGTTTACTAGAAATAGGCCATTTGCACTAAGAGGTAATGTGACATCGTTAGGTTATATGATTTTACCTTCGAAAAACAGTTAGTGGGTCATATCTTAAACAAAATAATAGTGATTTGGTTTTTCAAACCCGCATCATTTTCTTAAAATGAGTAAGTTTGTAGCTGGTCACGTGACCAAAATGTGATTTTTAAAATTATGAATTACCTCTTTCTGAACGCAAATTTTGCACTTAAACTTCAAGAAAAATGTTGAAAAGATGGTGTGGTAACATTTAAAGCACATTTGAGGGTAACTATCAAAAGTTTAAAAAGATATAAGCAAAAAGTAGTTTTGGCCGCCATGTTGGAGGGCAAGAGTATGCCCTCCAACATGGCGGCCAATAGAAATCATACTACTTTGCTGAAAAATCAAAGAGCCATAAAATAGCTCCCTTAAATGCGTTTCCTCTCAAATTTCGAGTGTAAGATAATTCTTATTTGCTCTGTCGATTTTTGGCATCAGCAAGATTCCAACTCATTGTTTAAAGGAAGCATTGGTCACGTGACCTCTTAGTGCAAGAGGCCTATTCCAGCTGAAAGACTTCGGCTTGAGGTGGTCGCTCATGGAGATTTAGGGGTGGCGAATGGTAAAATCCGAGACTCGCCGAGACGCCGAGATCCTAGTTAGAAATCCGAGCCCGAGACTCTTGGGTAAAAAGTTTCGAGACTCAAAAGAAGTAAAAACAAACCATGCAAAAACGAGACTTCGAGACGTATTAAAAACGCTTCCGAGATTTCGAGATCCTGCCAAAATTTTCCGAGACCCACGTTTTTCGAGGTACCATTCGCCACCCCTAGATTTTATCGTAGTTTTCTTTCGTGTTAGGCGTGTTTGTGTAGGCCTTACAGTGGAACTAGGAAAGTTCCGTTCTTCATTTCTCTTTTCAGGCATCGAAAACAGAGATAAATGATCAGTCGCATTTACGTGACTAGAATTCGACAAGTTTGTCAATCGTACAATCGAAGGCAGAGGAATTATTCTGTGCAAGTTTGATGGTAGCCTACGACATGTCGCTCTAGATGCCGGCCCAGAGTATTTTGTCATTAAGAGTCATCATTAACATCATCATCATCATCAATATCATAATCATACAGAAATAGAGAAAATGAGTAAAATTCTTGAGTTACAATTATAGAAAGAAGAAAAAACTTGAATTTCGTCCTTTCCTATATCTCCGGCCAGGACGAAACAGTCTATGACAGTTTCAATGTCTTTTTAAGGTACAAAACGACAAAGCCTGTTTAATAACAGTTCTTCTAGTCCTAAGATTTATATTCAGAGAAAAGATTTGAGCAATTTTGCCAATAAAGTGAACTGCAGTTAAAAGAAGCAACACTTCCCGTTTCTCTGAATTTTATATGAGTCGTGTGTAGTCTTGAGTTCTTCTCAAACTTGGGCAGCATGGACAAATATTTGCTAGAATTTCCAAACTCTATGTGATTCTCTTCTCCACCTCCCCCTTGGAAAACCACCCCTCCCTACCACAGGAAAAAATATTTTTTAGTAAAAAGTAATTATAAGAAAGCTTGAAAAAGATGGACTCTGTTATTACGACAGCGGATATTGAATTTAGAAGACGTTTGTTGATTAAAGAACCTATGACGTTTTCGTACCAACAGTAACGATCAACGATCGCGATTACAAGTTACTACATCCTGACTTCAAGTAAAGCCTTTGTGTAGCTACACTGCGAATGCGTTACTATATAAACATAAACCGTAATGAACTAGACTGTAGTAAGCGTGAAGTGTTATCAGCTAGTAATTGTGTGAATTGGGATTCGGCATCAGGGTAGGCAGACGGGGCATTACCTCATCCCCGCTTGCCTTCAAAAGTGTTGAACCAGGGCATTCCAACGTGCTAATGGTTCTAAATCATTGATAACTCAAGTTAAGGTTATAATTAAACATTAAGTGTCTATGGAGCTCTATAAGCACAATAGTTTCTATAGTTTGCCAGATTTGATCACTTTTTGTCCTTTGGAACTCAGGTTCAAACGCCTCCGTGACAGTTTAAACCTCAAGTTAAATATCACTGAGATGCAAGCAATTTTTCTTATACGGTATATATTCTCACTAGACTCTACAAAATTAAAAACTTACGCACCAGGATTGATCAAAACACGCGAACTGCGTCTGCGAGGTTGTTGGTCCCCGGTAAAACTCTGACTGCTCGGGCTTGGGACCAGACGCACACTGCCGACATTTGCTTGCATGGGCACAAATTTTCTAGGCGACGAGTTTTGCGGTAGAAAGGAGAACGCTTCGAAAGCACAATTAATTGCATTTTAATTTCGCTCCTTTATCAATGCGGGAGCGATTACCTAGTGTTCTTACAGTCGCTAGGTCTCTGTGGAATTCAATTGAGATCCTGGTGAATTTATTTGTTTTGGGCGATTCAAATGCTCTTTTGTGATTGTATAGATTGCCATTGTGCGAAACAGCAGGCCAAAATGTGGTTTGTTGTGCCTATAGCAATTCTTTTATGTCTCTGTGTGAAAAAGCTTGAAAGAACACTTTAGCTTTGTCAATTAAAAGTCTGTTCTTCTAATTAAAACTACAGTAGTAGTTGATCAAGACTATGGTAAATTTCTTAATCTTAGGTACATGAAAACACGATTAATGATATAAAAGCAAAGACAACATGAACTACTTGGAAGTCCCAGAACCAAAAACTGCAGTATGTCGAGTTGTCAACCACCAATTTTCCTTACGCTTTTAACAGCCTGAATTTCCACGAAAAAAATTGACGTACTAGAACACTCCAAAATATCGTAAAGTAAGAACTGAACTGTTCAAACGATGCTTGCTCTGCTAAGAATAAAGCGGTTACGATCTATTTTGTGTAAAATTCGTTTTGCATGAAAATTGTCTTTGAGATTCTCATTATCATTGTATGTTAGTGTTGACTGGTTAGCCAACTTTTCTTTTATTGAACAACGATTTACACAAACACAAAAAAGAAAATGTGAGGAAAAGTCAGAGTAACGTAAAACTCGATAAAACTCTAAAGAGATTTTGAGGGTGGTGTTTTGCAACAGAAGAGACTTGAAATTACGATAGTCACCGTTTAGGAAATGACTCTCTAACGCCGTCCCGTTTTAATTTTGCGCTTACTGTTAAGGCATCGAGCAAACGAGGAAAGGGTGATTTTACAGTCACTAAAGCAGGCGGCCATCTTGGTTTCAAGAGTATCAAAACTACTACTTTCGCCCGTGCCGCTGTAAACCGCGCATGAAAAATCTCTGGCACCCAAGTTAGGGCGGGTCGGGAGGAAGAGAGAATTTGCCTTTTTTTCTCGCCTCCCGTCCCCCAGTGCTATAAGCCCCGACACCCCATGCCTTTCTGTACTTGGTTGGCCGCCCGTCAGTGAGCGCTTGATGTCGTGAAACGTTAGAATGCTTAGGATTGTATTTTCTTATGTCATTAAATCTTCAGTAGTTGATTAAGTAAGCCATTATTTTGCTACCGCTAAAATGATATTTAGATCGTAACAGGAAATATCGTGGGATAAGATAATTGGAATTAATCAAAGTTGTATTTAATCCGGTAATACTAGCTCAACCGCACATAAGGATTAGCACCATAATTGTCAAGTAAACCCACGCTTAATAGGAAATTAGTTAAGATTAGTGCCCTCGAATCGATGTTAAACGTGAGCAAAGAACTTAAACCCCATTTGATTATTGTGACCACGCCGGAATTATGCATCTGGGTGTGGACTTCCTTAGTTAATATATGCAGCGTGTTTGTAAAATTTAGTTAGATTGAGATCGATCGTAGAACGGAACGTGTAATGTTGAATTGTGAAACTCTATCGCAAGTAGGAAACTTGATCTGGACGATTTTTACGTGAAAATAGGGGTTTGTAAACTGTATACTTCAACGTTCCCTCAGCTCAAGTTTACGACCAAAGCCGAACCTGCTTTTATAGATCTTACTCTTGGATTTAACGAGAAAAAGAGAAGTGAAGTCAACAACACTGACCAAACAACAAAGGTAAAGATCTTAGAAAAATTCCTCACGTCTTCACCCTGGCATTTATTTAATGCCTGCGCATAGCCCTGTTTTAACGGTTGTGGGAGTGAACCTCGGAAATGGGATCTTTATAAAATTGAAGCTTCGCTCTGTTGTGTGCCCGCACCATCGCCACTCGTTCTTGTAATTTCATTACCTTGTCCAAGTTAAGTCATCTTCTTGTTAGCCTCCCCGCAGACGTCCTGTGGGGTTTGTTCGTCACGCATTCATTTCTCCCCCACGGAGAAATGAATGCGTGACAAACAAACCCCACAGGAGGTGTGCTGGGAGGCTACAATTGTAGGTTAAGCTTTTTTTTCTCCTTTTTCTGTTTAGCAGTATTTGACATTAAACGAAACAAGAGGCTCAAAATCCATAACCTTCGAGGCGGCACCTGCCAGGATGGGCTCCTCAACCTGCCCATAGAACTTATATAGTGCAGTAATGCTCCCCCACCCCAGTCCTCTGAGAAAATCTACCCGTTTTCATTCCAGCATCAGCAGCATTGAAACACTACAGCTCTGTTAAAACCGAGACGAGGTCATCATGTCTCCGCGCTGCTTAAAACTTTTCAAAGCTGTTGGTCATCAATCCGCATTTGATTAACTTATAGAGATTTCTCATTCTTACTATCAACAGCTCAAAGCAACGCACTTCAAATCGTTTTTGTACATAGAAACCGTGTTTAACACCTGAATTTTAAGAACAGATCTTAAGCTCCTGATTATAAGTAAATCGATCGCCCTTGAGTCAATAAGTACTAATGCATGATATCAGTGGAAGTGCCGTTAGAAAAGCTATTTATAGCCTTTTAGACGTAAAGAGTCTAAAAAAATATATGATTCTTTGATTTCTTTTAAAGAAATTGGTATGAGGATTGCTGCAGGTCACCACGCTTTATTTACAAACATACGGATATGAAGCAAGAAAATCGTGTGATCTGTTTTAATTACGGTAAGCCTGTCCGCCCTTTTAAACCTTTGGTTTCGCGTGAACGAACCCGCACTTCAAACAGTGTGACGCCGTCCCATTTTAATTTAGCAATCGTGCTCCCCTTTTTAAAACGAAGCTGGCATAAAATGCAAAACGCAAATGCGCTTCTATTTAAACAGACGATTTCGAACACAAGCAATGTGACCATAACCATTATGCGACGTTCAAGTTGATTGTAATACAACTGGTGTTTCGGATCAAGTCTTACCTACTCCGCCAACTATTCTTGCAATGCGACCGTCTGTGAGAGACATCTTTCTTTTGGGCTGCCTGACATAGGTTCGGCTAAACATGGTAATTCTGGCGCGAACACAGAAGCTATTCGTCTTATGGAAGTTTGCGGTACCGGAAGAAATGCAATTGGCACAAGTCAAAAGGCCTTGAGCGCGAGCAAAAGAACTGACAAATATTCGCCGGTTACCATGATAAATCGATAACCAATTGCTACACACTGAAATGTCATTCATTAGTTAGCTTGCCAGCGGGTTCACTTTGTGTAAAGCATGCAAGGAGAGTCTCTCACAGGGTCGCTACACAGAACAGAAATTCTTAAGTCAGTCGGGGCAACCAAGAGTAAGCTGGTCTTAGCTTTTTATACACCTACAATCTTCCCACAGAATCTTGGACAAAATCGTCACAAAATTGATTGAAAATTCAGAGATATTTGACCGCATACATAATGTCAAGGGCTGGCAAACTTCGTCACTCCAAGACCATAACTAAACCCAATAAGATATGTCAGGAGCCCTCCTGGATATTTTTCATTAGTAAACAACGCTACGTTCTGATTGGTTGAGCTACTAGTAGGCTATATGTTATAGCCTACTAGTAGCGAAAAGCGCTGACTTGTTGGCGGCAAAAAGGATTTTTTAACTGGCTAAAGTTGTTTTGTCTCGATATTTTTGATCAGCTAGGTGGGTTTTACTAAAACAATTATTCCTCTCGCCCTCATGGCCTCAGAGTCAATAGCCCATTCGGCCTTCGGCCTCATGGGCTATTGACTCAGAGCCCATTTTAATTCGGGCTCGAGGAATAATTGTTAAATATCTTCAGGTGGCTGGCATCGACACAACCTTTTTCCCAGGGTTCTCTCCTACTGTTCTCTGAGGAGCGGATCGCGGAAGAGACTGGGAGAGACCCTTGCTGGTTCTGGTCACGTGACTGTCCCTCTCTCACGAGGTAAGCATCGGCGACTGTTTAAGGTATTGTTTTGCCGGTACTTGTATCAGTTTAATTATATCAATTCGTATTCTCCGAAGTTGTTGGTGTCCGGGCCATCGTATCAAACAAATCCTCAACAGGAAGTTACGTATGATGCTAACTTTGAGAATCTACAGCTCAAGAGCTCAAAAACAACAGACTCAACGAATTCTAATCTGACTGCTATAACTGGCATAATTTGGACTACAGCTAGAAATTTACTGATTCGAAACGCCTCTTAGCTTTCAGGACAAAATATAAAGCCAATTTCAACTGACTGAAATATATATTAATTATGTTACCCGGTCGGTTGTACCGGTTGTCGTCTTCAATTCAGAAAACAATTTATAAGTTGATATACTATCCTTTTGTTTCAAAAACATACCATTTGAGTTGAAAAGAAAATCTTAAGACAATATTTGTCAGTTTTTTTCTATAACAAAACTGTAAATAATTCATGCTTTATACCTAGCAAAAAACAAAACATGTTTAGTATAATTTTTAACAAATAACCTGACCAGAGGGCAAATGCCCCATGCTATGATATGACTATTGCCACACAGCTTCCAAAGTCCTTCCACGCACTATGCTGACGAAGCAGCGTAAAGTGAAGATCACGCAATTTTGAGCTTGTCCCAAATTTCAAAATTTCGGCAATTAATGCCATTAATATATATTATTATTCATTCAAAATATTTCCCCGATTCTGATTGGCTAAAAGTACAAGTTTAATTCACCATAACCAGTTACTGATGACCAAATTTGGTAGAATTTTGACTTTAACGAGGAAATGACGTCAAAAATGCAGCGTTTTCCCAGGTTAAGGCACCGTTAACCGAGAAGACCTGGGGACGAGGTTGAGTTGTTTTGGTTGTGAACTTGAAAAAATGGCGGACATTTCACTCGTTTCAAGAGTAAGAACTAGGCGAAAAAATAGCTAAAAACATGGCAAGAACAGCAAGAAGACAACTCGAAGAGCGACATCTGTTATTTGGAGAATATTTGCGTAGCTGGACAAGCCTAAACGTACACTATCGAAGATGAACTGAACATCGATGGATCGACGGAGGTACGCATGTTTTAGCTATGTTTTTAAACCGGTCAGTATAAACATGGACTGCGGACTGCGGACCATGGACTGCGGTATAGAATATGGACTAGGTATAAGACGCGGACTACGGACTGAGTATAAAACACGGACTATGTATAAAATGCGGACTACCGGACTGAGTATAAAACACGGACTAGGCATAAAGGGCGGACTACGAACTATGTATTTAAAAATTAACAGCCTTAGAAAGGTAAAAATGAGAGAAACGGAAAGCGGGCTTGCAGAAAACAGTAG
Source organism: Porites divaricata (assembly GCA_038088405.1). Taxonomy (NCBI): domain Eukaryota; kingdom Metazoa; phylum Cnidaria; class Anthozoa; order Scleractinia; family Poritidae; genus Porites; species Porites divaricata. Next base: position 14,364,289 of record JBBMOI010000002.1, read on the forward strand.
TTCCAGCTCCTTGCCTCACACAAAAACATCCCGTAAGCCGGTCACGCAGTCTATATTCTCCTCATGTGGAGAAGGAAAGCATACTGCACGGCATCCTCGGAGACCCAGGGGCAGTCAGTCGGGTCGAGAGAAAGGGCGCGACGAAAGTTTTCAAGTAGGGGCGAAAAAGCCCCTGGGTACCGACTCTCACCGAGCTATTTCCAAAAATTCAAGGGGATGCCGGCCCCTGATTGGGCACAAAAAATGCTTTGTATTATTGTGCCCAATCGGCGAACAGTTTCTCCCGAGTTCTTTTCGTGAGTTCGTACACGACGGCTATTGTCTTGCCACACTTGCCCGGTTCGTTCACCAAGCTTGTGCGAGCAAGGGAAACTTTTACTTTCTACTTTCCTAACCAGAAACGAAGGAACTACCGATGAGTCGCAAAAACGTTTGGGATGCTATCAGCAGGAGCAATTCAATTTGCCCCGAGAGTATTCTGTTTGTGATTCACCAAAATGTATCGTAAATAATAGGAAGTTAAAGATGCGGTGGCGACGAGAAAGTCAAATAGGCAATAGCTTGACAAGACAAAACAACAACTTTGCACGTGCATCACACTTTTTTGTGCATTTCTTACCCGTGAAAATGCCTATTTTCATGTTTCGTGAAGGACGTAAACAAGCAATGACAAAATTCATTCTCTTCATGAACTTCGAAATGGTTGATAGAAATTCATCTCCAGAAGAGTTCGCATGGATTTGACAAAGTAAGCGAGTTGGAATAATCACGATAGACACTTTTCCATGCGACGTTTTTGTGGTTGTCAGCCGTCGTGGTATCTTTTAAAAATTTATTAATATTTACGTAAGACGCGACCGATGCAAGCGTGAATACCTGTTGTAAGCTCAAGCTTGTATTTTTGGAAAAGCGTCTTTAGTTTTCGGGCAAACAGTATGTTGAAGTCAGATGGGGATTTTATATCAAACTGAAAGTTTCCTGACTGTGTGCATTTCTTTGGTGCATGAGCCAGACAAGCCGTGATCGAAACGATAGCCGTCGTGTACGAACTCACAAAAAGAACTCAAGAGGAACTGTTCGCCGATTGGGCACAATAATACAAAGCATTTTTTGTGCCCAATAAGGAGCCGGCAACCGCTTGAATTTTTGGAAATAGCTCGGTGAGAGTCGGTACCCAGGGGCTTTTTCGCCCCTACTTGAAAACTTTCGTCGCGCCCTTTCTCCCGACCGGACTGACTGCCCCTGGGTCTCCGAGGATGACTGCACGGACAAGGAAGGTTATGCCGCTTTTCAAGGCAACTGAAATTAAACTCTGAACCAATCAGAGAAGCACCGAATAAAAGGAATAGTATTGGTGTTAGCCGAGTCAGAGTAAAATTCCTAAAGATGCCTCTATTCCGTTTCAAATAAAGCCTTGGGAATCGAATATGAGGAAAAGAAAAACTCAGACAAGAAGGTCAATGTAGGGGCATTCCGCGAGGTGAAAAGCAGTATTTAGGCGGGAGGGATTACTCACCTACACGTGAATAATAACCGAAATGAATCATCCAACCCAACGTTATATTCCACGCGATGATTATGATAACATGATTTACACCCTGCTCCTGAACCCCAGATCAGAAGGGGGTACTGCTAGGAATTTTTTTGGGGGGTTATGCCCACTGGTTCTCTAGATCCTTACCCTGTTTCAGAATAAGAAAATGTCATTTTCCGCACCCGTTTTCAGACCTGATCTCTAAAATCCATACCCATTTTCAGACCTGGCCTAATTTAGCCTGTTCCAGGCTCTCAAATAAAGAGGAGACTACCCAGTTTTCTCTCATTGTATTTTCGCTCTTTCTCAATTTAGCGGACCCAACTATCTCGGAGCCTGGAACAGGCTAGGCCTAATTAGGCAGAAATTATGTCATCGTTATAAATTTATAGATTAGAGCGCAACAGTAGATCATTCTCTAGAGCGCAAACAAAAAATTCTTCAAATGCATTTCAAATTCGCATATTTCTATTTTCTTCTTATTCATCTAGAATTGAAAACGATAAATACATTCGTACATGTACACTCCCGTAGTTTCCTCTAAAACCATACCCGATTCCAAACCAAAATAGGCAAAGTGTTTTCAGACCACCAAAACGGCCCATAAACCCTACCCTTTAGGGCGGCAAATACGTATATGACTTATGTAAGAGAGTACCCCCCGGGTCCTGACCCCTTTCATGGTTGTTAGAGACCGAGACCATGTCTAAATGATGGGTGGTTGTGCACATGCGTAAGGTACTGGCCATACCGCGGAGTTGGTAGGTGTGCGCTCCAATGCTTTCAATTAGTGAAGAAAATAGCATTTTTGTCAGGCTCTTGATTCAGAGAACCTCCACCAAGAATTTCTATTTTATACCCAGTCCGCAGTCTGCAGTCCGCGTTTTATACCTATTCCTTGTTTTATACCCAGTCCATATTTTCCAGTCCGCGTTTTATACCTAGTCCGTATTTTATACCCAGTCCGCAGTCCGCAGTCCATCTTTTATACTGACCGGTTTTTAAACTAGGAATTATTTTGAATGACTAATAAAACAGTTATTGAATTCGGCTTTCGTATCATATGAAGAATTATGGAGATCTCGGAGGGTGTTATCCGCCTCGGCCTACGGCCTCGACGGATAACACCCTCCTCGATCTACATAATTCTTCATAAGATACTCAGCCTCATTCGTTAACTGTTAAATATATCGAGTGTTTAGTAGCATCGACGCGGGAAGTGAGACTTCCTTATATCGAATGGCCTAGGTGTCACATTTTGGTAAGAGACGACACGAAGGATGTTTACCATCCGAAAAAAATCCAGAAGTTTTGGTTGGGAATTTTTGTTCGGTAAGAACGGTGCGTGTCCTTTACCATTTGCCTAAAATTCCGGGTTGTCGCGCCGCGCAAGACTGAATTCTAATACGAAACTCAAGAAACTTGTAATAATGGTAAACGAATTTCTATTCGGAACGTCCCAACCGGGAAAACGGGACTACCTTTGTTCAGAATTTCCGTTTGTCCCGGGAATTTTCCAGTGGGACAAACCAAAAACATTACCATTTACATCCCAACAGGAATTCCCGGGAATTTGCATTTGTGGAGGATTTGAGTGCAAAGGATCGATTTGTCCAACGATAGACTTATGTTCCAGTTTGGCAATCTAGCCCATTTCAACTTTGAATTCAAGACCCCGGCTTGTTCAGTTTAGAGTTAAAATTCATTGGATCTGATTCCAGACCACTCCCCTGAGTAACATGGCTGTGAGTGATAAGGGGTGGTGGGTGGTGACTATATGTTTCTTACTGACTTCGTCATGGACCTATTCACCCTTTAAGCCCCAGTATCCACATACAAATTCTCCAAACTGATCTCTATACATTTCCTTAAAGAATTAGTTGAGAGAATTTGTTCAAAGATCAAAGTATTTTCTCTTAGGTGATCATTTTATTGATTCTCATAACTTATCTCTTTACAGTGTAAGGATAATTATAAGGAGAAAATTCATCTTGGACACTACTGGGACTTAAAGGGTTAATTACCCTACTCATAACCAAAGCATTGCCTTCGCAAAGTTTCTCTTGAAAAAAAGACATCAGTAGATGGCTAAGGTAAGAGGAAATATTAAGGAGCAAGTAACCCTTTTTGGTGAATGACTCGTTTCAGGAAACGTCCAGGAAACGTTCATTAGTTGAAAGACACAAAGACCCTAATATTTGTTAGCACACTTACAGTTTAGTCATCTTCACAATACCGCCATGCCAATTTATAAAATAACTAAGATAGTACGCGCGCTCTGATTGGCCGAGAGGAGTGTTTGCATGAGAGTATGTAAACATGGTTTTGACGTCAAGATGTTTTGCTTTTCGCGCGCTAATCACGCAAGCATGAATTTGAAAAAGGTTTTGAGTTCAAAACTTGACAAGTTTACTTTATTTACCCATTCCTTCGTCGGCTGAAACTTGGAAAATCGTTACAAAGAAGGTGTGTCAATTTTTTTTTCGCTTAAGCTGACATTGTAAGCGAGAAAAACCCGTATTTTGGAAAGCATCTTTTTTGCAAAACAAAGACTGATTACGCGTACAAGCTTCGTGTACAAGACTTCGCGACTGGTAAGAATTTCTCTTTTAATCAATGATTTAATCAAGAGAGTTGTGCTTTTTTCTGAGGAAAGTTATTTTATAAAAGCAATAGAAAACTTTTTTCCCTGTGTTTGCATATCCTGATATAAACACTCGAGGGGTTGGGAGAATTCTCGACAGTTATGGAAACCCTCGACTTTGTCTCGGGTTTGCATAACTGTCTCGAATTCTCCCCTCTCGTGTTTATATCAGGCTATGCAAACACGGGAAACGTTTTCTATTGCTTAAATTGTTACTGCAATCAACATGTCTGATAAACTGTTTTTTTTTCTCTCGATAAGAGAAAGTGTGTTATATACACACACATAAGGACCAAAATTAACATTGGCGTAGCCTAATGCCAAAAGTAGAGGGTTCGATGACGACTGATTGGAAATTCCACTGTAGTAAACAACGATAAACCGATTAAAAAATACCAAAATCAAAGGAATTTAATCCTTACCGTAAGATGTATTCTCTAATGGCCTGATATCTTTGCACGTATTTTTAAGTCCAGAAAGTTCCATTTCTTCGTTAGACAACTGAGCATAATGGACGTATTTCTTTAAAGCGCTGGCACCAGAATCGTGTTGTCTTTAAAAACTGTTGCTTGACCTCTGTTCAAGGTGATGGCGTTTGTAAAGAGGAAATAAAAACTAACACTGAAAGCCGATCATAATTCGTAATGGCACAACCCTTGCTCCGGAAAACAACCACATGTATCGCTTTCCGTCTAGAAGCGGCTCTGCCTAAAATCACAAGACTTGTTCAAGGATCAGAGTCTCATTGTCGTGGGGCGCTTTTTTGTCTCGCTTTCAAGCGAAGTTGTCGCTCCGATTTAACTGAAGATTCCTAATACCCTAGATAATATTAGAGTTTACATAGACCTGGATACCTCAAGATATACCACCAATGAATTAGTGTTTTCTATGGATTTTGCTTAAATGACAATGAGTATACTACTCAATTTGCTTATTTTTGATTAGGTATACGTAGTTAAAGTTCTCGTTTTTCCGGACTCAAGGCGCTAATAAAATAATGTGCCCAGTGTTTGCCTTGTTCTATTGCAGTCTATTGCGATGATATCTCGAGTTACTAGCAGAAAATTTGGGACATAAGTTTTTCGAAGTAAAAACCTTCCCAAGAATTTGATTTTTTACATGCTAATCTAACGTTTCTGTATCAAAGAAAATCGCTTCGAGCATTATCTCTAAAGTTTCCCGACCCTTCGCTCGAAAAACTAGCCTGCGAGAGCATCCGGTTTTTTCGGCTCTAGTTTCTAGATTACATATAATTCTGCAAGCAGAATACTGCAATGCTGATCGTACTACGTGAAATTTAAATGCAGTCCCTCGTGGTTTATGTTTCTAGTTTCTAGGAAGAGAAGCGACGACCGGAAATACGTCTGCGGTTCACAGGCTATTTACTCTTACTTCTGGCTAAAATGCAACGTAATTTTCCCACGATTCACTCTTCTTCCGGTATTTTCTCCTTTTTTATATTGCTGTTTTGACTGGAAAATAAACCAAAATTTGAACACAATTTTTTCGAATTGTATGTGAAGCTTGAAACGTCAATCGGTCGAGAAGAAAATCTCTTCTTACTTGTCATTAACTATATAAGGTCGGCGGCTAGACCAGGCTGCGGGTCTAGCAGAGGTCTGAGAATCAGGCTAGCAGAGGTTCTGATATTCTGGGAATTGTTTCGGATCCAGCAAAATAGTATTTACCCTGCGAGCACAGGCAGCCCAAGCGCACTATGTGTGGGTTCGGGCTTCAGAGGTTATTTGGTCGAATTTGGTCGGAGTATACTAGAATTATTAGGGTATTATCTTTCTTTCCATCGAGTACGATGGAAAGAAAATCGACGAAACGGCGTTTAAACCGGCTGTGGGACACAGAGTGGCTATGAACTTAAGGTGGCTGAACACAGTTTTGGCAGTTTCTGAGTATATGTCATTTGCCAACTTATGGCAAGAGAAGGGTTGCAGCTCACAAGCTGAAACTTGGCAAGTAGAAAATATATTAATGAAAGATTTTGATTCACATGTAAAATTTTACATTTTCGTAGTTTCCATGGCAACATGAACGATTGAATACAACCCTAAAATTTCACTTTTGCTCAGTTTACAGAAAATTCACTCATTAGATTTTCCTATAAAATTGCACACAGCTTACTATAATTAATCATTACCATTTGAAACTTATTTGACCAAATTTTAACAGAGGGGTTTTTAGATAATCAATAATATAATTGTACTGTAATTATTAAATGTGTCATAAAAATCGTCTGTTCAAATTCCATTTTAAAGTTCTCATTATTTAAAACACCATAAAAGTAAAAATTCTGCCAAATATTACAAAGTTTTAATGAGTAGATTTTGAGAAATCGTGTTCTGTGTACCGTTGCTTTTTCGGCGCCATGTTTGTTTGTCTAAGTTAAAACACTTGCCGTCACGCGAGTTACCGCTGACCGCCCGCAATACTGTGTTCAGCCACCTTAAGGTAAAGCAACCTCGTTCCCAGGTTCTCTCTCCTACCCGTCGAGAGACCCTGGTTGGGTTTGGTCACGTGGTCCCAGAACAAAATTAATTCCGAGGGAGGAGTGCTTTGTCTCTCAATTTTTTTGTCTGGTTCGTTTTCACCGTTCACGCAATGATCGAAAGGGTAAGACAGATTTGCTAAGCCTCCAACTATAACTGAAATTCGGGAAATTTCTGCCTAAACAGAGCTATCACCAGATAAACAAGCGAATTACCAGCGGAGAAATAAAAAACTCGTGTTATCGCAGTTAAACCGATGACAACAATTAGAGACTAAAATCTACGATCCTGAGTAAGACACAAGCGCGTGTTTATCCGCATTGAAGGGAAAATCCCTGTTCGTTGAACTTGCATTGAAAGAATCAATGTTTGTCGGTGACAGCGGCTGATAATCGGCCCGAATCAGTACATGCAAAACCTAAACAAGCGGTGACAAAACAGTATTTACGTTGAGAGCAGAGGATTCATTTTACATTCACGGGAGTTTGTCTAATGGTCGTGGGTCGTGGGTCGTGGGTATAAGTCGTGGGTCGTGGGTGTGGGTGTGGGTAAAAGTCGTGGGTGTGGGTAATGTTTGAAAACTAATTTTTAATCATAATTAATAATTAACAATGTTATTACTTTTTTAAATATTAATAATTTAATTACAGTATTACAAGTTTTTGATTTTTTTAACTACTCGATAACTAATAACATAACGAAACGAACCTAACACAATGTATGAAAATGGGTGGGGATGGGTAAAGGCAGGAATCCATTGGAGCTATTTTCAGGACTGGTGTAATCTCTTGATAATATTTTGAGAAATTTTTGCTTTGGTCAAACGCTTGAACAACACGCACACAAGTTAACTTAGAATAAATGTTGACAGGCCAAACACGACTCATAAGCTCGCGACAATGTGAAACGTGACCTTGAGAGTTAGCTTGAACGGGAGTTTTTTTTCCCTTTTTCCTCTCTCGCGCGAAGGTTACTTGCACTTCACAGTGCATGTACCATTCTAAACTTCAGTTGACTGAGTAAATTTTGTTTTTACCGCACCACACAGGCTTTCCGCTTACATTAATTAAGAGGTCATGAAGCTGGTTTGTTACATGCAAACTGAGTAATCATTTCCCGTAGTTTATGCTTCTGTAGGTGTCCCTGATAGGATTTAATCTCAGATGCATTTGCAAAGTTTCTTTGATTTTCTCCGTAATGTCTGGATCTGAATAACTACATGCATGCATGTGAGTTTATTTGTCCGTGAATGTGGTTATTTCCTGCTATGTCAGTATGACGCTGGGCCCAGCTCCGGTGATTTGATAAATGCAAATTTTGCACTTAAGTGTCTCTACAGATAGACGACAAAATTTCGCAATTACTTATCTCAGTGAAAAGTAAAATAAGTAAAAAAAATACTGTGCATATATATATATACTGATACAAATCTCGCAGTTAACCATTTTTCATTAACTGCGAAATTTCTCTCTGTATATATACAGAGTCAAACTTCGCAATTAAGTATTTTTCCTTAACTGCGAAATTTCTCTCTGTTAATAGTAAAAAACACAAATCTCGCACTTAACTATTTTTCCTTAACTGCGAAATTTCTGTCTATTTATAGTAAACGACTGAAATCTCGCACTTAACCATTTTTCCTTAACTGCGAAATTTCTCTCTGTATATATAGAGAGTCAAACTTCGCAATTAAGTATTTTTCCTTAACTGGGAAATTTCCCTCTGTTTATAGTAAACGACTGAAATCTCGCACTTAACTATTTTTCCTTAACTGCGAAATTTCTCTCTGTTTATAGTAAACGACTGAAATCTTGCACTTAACCATTTTTCCTTAACTGCGAAATTTCTCTCTGTTAATAGTAAAAAACACAAATCTCGCACTTAACTATTTTTCCTTAACTGCGAAATTTCTGTCTGTTTTTAGTAAACGACTGAAATCCCGCACTTAACTATTTTTCCTTAACTGCGAAATTTCTCTCTGTTTATAGTAAGAAAGACAAATATTGCAGTAAACCATTTTTTTGGTTAACTGCAAATTTTTATCTGTTCATAGTAAAAAACACAAATCTCGCACTTAACTATTTTTCCTTAACTGCGAAATTTCTCTCTGTTTATAGTAAGAAAGACAAATATTGCAGTAAAACATTTTTGGTTAACTGCGAAATTTCTATCTGTTTAGAGTAAAAAACACAAACATCGCAGGTAACCATTTTCGTTAACTGCGAAATGTCTCTCTAAACACAAATCTCGTAGTTAACCATTTTTCGTTGACTGCGGAATTTGTGGATAACACCCTCCTCGATCTGCAGAATTCCATAGAATTCTTCATATCCTACTCAGCGTCATTCAATAATCGCTGAATATCAAAACTAGATCTTAAAACAAAAAGCACATCTCCTGGTTACGTTAGTAGTTTTGAAAAATATATTTTACACAGAATGAATTATAGAATGTACTTCTACTTCACGAAAATATGGCATCACTACTGTAGAACCACTTTTTTTCATTACAAGAAATATTTTATTATTGACAGATATCAAGGTACCTGTAAATAATTCTTGCTAATGTTGTTGACCAATTTCTTTTTATTTGTGAATGGTTAATACGTCAATTGTTCGTGTAAATTAAATTAAAGAATACTATGGATCATCAGAATTTCCAATTTATGATTAGGAAGTGTTTATCAGATATTTCTCTGTGAAAGGTTTGAACCCAGGAGTCATTTCAAAAGTAGGTTGAGTTTGATCGTCCGGGTGAACGTAGTCCTGAATAGGACTGTTGTTGTTGACTACGTTCACCCGGACGATCAAACTAAACCTACTTTTGAGATATTTCTCTGTGAGTTTGAAGTTGCTGACCTTTTTTTGTAGTTAAATCATCAAGTTGTTCACGTACATTGAAATGAAAAATATCGTACATCCAATGCAAAAATGGCCACTAGTTTAATATTCTTTTGTTTATATTAAAATCGCCCTGAGTAAGCTCTTTTTAAAAAATACATTCTTTTGAATTTTTATCCTGAGAACATGGTTACCCAGGCTCATTTTAATGTAAACAAAGAACATTTAAGTTGGTGGCCATTTTTGTATTGGGTGTAAGGCAGGCCGTTGAGAGGATCATTTCATTTAGGACTTTTCCACCAGATTTTTAGGTATGATATCAGTAATCAGATTTGCTTGAAGAAAGGATGAGTAGACCCCCCTCTCATCAACTTTAAAGACTTAAGTAACAACATCATCAATTCCAGAGCAGTAAAGACCTTTTGTTCAATTTTATTCTCGCGTTAATTTTTTATTTTCAATTGTGTGTAGTGAATATATGCATTGGTGGTATCATAATGGTAATGTAGTTGGAAACAATGAGAAAGTGCATGCAAGTTCGTCGATCAGACATTTAAGGTTTCAAATTGCAGCTGCATTTAAAAAGAGTCGTTAAGGTCACTTTCATTTTCAGTAGGTTTATTATTGATAAATTATATAGCCTCACCTCATTAACTCCCATAAATATCAAAACCTTGATTCCCATGCGTTTTTTTTTTTATTTATTCTCTATTTATTTTTCAAGAAGTTCTTGAGGTGTGTGGTTCCAGAAAATATTCATCAACCTACCAAGGAAGATTTTTGGAAATTCCAAGGGGGTCACAAGGGAAAAGTTTTCAAAGAAAAATATGGAGCTAAACTGGAATTTCCAGAGGGGAGATTTTTATTCCTTTATGTAAATCGAGGAAAAGTTCGCATTTATTGAGAAATGGTTAACTGCGAGATTTGTGTTTCTTCATATTAACAGAGAAAATTTTTGCAGTTAACGAAAAATGGTTAAGTGCGAATTTTGTGTTTCTTTATATAAACTGAGAAAAAATTCGCATTTAATGAGAAATGGTTAACTGCGAGATTTGTGTTTCTTCATATTAACAGAGAGAATTTTTGCAGTTAACGAAAAATGGGTAAGTGCGAATTTTGTGTTTCTTTATATAAACTGAGAAAAAATTCGCATTTAATGAGAAATGGTTAACTGCGAGATTTGTGTTTCTTCATATTAACAGAGAGAATTTTTGCAGTTAACGAAAAATGGATAAGTGCGAATTTTGTGTTTCTTTATATAAACCGAGATAAAATTCGCATTTAATGAGAAATGGTTAACTGCGAGATTTGTGTTCCTTTCTACAAATAGAGAGAAATTTCGGAGTTAATGGAAAATGGTTAACTGCGAGATTTGTGTTTCTTCATATTAACAGAGAAATTTTTGCAGTTAACGAAAAATGGTTAAGTGCGAATTTTGTGTTTCTTTATATAAACCGAGATAAAATTCGCATTTAATAAGAAACGGTTAACTGCGAGATTTGTGTTTCTTCATATTAACAGAGAAATTTTTGCAGTTAAGGAAAAATAGTTAAGTGCGAGATTTCAGTCGTTTACTATAAACAGAGGGAAATTTCCCAGTTAAGGAAAAATACTTAATTGCGAAGTTTGACTCTCTATATATACAGAGAGAAATTTCGCAGTTAAGGAAAAATGGTTAAGTGCGAGATTTCAGTCGTTTACTATAAATAGACAGAAATTTCGCAGTTAAGGAAAAATAGTTAAGTGCGAGATTTGTGTTTTTTACTATTAACAGAGAGAAATTTCGCAGTTAAGGAAAAATGGTTAAGTGCGAGATTTCAGTCGTTTACTATAAACAGACAGAAATTTCGCAGTTAAGGAAAAATACTTAATTGCGAAGTTTGACTCTGTATATATACAGAGAGAAATTTCGCAGTTAATGAAAAATGGTTAACTGCGAGATTTGTATCAGTATATATATATATGCACAGTATTTTTTTACTTATTTTACTTTTCACTGAGATAAGTAATTGCGAAATTTTGTCGTCTATCTGTAGAGATACTTAAATGCAAAATTTGCATTTATATATACTCCCGCCCAGCTCTTAGGTGTTGTTTGCACGATGTCGAATTTTCACGGATAGTAAGATCGTCAGATTTGAGTTGTACACTGTAGCTTGAACTAAAGCTACATCATGTATGGAGAATTATGCTGTGCATCAGTCAAGATCATTCTCTAAGCGCTGATGTAGTCCATTTAGTTTTTTCTTGAGATAAGTGAGTTTTTGGACTGGAGCGCGATGATTTGTATTTCCTTCGTAGGTATTCTCTTTTGTTTTTGCTCAACAGTGTATGCGACTGTTCTAAATTCTTAAGCAAGATTGCAGTTTCGGAACTATAGCGTTCCTCGTTTCTTAACTTTTTCGGATATTTAAAGGGGAGAGCAAGCCTCATCGTATAACTTATAATATGGGGAAACTTCCCGGTACTGAGACAATCCGTTCTCATTGTTGTTCGCGTTTTTAGTGACGTTCTTGCAAGACCCTTTGAAAGCGTTTTGACCAGTTTATGGTGGAGACAAAGTTTGACAGCTTTCCTATGTTAACTTTATATTTGAAGACAAAAATTAGTTCAACGTTATTTCTTTTTCTTTTCAATTGCTCCTGTACCCACTGCCACCCTCTGCGCTGGCGGTCGACGATCTCTGGTAGAGTAACAGGGTAGGGGAAGTGTTGTATAATTTTCATACATCGTCTTATGTTCGTTTTGTTATCGAGTAGTTAAAAGAATCAAAAACTTGTAATATTGTAAACTATTAATATTTAACAAAACTTAGTAACATTGTTAATTGTGATTAAAAATTAATTTTTAATCATTACCCACACCCACGACTTTTACCCACACCCACACCCACGACCCGCGACTTGTACCCACGACCCACGACCCACGACCATTAGACAAACTCCATTCACGGTTACTATTTTAGCTCTAATGACTTAACGGAAAGCTGTAGTCTGAAATGTCAGCTTTCTCCTACCCCTAACCTTTTGTATGATGCGGCAACAGAAAAAACGTATCGCTTTTAGTGGTAAATAGAGGTAAAAAAATACAATATAGTACGTGCATAAGCAAAGGATGACCAAAACGCGACACTGAAGACAACAGGAAATAGTATAAACAGAGACAAAACAGACAACATATAATCCAGTGATAACCTTCCAAAGCGGAAGGATTTCTTGTATATGGTTCAATGCTTGATACATCTTTTCGGCCCCGCTTCGAACTGCATAATCATACCGTAAATCCTCTATTAAGCCCTCCCTCTCAAATAAGCCCCCCCCCCCTCTCTTTTAAGCCCCCCTCTCTTTTAAGCCCCCCTCTCTATTAAGCACCCCCTCAAAAGTGCTTGAAAAAAATAAGCCCCCCGGGGGGCTTAATAGAGGATTTACGGTAGTTTTGAAAATACATACGTTTGCTTTCCAAAGGTGGCCTAGTCTCCCCGCAGACATCCTGTGGGGTTTGTTTTTGTTCGTCACGCATTCATTTCTCCCCACGGGAAGGCTATGGCAATTTAAGCCTACTGCGTTTCGGTATGAATACAACCGCCTAAAGTATTTTTGACAGCACAAGTGGTGAATCCGTGATTTCCTTTGCAACATCCGATAAACATCCAGATATTCTGCAGGAAGTTACGCTTTCGCTGTCAAAGGATTCGGCGTTCGAGGTTTTGTCTTGACTAGTCCGGGAACTATAAAAAACAGGACCCTTTAGACAAGGTTTCCACTGATCTCGACGTCTACGCTTTGTAGAGACAAATCTCACACTTATCCGCCCCTCCCCCAAGTCGTTTGTTTGTAATCTCCCAGATTCTGGGAGACACGTGACCAAACCCAACCAGGGTCTCTCGACGGGTAGGAGAGAGAACCTGGGAACGAGGTTGAAGGTAAAGGAACTTTTTGAATCAATATTTCGCGTGATCATGATTTTTTTTCTTAGCGTTGTAGATTCCAATACATGTGATAAGACTCGAACAGTAAGGGCCCGAATCACATGTAATAATGCAAGAAATATCGACCTTTGTTATCTTAAAGGCTATTAGTACAAACAGACAAACAAGAAGACTTCATATCTTTAAGATTTTTGCATTTATTTGGCATCAGATAATACCCTAATAATTCTAGTATACTCCGACCAAATTCGACCAAATGACCTCTGAAGGCCGAACCCACACATAGTGCGCTTGGGCTGCCTGTGCTGCGAGCAGAGTTTTCTTTCTGGCATGGCTTCTAGCATTTACGAAGTCGTTTGCGTGGCTTGTTAGTCATCACCTAAAACCAACTACGCGACTGACGAGCAACGCGAACGACTTTCTTTGTAAAAGCCATACACCCAATTGCAAAAACGTTGTCATAGAAAAAGAAAAAGGCCAAATATGAATTAATTCGGCTAATTTAGCCACATTCTCAAGGTGGATTCATTTGCAGCCCTTGCATTTCCCCGCTGGAATTTTCAGTTTTATTGAACAGGCAAGTCTCCATGTACGGATGCTGTAAATGAATTCATTAGGCTTATGAGCCTAATTAATTCCTATTTGGCTTTTTCCTTTTTTCATTTTTTTATAGACAACGTTATTGCAATTAGGCCGTTATGTCAGAAAGAAATCTCTGCTCGCACGGTAAAAAGTATTTGAGGCAGGAAGGTGATCCTGTCGTTTGTCAACTTCTTATACGATTGAATCAGTAACTAATGTCATCTCTGTCCCGCTACCATGTTGCAGATCTTTCAGATATTTTGTACATGTATTCCCATTATGGTTTTCCATTCCAATGAAACAAGAGGAGTCAATACAAAGACCATTGTCACTCTAACAAGTGACGGTCTTAACTTTAGTCAGAATGGAGAGCCGGTAAGTAAGTGTATTCCCACACCTCAGTAATTTAGTGGTTCGAGCTTTCGTTGAGGTTAATTCCAAGTGTGCAGGAGCTGAATTTTTTTTAGTACCAAGGGAACTGTTTAGAAACAAAGCAAACGAGACAAGTAACCCGGAAACTGGAGTATCGCACGTGATCGAGGGTAGACGGAGGGTGAGGAAAGAAGGAGAAGGGCTGGGCAGAAGAGGGGGGTGGGGGCAAGAGGATGTTGTAACTTGCCGACCGTCTGGTGTCTTCACGCAATTACTGAACCTTCTCTAGTTTTTCAATATACTTTACTATAGTGAAGCATCGCAAGTCAAATGGTTACCCAGTTGTAAGCTATCGCAAGTGCAGTTCGTTTCTACAGCTAAGACCTCGAAAGCTTATCTAGCAATCATATTGTCATATTGTGCACTACAAGATTATGTTCGGTATCTATATAAAACTCTTATTAGGAAGTGAACCTATAAGCGCAAACTGAATTAAAGTAAATCCAATTAACTTGATAAAAACACTCAGACATACCGAAGAGCATTAGGCTGCCCGATCTATATCCGTTTTACGGTAAACAAGTGCATTCAATTTTGCTCTGTGACTGTTCAGTAACTAATTAGATCAATGTTTTTACAACATTGCGTCAACTGAACTAGGTGCCAGGTGAGGGAAACCGAAAGTACTTTGACATTTTTGAGAAGTAGTTCTGCAAGTAAGTCAACTTTGGCTTTTGAATGGTGTTAGAAAACACGCGAGTGAACCCACAAAATGCGGGACTTATCTACCAACGCGCGCGCGCGTATCAGTCGAACTCGAAAGGGGTATTTGTGACGCAGGAGGGCGTTTTGATTAGAACTTTACGTAAAAAAGGCTTTGTCCACACTGTCATCGCAACAATAGCTTGAAATGCAGCCAGTCACTTAAACGCGGCACAACTTTCATATATAATATGACAAACCAGCCAAAAAAAAAGACTTGTTCATCACGGTGCAGTTAATAACTGCGATTTACGGTTTGAGCTACTATCTTATAACTCAGACTCATAATGGCTGTTATATTCAAATCAAAGATTTCTCCTTGGGCCAACGTGTTCCCACAGATCGAGAACATTATCGCCAACCCATCGGAAACTCCATTCTGCGTGGGAATTCCTTACGGTCTTCAGCTGCAGAAAGAAATTTGGAATCCGGAGAAGCTGCGAGTAGTCCTTCATGTGAACACCGCTTCTGGACACAGCTTCTTATCACACCATGGGGTTGGTAAGAAGAACGAGATCAATATCTGGAACTTTTCTAAGGAAAAACAACCTGGAAATTCAGCAAATGCTCTCCAATCTATCTCCACTGATTTTAAGTTTCTACACATTCTCTTTGTGCAAAGACGCCGGATTTATGTCATGAACTGCACGGATTTGTCGTTGAGGATTTTCAGCGCAAAGTTCCACCCCCTCTCAACCATAGCTGTGAATAAAACTGTACTTAGCCTTGCGTACAATGAAATAAGAGACGAGATTATCACCGGAATTGCTGGGGGAATAATGACGTGGAAGTTCCCTACTGGTCAAACGGATCCCTTAATACCAGGTCAACTGATAAGTTGTTCATTCACGCCATTTGATTGGGTGATGTCACTAACAGTTGACAACACATCAAAGCAGATCTTAGCGATATCAGATTTTAGAATATCTATGATAGATATTGCAACGCATAAGGAAAGATGTTCATTTGAAAAGAAATGCGATTTCTCCTTCACTACCTGTGTATTTTACAGTCCTGCAAGCTACTTCATTACAGGTATATGCAACCTGATTTATTAAGCTTACAAATCACAAGGGCTCTTGAGTAAGCCCCTGCTTCATGCGCTTGCCAAACTGGTAACAGAAATTCTAGGTATTTTGCAAAATTATTTTAAACACAGACGTATTTTTCCGTCAGTCATGAATGCGCGCAAATGTGACACAAAAGGGATGTACCGGTCGTGAAAAGGATCAGGAAAGTGTCACTGGGGATTAGACGCTATAAATATGTCTGTCAAGAACAGTAGAAATAAATTAGCCATACATATGAGTTTTTGATATTTCTGAGAAGACTTAATTGCAGTATATATGGCAAAGCATTTCAGTTTGACATCAGCCAAGTTGAGAGAAAGAAAATTGGCCGCCATAGTAGAGACGCGTTTTCAGTTTCGTCCGTAATTTTTGTTTGACGAGATCCTTGATGAACAGGTTTTCTTCCTTGCAGGGGACAAGAACGGATCTGTCCGTGCTTGGAGCATGAGTCTTAACAGTTTCCCAATGGTAACGCAATTTCTAGGTAGGCTACTGCGTTCGACGTTAGGAGGACGCAATTCATAATCTTGGGGATACTGTGTTACTAGGTTATTCCATAGTACTCAGTTTGTTTCATCGTTCGACTGCATTTTCGACACTATTTTGAATTACGTAAATTTTTAGACAAGTTACTGCGTTCGACGTTAGGAAAACACAATTCATAACCTTGGGAACCCTGTAATACTTGGTTATCCTGTGATAGTCGGTTCTTTTCGTCATTCATCTGCATTTCCGACTGCATTTCCGACGCTATTTTGAATAACGTCATATGCGCATGTGCATCACCCTGGCTCGATCAAGGTCAACCGGATGATGCAACTGACGTCCAACGCACGGAGCTATCTCGGTCATCCAATTATACGTAATTGGATGACCAATGATAAACTACTTCTCAATGACGATAAAACGGAATTCCTAATGATTGGTACCAAGAAATAACTAGCCAAAGTTAATATTGATCATATTTTAATTGGAGACTGTGCAATTAGACCAAAAGGGGTAGTTAAGAACTTGGCGACATGGTTAGACTCGACTCTCTCAATGAATTCTCGTGTAAATAATACTTGTTCCAATGCTTTTTATTACCTGTATAATATAAGAAGAATTAGGAAATATCTTTCTAGGCGGTCCACTGAGACGCTCATTCACACATTTGTCTCAAGTCGTGTCGACTATTGTAACAGCTTGCTCTATGGCCTGCCAGTTTACCAGCTTAATAAGCTACAGAGGGTCCAAAATGCTGCCGCTAGGTGAATTTTCCTGGAATCTAAATACTGCCATGTAAGACCGTCGCTGTATAATCTGCACTGGCTGCCAGTTAAATTCCGAATTGACTTTAAGATATTATTGTTAACGTATAAGGCTATCAATGGCTTAGCGCCTTTTTATCTCCAGGAACTTATTAGTCTTAAAGAAGCATGTATATACAAGTTACGCTCTGATTGTGATGGACTGCTACTAAATCCTGTGAAATTCAAGACTTAAACAACGTTGGGAGATCGATCTTTTGCTGCTGCTGCTCCTCAACTATGGAATTCATTGCCCTATTTAATTAGGAGTAGCCGCTCAGTATAGCATCTTTTAAAAAGACACTCAAGACATTTTTATTTCAGAAAGCTTTTTTGTGATTTTATGTGCTTTTTAATCTCGCCTTTAGTAGGTTTTATGCAGTTTTTTTACGATTTAAGTAATCTAGGTAATTTTTATAGTTTTAGTGTTGACATAATTGTTTTACTCTTTTTGGTTGGTTCATGCACCTTTTGCATGTATACTTTATGCACTTATTATTATTTTTATTTTATTTTATTTTTATTTTAAATATTTTTATTTTTAAGCGCTGGTGAAAATACCAATATTGATATCGGCGCTATATAAGTATTATTATTATTATTATTATTATTATTATTATTATTATTATTATTAAGGGAATGAAATTTAGACTTGATTTCGAAACGGTTTTTATCACTGAGATGGCGATTCATTCCTACCTATTTCGGTCTTTACACTACATTGTTAGGTCACTGAAATGTTATATACCGGCCAAATCGAGCTGAAACTACATAGACGACAAATCGAAGTAAACACCAGGTGCATTTGTATACTACTACTTTGGCTGAAAAAACCACGTGAGCAGAGATGGCTTTTAGCGTTTACGAAGTCGTTCAACCAAGCAAACGACTTCGTAAACGCCATATATACAAGAGAGAAACCTCTGCTCGCAGAGTAAAAAAACCCTAGTTATAGCAAAAAAACACGAACAATACAACAACAACAACAACAACAACTTCACTAACTTTAAATATTACAACCAGCGTGATGGTTCATTTCAAAAACAAAAATAAACAAGAACAAAAAGTGCGTCGGCCGGGAATCGAACCCGGGTCAACTGCTTGGAAGGCAGCTATGCTCACCACTATACCACCGACACTTTACATTGACGGAATTTTCCGCGTTCTTTTGTTAATTACAGGCCACACGGCTGAAATAACTAAACTCCTGGTACACCCCAACGAGCCACTACTGGTCTCCAGTTCTCTGGACAAAACCATCCGAATATGGAATTTCGACACATCCGCACAGACTTTCAAGCTAGAGACGGTAGAAGAAATTATTGACATGGAGCTTCTCAGCAATAATCTTCTCTACTACCGCTCAGATCATCACTTAAAAATCTGGAGTCTTAACTTATTTCACAGTCTCTTCACTGTTCTCAGCTCGCGTATAAGAAGATGGTCTCGAGTGAAATCCCCAGGGTACCCCGCTAGGCTTTTAGTACATAATGAGGATGGTGGGGTGAGGCTTATTTCGCCTGTTCATGGATACGAGCTTACCACTGTACTTCCCATAACGACTATGACAGCGGACATTGTTGATGTGGCTCATAATCCAAGACAAGAAAAGATTTATCTTCTGTTGAGTACAAGGGAGGTTCTTGTATTTGAGAGCGATACTAACCCATGTTGGTAAGGCATTTAGATTTGATTTTATGTAGTTGTTATTGTTCCGTATGGTGGCCAAATATAAACGCGCTAAAATTGGAAGCAAGTGAGCGTGAATTGCTGCTTGTTTCCGATCACGGTTTTGACATTTATTTTGTGAGAGCCGACGTAAATGTTTTTCACAACGTCGCTGATTGATGTAACACTGCGCTCAACATCATGTAATTTATTAGACTAGGAGTAGTCCCCCATTTATCTTCAGGGATAGTAGAGCGAGAGAAACGCGAGCGCGCGTGAAAATCACCCCACGCGAGAAACTGGCGACAAACCTCCTCGGGTTTGGCACTAACAAATCTTTCAAATTTTAGATATGATATATTTTTCAACATATTAAACAAAACGATAGACGAAATAAAAAGTTGTTTGAATGACTCTCAAGCTATCTTAATTCAATTCAAAAATTAAAAATCTCACGCTTTTCGCTGCATTGACCAATCAGAGCATTCAGATTTAATTTCATTAGAAAAATTAGTGCCTGAAAAATAACTGACGCTATTGCAGCGGGCCATTGTTTGTCATATTAAGTTTGTCTTATTGCTTTTCTGCCTGCTTCTTAGCTGGACCATTACTTAAACAGACTTTTTATGACTCCCTTTAGGCTGCTAAATAGCCCATTTCCGAGTTGCCCCAAGCGTTTGTTTGAAAGCGAGGCTAAGTGCAAAGCCATTGATATGGAAATCGTTTTTTTATAAACTCGTTTTCACAAGAAAAGTTTATTGCACTTAACCTCATTTTGAAAGTGAGAAATTTTGGAACATAGAAATGGCCTTTTAGAAGAGGGTTGTTTCCCTTTTAAATGGGCTAACCAGTCGGTTCACGGTTTGGGCAAATGGTAAGCAAAATTTAGGACTGGTAAATTTCGGTTACCACTTGGCAAATCAGTTCCATTTACCGAAAACGGCCGCGAAGACCTGAAACTGGTAACAAGGATGGCTTTGAAGAAAGGAAACGAGCGGGAAATTAAACAGGACTACCTTTTCAGACATTCCGTTGTTCCCGGGAATTTTCCACTAAAAGGCCCCGAAAACTCGTGTTCCTTTTACTTCCAAACGGATTACCCAGAATTTTTTTTTAAGTGGTAAACAATCGAGCCATCTATATCATTCCATCGAATTAACATGAATTAATTTACGAGACTTAACCGAGAGAATTTAGACTTAGCCTGGTACTCGAGCTTTCCATGAAATTTTCGGCAGCAGTTGCGGCACAAGGTGTCACGGAAAGAGCGATAAACTGGAAGAGGCGCGTGGCCGTTCACGCAGAGCCTTCGCTTGTTCCCTGGCGTTTTTTGAAGCTTTCCAGTGATCCTTCCCACTGCACACCAAAAATCTCCATCAAAGGCCCCTCGGGCCACCGGTTAACGCCAAAAATTCCAAAAAACTTTTGAATATGAGGCAGTTTTAGACTTGTTAAGAAATGAGCTGCGTAAGACTGGGGTTGAATCTTGACCCAGTTTTCCGCGCAACTTCGTAACAGGCAATAAAAAAAAGGGATAACGTCACCAAAACAGTCCCATAGCGCATTTTGACACAACACCCAACCCAGACTTTACGAAAAACAGCCAATTTACCGACTTTAAAAGGCGGCTTTACTTGGAAGTGAGAATTCTCCCAACGCTGCTTGGGTCTTTGTGACTTGAAATCAACTTTTTCAAAAGAAAGTAACAAAAAGAGAGAGACCCCAAGAATTCTACTGAATTTATCTGTGTTATGAAAATTTATTGCAAGATTTTATCTAATGAAATAAAAACATAAAAATTGAAAATAATATAGAAGAAAAAAGTGCGTCGACCGGGAATCGAACCCGGGTCAACTGCTTGGAAGGCAGCTATGCTCACCACTATACCACCGACGCCTCGGTGTCGTATTGACAGCAACGTGGCAATCTGATACCACCTCCAAGATCACTTAATTAAAGTTTAACTCAACTCCAACTTTCCTACAATAGCTCTCAACCGTCAAAGAATGGATATCACCCCGGGGGAGCGGGTACTCCCTTCTATGCCCTGTAGGGGGATGTGCCACTGGACAGGGTATGGTTTTTGGTGTGAGTCTGTCCTAAACAGGATATATAATTCCGTATGAATCTGTCAAAAGAGTATTGCCTGCATGATTGATTTGATATGCCGGATTATATTTTTTTGTACTCCAACTCTACAAAAGTAATTACTACAAAGTGAATTTGCATTAGGGTGCATTTTGTCCTTTTCCCTAATCGTGGTAATAGAACTGAGGGTATTGCCCTAATTAACAGGGTACTTATTTTAGGAATTTTTTGTCTTAAACAGGGTCAGGTTTTCAAACCCTAAGCGGCTCACCTATACCCAAATATTGATTGAGTACCCCCCCCCCCCCCCCCCCAGCAATCATGTATATTTCGCTAATCATGGCAAAGTTGCATCAACCTGCACTTCACAGTTAAGGTTTCAGCTCTCAATATTTTGCCGACTTTTCTGCAGTTCACCTTCCGTCTTCCGTCTGATTTTTTCTCGACCCGTTTTAATTATGATTAATACGGGTATTTGTAGAAAATTTCTCATCAAAATGATTAAAGTCTAATGCACCTCGTAGTCAGCTGTTTTCTTATTCTGTAATATGTATATCTCTTCAGCTCTATATGGCTAGATGGCTTCTTTGTGCATTTCACTCAAATTGCTACTCTGTCTTGGGCCTATTACTTTAACTAAAGAGTTTTTAGATTAAAAGCCGACGAATGGGCGCGCAGATTCATTTCAGGCCTTGCCCTATAAGAATAAACAACCTTTCAGCATTTATGACAAAAACTAGACTGAAGCGTTCGCATAAGTTGCAGCATTAATAGCAGCAAAAGAATGCGGCGTTTTGGCGGGTTTATCTTCGTGGCCCCTGAGGCCGCACGGAATAATGGGCCTAGCTATTAGGCAAGTCCTTACGTCACTCATTTTAAAGCATTCTGAAAGAACAAACAAAAAATGCTTTTCAAATAATTAAAACGCTTAATTAAATTATTGAGAAAAATGTATGCGTCGGCCGGGAATCGAACCCGGGTCAACTGCTTGGAAGGCAGCTATGCTCACCACTATACCACCGACGCGTTTGGTAGCTTGTTCGTATTTCTGAGTCTTATTTTATCAAATTTACTCTTAAGTTTTTACATACACCAGGAGCAATCTGAGCATGAGCAGTGAGTTATAATAACTAAAACATTTTTCCGTATGTCAACCTTGAAATTATGAATTAAGGGAGTGGAGTGGCAGAAAACCTTTCTCTTTAGAAGGAAATTGGCATCATTTTGGAAAAACATCATTAAAGCGTCATTTCTTTCACCTGGCCACCAGCAAAATGCTAGTACATCAGTAGGGTTGTAATGAACAGGAAGTTCATATCAATTCCAAATCTGCCCCTTTACACTTTTCATTAAGTATATTTTTTTATTTATTCACATTTACGAGGATGCATATCTCTAACTTGAGAAATAAAATGGGGATATGATACAAATGGTCAGATAGAAGCACTTGCAATTTTTTCAAGAAAATTATAATTTTGTCTATGAAGTAATATCTCAAAATGTCGGGAAGCGTCGGTGGTATAGTGGTGAGCATAGCTGCCTTCCAAGCAGTTGACCCGGGTTCGATTCCCGGCCGACGCAAGGATTACACATCCATTTTTATTTTCTTATTTAAACTAGCTTTTGTTTAGAAACAGCTATCTAATAAATAAGCCATTTGCGCGATGGCTTCATAGTACTACTACGACAAAAAATCACAACCCTTTTCGTTTTTCTTTCATTTTAAATTTGGTAATCCAAGGAAGATTTGCACAAGGAAGAAAAACCATGAAGGATTCTGGTCCTAGTAGTGAAATGACGTCATTGTGCAAATGACCTATTGTACAGCAATTTATTTTCCAACCTCGTTTCCAGGGTCCTTTCCTACTCAACGATTAAGTAAATTCAATACTTTAAATTTATATTCATCCTGGTGAGCCTGGTTAGCCCTTTGTCACAGGTATATCATAAGTGTTATGTGGCATAGTTTAACATACATCTTTCTCCCAATAAATACTTTTCACTTTATTCCCCAGTGCTCATCAGCTTTGGGCAGCTCAGAGTCCCGATGAGGGAGTCTGTAGTCTTGCCATGATAAACACGGAGTTTGCCCTGGATGAAAGTTCAAATCCTTTGAAATCAGGATTACTCTTCGCTGGACACTTCAACGGACAAATATCACTGATCAGCGGAAAAGGTGCAATACAATAACTTTATTTAAATTGAGAGGGAGATGTAATAATAACCTGCGTAGCTGGCGGAATTGTCTTTGCGCCGAGGGCGCGAGAAAATTCAAAACGTCTCCTCACCATTCTCCGCACGGTTTTGCAGTTCCTCTTCCAGGGCCCAGTTGTTCGAACGCCGGTTAGCGATAACGCGGGGTTAAATTTTAACCCGGGTATCTTTTTCTTTTTATCAAAAGCACACTATCGGATAATTTTCTCTTTTCTTTTTAGAGCATCCAATCATCAAATTGTAGGCAAAGAGAATTAAACTGAATTTGCTTTTTTAGCTGTCATATCCGAGTTCAAATTTCGCACTAACCGTGGGTTACCTTAACTCAGCTTCGAACAACCCGGCCCAGAACAATAGAGAATAGAAGTGATGACGTCACAGAAACCAAATTTGTGAAATTATGGGATTGGTTGGCATATCCAGATAGAACAAGATGAAAATGTCCACTCGCTAAATTAAAAGTCAACCTGTTACTGTAAATTGGTGAGAAGATATAAGTAACGTTACGCTGCGATGACTCCATATGGCTCCTTCTAAAATAGGCCTGGATCGTAAAAGTTAGGAATAGGGATTTGTGTGGAGTCGTCCATTCACGTTAACAGGCTGATTTTTGCCAAGAGGTTTTTTCATCTTGTTCTTTTTGAATGCGCTGTCCAATCCCATAATTTCCCAAATTTGAATGTTTGTGAAGTCACACTTTTCTTCTCTTTAGAAATAAATCTTGACATTTTGGGAAACCGTTTTGTAAGATTAAGATCTAACAGACGGTGCAGCTAGTGCTTTACAAGGTTACTGTCATAGCCACAGGCAGTCCAACATCATTCATCCGTAGACAGCCGAATTCAGAGATTTGTTTGAAGTGTTTTAAAATTTTCAAAATTGGTCCCTGGAGGTAATTTCTGAAAAAAAAAACGTTTTCCTATATACAGGGGTCATAACCAAAATGCCAAAAACTTCGAAGGTGATCGAATTCACGAGTCTTAATTTCCTTTGACTTTTGTTATCTAGATGTCTACATGGAAGATAACGTCCGGGCCCACCAAGGCCAGGTCACCTTTCTGAGAGTTTCGGCTTCATTTACCAAGTCACATGACAGTCTTGCCACAACTGATCATTTGGTGTCTTGTGGTACCGATTGCACGGTACGGATATGGCAACTTATCAGCCCTGAATTAAATCACGTATCAATCCAACAAAAGGCCCTTGTCAAGTTGCTGCAGCCGCCTAGAGACCTGGCAATGGCGGGTAACACCCTGTGTATGGCCATGGCTGATAATAACGTTGTCATGTGCAGGTTTGTTTGAATTACCATTTTGCTGGCTTAAGCATCGGTAAAACGTGCAACATGTTTTACATCACTGCTGCATATTAAGAAATGGTAAACGTGCAGCGTACAACCATCGAGTTATGGATGCCCGTGGGAGGTTACTAAGCACGAAACGAAACGTAAGAGTTAGCTTCTTGAGTGCCTAACAAACCTCCCAAGTGCATCCATAACTCGATAGTTGCACAGCTGCAACGTTAACTATTTCTTTGATAACATAATCAAAAGAGAAGACATTTCCATTTGCCTCCGGTTGAGCCAGTCCTCGTTACTAAAACATGTTTATGTTTGCTATCATCTGCCCGCGCGTAAACAAAAGCTTGCCTTTAAAGGTTTTCTTTCGATGATCAACCGTTCTCCTTCTTAAAGTAAGTACTCTACTTTCTGCAACAACTTTTCGCAACCTGCAACAACCTGATTTGTTACAAGACAGGTTTGAATATGAGTGGTAAAACGCGCAAAATAATAGTATACTTCTATGGCGCATTTTAAAATCTTAACGCGCCTTACAATGATAAAACGTGTAGATAAAAATAAAAACAGTATCCCGATATATCTTCGTACAGCTTATGAATTTAAAAATGTTTTAAAAAGATGCGTTTTCAGCAGTTTTTTTAAAAACTGTCAACAGTCTTTGCTTCTTTGATGTTTTGTGGCATGATATATTCCACAATTTAGGGGCCACAACTGAAAAAGCTCTACCACCATAGTTGTCATTTCTAGCTCTTTGAGGACAGAGACGTTAACGTGACCTTCATCTTAAAGTTCGTGATTGCTGACAGACTTCCATTAGAGGTTTCAAGTAGTCTGCATACTAGCCGTTTATGGTATTTTAGGTTAAAAGGAGAATCTTAAATTCAATCCTCTTCTCAAATGATAGCCAGTGGTCTGAAAGTTTAGAACCTACACGTATCATGATCACAAGACGCGCCGAAGTATTCCAAATTCGTTTGCATGAAGTTTATCTCTTTGATACTTAATAAGGATGTCATTTAAAACACTATGGCAGTAGTCTAATCGAGAGATGACAAGAGCAACGTCGTTTTTCGACTCGTTTTGTAGCAATGATGCAAAACACGCTGCACGTTTTTGTTGTCCGCTTTACCGTACCTTTGGGCCCAGTAAGAATTTTTGAAAACGGAGATTTTTTATGCGTTTTAGGCTATCGTCTACACGTAAGCGGGCACAAAAATGCAGGTTTTTGAATGCGTTTCCCAGGATGAAAATTTTTGAAAACATTGTATTGCGGTTTTCGAGTGGACGTGCGAAAACAGTCGAGGTTTCCAATTACGATCATCATTATGTCATACATCATACTTAACAAGCTATGTTAGCGCTTACGGTGTGGATGTTTTTACGATTTGCACCGCCGTTGTGTGGATGAGGCCTTCATTACTCCGACCAGACACAGTAATAACTATCATGATTGTATCACTCAAAGCAAACATTTACTACATGCATTGGCTTTTAGTGTGCTAAAACATACAGATGCAAGAAATTTACAACCGTTTTCAATTTATAAATTAATGACTCGGAGTCGAGAAAATGGTGCAGGCGAGTTATACGGCAAGATGGAAAGTAAAATAACAAAATTTTTATGTCGTCAGAGAAAATATTCGAGTAGCTATCTGATGTCTTGTCTGGGAAACACTTTGAAAGTTTTAGGATAGTATTTTTGAGGCTTGGGAAAAAAAGTTTAAAAGAAACACCTCCGACGAGACTCGAACCCGCAATCTTCGGCTGCCATAGCAACAGATGTATAGGAGGCCGACGCCTTATCCATTAGGCCACGGAGGCGAAGATGCATAGAAGTTTTCCCTTCAATTATTAAATCATAGTAAATGTTGTGACATACATTTACACAGATGAACTTTTGCAATCGGCTTAGTATCTGAAATTATGTTAGTAGTAATCGTATATTATAGAGTGCGTTCGAGATTAAAGGATATATTTTGATCGGATGCAAGGAAACCCACAGAGTAGATTTGATGGTATCTTCAAAAATTAACATTCTATGGATATCTAAAACTTAAAGCTAATGAAATCACTCTCTGGGCAAAAGGGGTTCCGTGTTCTGATATATAGAGATTACTCCATGGAAAATGCTTTGTACGATTTTTATTCACTCGTTGAGTTGTATCAGAAAACGAACGAGTGAGGGCAGCGAATACAACTCAACGAGTGAATAAAAATCGTACAAAGCATTTTCCATGGTGTAATTTGTTTATTTTATAGATACTGAGATTTTTGAAAAGCCAAATTTTGTCAATCTTACGCGCGTGTTTAGGGAACCCATTCAACTGCAATGTATGCATGTAAAACTAGAATAACTAAAACATCAGTTTTTCTCTTTCAAAATCAAATATTTAATGAAGTAACACAAGAAATAAAACGTCAGTTTATACCTTCACAACTTTTATAAACATTTTTCAGTTGAAAAGAAAAACCTGACTGAGGCTTATAAGTTCAAATTTAATGTTTGTAAATCAGATATTATAAAACAGCGGTATACGCTGAATAACACAACGACAACGCAAGCGAACTATTACCAAATCAGTATAATACAACAAAGTCAATAAAACTGTACGCAAAAGCCTACAGTGTCTTAGTCATCATCTGAATTGCTAGAGACTCTGATTCTTTTCCATTGTCGCTTTTCCGAGGGAGGAGGAAGCGGTCGCGATTGATTCACAGTGTTGATGGTCACAGAAAACTGTCCTCCATGAATGACTGCACCCGAGAATAAAGCCATAGACTGTTGGCCAGGGTTACTGAAGCGAAAGGCTCCTTCTGGTCGAAATACAGCTGAAGTTGACGGAGTTACAGTCGGAGTGAATGGAGTGATGCTTGAACACTCACTAGAAATGTTTGCCAGTACATTTGACATAATTATGCATTTGTTGTTTTGTGCTGAGGCGACTGTGGTTTTCAATACTTTTCAGGTTTTTGTGGTCGGAGAGCTGTGCGATTTGTGTCGGTGGCACATTACTTTCACTGAGGGTTTGAATCATGGTTTTCCTAGCGCTGTGATTGCGGAGTTTATCGTTCTGAAGACCCGCTTTCTTTGACATTTCTTTCATAAGACCCCCGAGTTTGTTGGTGCCGACCGCGTTGCATTTGAACCAGCACTTTTCAGATACGTTGTTAACTGCAATGTAAAACGGAGCGTCGGGATCTTTCATTTT
The DNA here is from genome assembly GCA_038088405.1 of Porites divaricata. Lineage (NCBI taxonomy): Eukaryota > Metazoa > Cnidaria > Anthozoa > Scleractinia > Poritidae > Porites > Porites divaricata. Next base: position 14,392,290 of record JBBMOI010000002.1, read on the forward strand.
TTCGTGTCTTTTCTGAACAAAAAGTTTGTAAACTGCTACCAGATCTTTTTCGCTTCCATCAGTTGAAAACATTTTTGGTGCGAAGGGTCTCACATCGCGGTGGTCGGCGCCAGTTCTTGTTTTCGTTTGGCGCTCGTTGAACTCCAAGTATTCAACACCCTGGTCTGTTTTGCACAACTTAACATCGCCCCAGCACATATCGTGGTGCTCTTTTACTCCTCGAAAGCCCAAACTGGAGGCTGTTGTTCAGCCACAGGGTGTTTAAAATGGCTTCAGGACTTGATACACCGAGGAGGCCTTTGTCGAAGAGAAGTTTTATTTCATCCTCTGTTAGAGCCACCGATGCATTAGGCTTGTTTCCTCTTCCCTGTTTCTTGAGCTGTTTCTGTTTAGACTGGAGTGTTATTCTTAACTTTTCAAATGCTAGGTCATTGATGATGCTAATTGGATAGGACTTTCTCGCTACCATCCCTCGGAGCGAAGACGGCTCGTATTCTTGCCCTTCCTTTGTGCGGACGCTTAATATGAATTCGCTGAGAAGTTCATTCAGCTCAACAGGAGGAATTTCTGCTGTCTCGCGTGTTTCTCCTTTTGTTTGAAGGAACACTGTCAACAAAGCAACCTCTCGTTTTGTTTTTTTCACCGTGTTGGGGTTCTCATGCTCTTCAATAAACGACTCAATTGTGTCGTCTAAAGACACAAACCTTGAAGCAGTTGCCTCCGCCATGTTGCCGAGACGAAAATGGACGACAATCGAAATCGCAATGCGATGTTGTTCACTAGTGAGTTTTCGTCGTTCGCGTTTGTGATTGGACGAACGACGTTTTTTCACTAGTGAGTTTTCATCGTTCTCGTTTCCTATTGGCTAATGCATTTTACGTATCATTTTTACGTAATCTTTTTTTCGTGAGGAAATCTCAGTGTCTATGATATAAAAAGACATATCGATAAAGAAATAAAAGTTTTATAGAAAACAAGCTGCATTATTCTTGCATGAAGCAGGCAGTTTTTGCAAAGCCTCAGGGAGTGGTAAAATGACAACAGACAGACCGGCTGTTCTTATTTGTTGCTCATACTGATTCGATTATCCGTTTATCAAAGATCTGCGCAGTATCCTGGGTGTCTTGTTAAGCTGTCGTTTTGGCAGAAAGAAAAAAAAAACTTGCTGTAAGCGAGCTTTGTATCGTTGCCTAGCACATGACCGTGATCTGTCGTGAAGATGGTGTGATGAAAAGAACCACAGAATGCCCAAAATTAGGAGTTGCGTTCCCCAATCGTCTAACGCAATTCCAGTTACACAAACGTCCCTTTCTAAGTTTATTAATCGTTCTTTTCATTTTGGTTTTGACTTTTAGAGTAAGAGCGGAAGAAAAACGGTGTGGAGCGAACATATTTAACAAAACTAAAGAGACGTACGAATTCCTAACTCATTCAAAGGATGAAGGACACATTGCACCTATCAATGGGGTAAGGATACGCTACAAGTTTTTTAATCACAAGCTACATATCAGAGAGCTTTGAGCGCTAACACAAGACTATAGCTAGATTAAACCTTCCGTTGGAAGGCACAGTGACTCATGAAAGGAATTGATGTTCCTTGCCTGAACAAGTTTCTTACACACAGTCAATTTTTGAAATGGCAGCTTACAGTTTGTTGAATATCCTTAATATAAGTAGTCGGGATATATCTTCTGTCTATATCACACAACTGTACTATAGCCGGGAAGCATATCTGGGTAGAGGTCTAAATATCAGGCATTTCTTTTAAAGTTCCTACCTATGCTGTCGACCTAATGGTCAACACAGTCAAGTTTACTAAATTAGCAGCGCAGAATAAGCCTTCTTGGTAAGCACAATAATGCACGTATATAAAAAATAGAATTACGAAATAGCTTTTCCTCATGCTTGGGGTTCACTGACCCAGTATGCTGTAAAAGTTTCAAAGCTTGATTAGAAAACATTAAATAACCATTTCGAAGTTTAGGCCCAATCCTATCCCAATCACTGCTGTATTTTAATTTTTGTCAGGATTCGAGTGTCCGTCTTGGTCGAGGCCTCTACAGTTTACGTAAACCGGGCGGGCATTGGTAAAGAGACAAACGAAGTCAATACTAGGAGTCCATTTTGGGATATCGGTTATTGGGTTTTTAACTTTATTATGGATGTACTATGATTTTCTTTTTCTTTCTGTCATTTTTTTTCTTTTGATAAAACAGCTTTCCTGTTGCTCGACTCTTAGACTATTTGCAACGTCAAGCGAGGACCACAGTGTCAAAATTTGGAACTGTGACAATCAGTTAGTTCGAGAGATGAGTTTTGACGAATCACTCTGTGGCGTGTGCTTTGCTAACTCACGTGGAGACATTTTAGTTGGTTTCCAGTCTCACATCAGCTTGGTAACCATTTTAAACTACCTGCCTTTGCCTTACTTGGAAATCCTGTCCAAGATGCACTTCGATAACGACCCATTTGAAGATCAGGTGCAGTTTGATGATTTGCTGAAGTTCTGGTACGATCCTGCGCGCGTTCCCAGAATGCCTCTTGAGGCCAGCAAGCGAAGGCCTCTCGAACCATCAGAAGTCGAAAGAGCGAAGAAGAAAAGGAAGGTAGTTCAATCGGCCGGGAAGGCGAAGGTACTGCGTTACAGTCTAAAAGATGAGGCACGTAATACAACAGACGATCTTTATGTGTCTTGTGCTGCATTGCAGGAAATGATAATGTTCAGTTTATCTCACACTTTTTCAAAAACTCTTGCCTGTTCTGTTTTAGTGATGCGGGGAAATTTCTAAAACCGTGACGAAGAGACAAATGCAAATGTGTATTCTAACAACTAAACGTCTTGTGTCATCGATAACGGCGGAAAAGACCTATAGATTAAATAAGTATGCGGATGAAGTATCTTTGCTGTTTAGTTCATCACAGTTCTTGGTCGTTGCGTCATATATGTCTTGTTCTTCCCGGCTTTTGTTTATGGTAAACCCTGTGGGAAGGTGAGAAAGAACTGAACGTGTGGACGAAATACATAATACACCAGTTTATTCAATTAGCTTAAGCAAAATTTGCACTCAGATAGATAGGAAGAACAACAGCAAAACAACAATCTTTATTTGAACTTTCTCTTGCCTAAAAATAAATTACAACAATGAAAACATTGAAAATAAAGTTAGAGTACTAGCTGACTGGAAAATAGGGGCTAGCATTAGATAGAAACAAATTACAGGTTAGCAAGATGCTCAGGTTGTAGCACAAATGCACACATAAAAAGAAAGAAAGAGAAGGGGAAAAACACGAAATAAGAAGAAAGAAAGAAGAACAAGCAGCTTTAATAAGTTAAATTTACTGTAATTTTACTGCCGCCATCTTTCTCGCTGACCGCTGATCACTCAGTTTCTTTGTTAACTGACAAGGAACTGTGCGGGTTTTGTTTACAGAAGGAGACAGTTACTATTAAACCAAAACAACAAGAGAAAGAGGACCTGGATCTGTTCCAGAAGCGAAGGCAGTCAAGAAGGCTCTCCACACAGGTTTGAAATGCTATAATTAAAAAAGGAAAACACGGAAAAGTATGTTGGAGATTTCACTAGCTTGGATTAACCCTACGTATATGGCTCATGTCATTTTTTCGTTAATAAGCTTCAATTCCAGACAGTTCGAACTACTTCAAAAAGTTTTCTCGTTTATACGCACTAGCTTACGAGACAAAACTCTTTCATATCAACGGCTTTAACTTAAGAACCCCCCTCCCCTCCCCCATGCCACCAACAACAACAACCCAGAGATAAGGCTTTTTTGAAGACATAACAGTCCAGACTAGTGGGAAGAAAGCGAAGATGGCAAAATGCACTTAAAAAGTGAAATCATCGGGCTGTTTCAAACTTCATCGCTCTCATTCCGTCTCGTTCAATTTGTCAAATGATGGCTGAATTTATTCTGGAAGGGCCCGGAATTCTAAAGGACTGTTTCTAGGTTTCTGCGTCCAAATTTTTCCCTTTTTTTCTACTTCCTCCATAAAACGTGAAACTTAGGAGGTTTCGCGTTGTAGTCGTACAACGGCTGCAACTGGTAGTGCAAAAACCGCAAGATCTTTTATTATAAATCTTTTGAAATGTTTTCGAATCTTTTTGCCACATTCATAGCACTGTTTGGTTTGTCGAAGTGGGAAAAGAAAACATTGCTTTCTCGGTATTTTTAATATTGAAATTTTTAAAAAGAGAGGCTAATACTGACTGGTAAGTTCTATTCTTTACTAAGGTCTACGTCAGGAGAGCGTTAAGAAGATTTTCGGCAAAGTCTTCAACATCAAGTCTTTCTGATGTAGCGAACGCCATGAAGGTAACGAAACTTTTCACTTTATTAATTGAAAACGGCCTTTTTTGGAATCCAATTATGGTCCAAAGCTCTTAAACAGGTTTATCACTGTTAGAAATAGCCGCGTGAAATTTTCATTTACCGGTAGTTGAGCAAGGGTGGGGAAGTGCCGGTGAGTGAACTCGCCTCCTACCGATGTGGCCGGAGTTCAAATCCCGGCGTCGAAAACCCATCTGTGCTTGAGTTTGTTGTGGCTCTCTACTTTGCTCCGAGAGGTTTTTCTACGGGTTTCCCTTCTCCTCAGAAAACAACATTTCCAGATTCCAACTCGATCAGGAGTGTTTGTAGACGTAGAACCGACTTTGTGGATGTGCTACCTCTAAATCGTTATATTTTAATTTATTTATCTATTTATTTTTTAATTTATTTATTTGTCTTAGGAATTGGTAAAAGACGAAACTAAGGCAAAGAGCGAACCTCAGGAGAAAACCCCTGCGCCCACTGTACTCGGCGAAGAGGAGGCGGTAGCTGAGGTTTACTGGCCATTCGCACCAGACGGCTTTATTCCAAACTCTGTTGTTCGCAAACGCGTCACCGCAAAAAGACCCCCAACGAGGCTGATACCCCGGATAACACGCCCAGAACTAAAACAGGAAAAACTTGCAGAAGAAGAAGACGAAGAAAATGACCAATTTAAGCCTACTATCAAAGGTAAGTGATTTGCCCTCTGCATGACGAAATAATAGCATAACACTGCTTAACTTTCCAGAAGATATTTTATGAACTCGCGGACGCGTGGGTTTTCATACTCATTTCCGTGCTTAAGACTGAGCGGATAGCAATCGGAAAACACGATGTGATGTGGCTTTCTCTTTGCTCTCGAATTATTCTGGTTTCACAAAGAGACCATAGGAGTACCATTTTTATGGTTAGTTTCTCTTTAAGTGGGTTTACGGAACCTTCATTTAACTAACAGGTCATGCTGTTAAATTTTGATTATTTTTGCTTTCAAAGATTTCTGGACTCTTTGGAGATTAATGCGAGCAGCTCACGTCAAGGAAAAAATGAGTAAAGAGAGCTCCAGGAACAAAGAACAAAAAAAAGGAAGAAAAACACGAAAAGTCTCCCAGTCTGCTTCTTCTACTTTGGGGCGGAGGTTGCCTCCACGACCTCGGGCGGCACGAAGGTAGACAAGTGTTTCGATAAGGAATATCCATGGATTCAATTGAAAAAAAAAAAAAAAAAACAAACATACTAGATGTCAATAACTCAGTTAGTCAAATAAACACAATCAGTCCCTAAAAATCATCAGGAGCGTCATATGCTAGGGCACTTCTGTGATGTCCTTCTGAGATATAATAAGTATTATGGGAAATATCTTCGAGTATCCCTTTTATCGCAAGGTCAGCACTTTTTAACACCTGTCGAAAGGCCCTTGGACACCTTATGAAGTTTACACAACGTAGTATTCCTTATCGGTTTGGATTTAAGCCGGTTAGCCACTGCGTTTTACAGATTAGGATTAAGCACTGCCTTTACTGATTAGGGTTAAGCACTGTCTCGAAACTGGTTAGGTTCCCTTTTTGGGTTGGGGTTGATGCTATGTGTACTTTACCTTGTGTAAACTTCATAAGGTGTCCCAGGGCCTTTCGACGGATGTTAACGAGTGCTGACCTTATCGCAGCCCTAAAAGGAAAAATGACACCTACCAAGAATAAAGAAAAATTTGTTGAACTTATCGAGACTTGAACTAACGGTCCTTCTCTTTTAAGAAGATGTGAGATGTGAAAGGACTTTTCAGCTACCCGAATAGGGTTGTAGCGGCGAATGGCGGCACAAGACATCCATGACGTTAAAAATAAGAACTAAACTTTTAATCATAAGCAGCTATTTCGAGAAAGGTTGTTGGAAAAAGTGCACGCGACAATCCCGAAAGGTATTGTGTGTGGTTTTGATTCCACCCTTCTTCAAAGAAATTTAAAAGAATGGCACGAGAGGCAATGGACATATGTTTGTGAATGCTAAAGGAAAGCAACCAAGGTAGGTTTGACAGCAAAAGGTCAGGGAACAGTGTATTGATCATATCCCATATTACCATTTCGGGATTGATGCGTGCACATTTTTGACGACAACATTTCTCGAACTAGCTGTATACAGGGGGCTGGCTGACTCACAAGTATCTTACGAAGCGATCACCACACATACCCATTAGTTACGATAAAAGAAATCCATAACACGAGAAAAACTTTAACAAACAGCTTACAAAAATACTTGAGAAACTTGAAAAAAACTTGAGGTTATTTCACGGTGGCCGGGTGCACGCCAGTGACGAGGACCCGTGCGCATGTTCCTAATAAAATGAGGGGGAAACCCACTCCTCACGGCCGAGTTGTTCGAAGGCCGGTTAGCGCTAACCCAGGGTTAAATTTTAACCCGGATCTCTTTTTCTTTTCATCAAAAGCATTTTTTCTGAAAATTTTCTCTATTCTTTTTTGAGTAGCTAATCGTCAAATTGTAGACAAAAAGAATTAAACTGAATTTGCTTTTTAAGCTTTCATATCTGAATTCAAATTTCGTACTAACCCTGGGTTATCTTAACCCGGCTTTGAACAAGCCGGCCCAGGATACTAGCTGTTACAGGGTAGACGTTATCTTCATCACATTCCTCTTGTTTAATCCTGCTTGTGACGCCTAATATTCTTTACTTAAAGGACCAGTGTCATTAATTTTATCAAAATTCTATAGCTAACGGTATGAACTGCCACCAAATTAGGGGAAACACAAAAATAATCGCAATTAAATCATGATAACACAGGTCACCAAATACAAAAGCAGGCACAGATAGACAAACTTGAAGATTAAAGGGAGTGAAATTGTGGGTTTTTGAAAACTTGTTAACCTAACTGAGTTTTCAAAATTCACTTTCGTTGTTTGTAACGTTTGATATAATTTTTGAAAAGTATATTTATTGGACATAAAGCTGTGATTTTGTCGTTTACAAGTAATTTATTTGTTAACGTTAAGCTCTAAAGCGCATAAGAAAGCGTAATTGGCAATATATTATTTTATTTAACAAAATGAAATAGACAGCCGTGACGTCACAGCCCCTTTAAAGCGTTTTTGTTTGTTTCTAAGTGAAGGACCACTGATGGAACTCGAAGAGGAGGAGGAAGAAGAGCGGAGAGACAAAGAAAAGGAGTACATTACGGAGGAAGAGGAGGAACTGGAACCGGAAGAAGAAGACTACTATTTTGAGGAAGTCAGTGACGCCAGCCCAGAGAGTAGTCACGAGTGGTCTGGGTCCAAACTACTTGAAACACCGAAAGAGATTTTACAGGGGAGCGAAGAAGAGGAAAACTTATATTTTGAAGACATTGACGAATCTCAGTCGTCTTCGAGTGATACTGGGAGCACGAAGAGTGTTATGAAGGTAACAATAGCAATGAATGGATTTTAAACTAAATGTAAGGATAAGACAGGGGTTAGATCAAGGCTATTTTCACACATACATAACAGTAGTGATTTCGGCTTGATTTCTGTAACGGAGCGCCAATCTCCTGAAAGTGGAGAGTCACATATCGTACTATACTATATGCTATACTATACTATACACTATACTATATACTATATTATACTGGATAGCTTTTAGCTTCTCGTGACGTCACGAAAAACTATCCGGTTTGAACACAACCTAAGGCGCGTGGGGCGAGCGGGAGAAAATCGAAGGAGATATAGCAACGGATCGAAGTCATGTCAACAACGGTTGGGTAACAGTATTATTTATTTGTTCTTCTTATAATATGTTTCAAAGGCTCCGCTATAAGGGCTATTTTCATCCGAATTTATCAATGATTACTTGCTCGAAATTTATTCTCTCTTAACTTTTTTTGGAGCGCACAAATCTAAGGTCCGTTAATATAAATTACCATATTTTTATCCGTTCTTTGTCTGTTAGCTCTTAATTCTAGTCCCGATCCTAATCGAAATCGTGAGTATTGAGTTTGGTTGTTTGAATTTTTGTGTTTTCTCTGAAGTAGGAATTAAAAATCCTTGAGACGAAAAGATGGACCATATTTCCTTTCGTTTTTATTTATATCTTTTTCTTTTTCAGTTTTTTTAATTTTGTTAACAGAAAGCGCAGTTCTTTGGTCTTTACAGCTTCTTTAAACAAGTCTTCACATGATCCCTTTGCGGACCCTTTTTAATCATACCTTTATTACTCTGATCGTTTCTATAGATCACTTCACCGGAGACACCGTTCCTGACTCGAATCTTACGCAAGTACTGGTATCCAAAGCTTGCTCAAAGGAGACGGGAAATTCCTAAGGCTGACGACGTTATCGATAACATGCTGAAAGTTCTACCAAAAATGAACAGCCTTAGAGCGATTCAGGACATCTGCAAAGAATTCATGAATGTTGAAAGGCAAGACTTTGCATCTTCAAGATAACGATAGCTGGTATACGTTAAAAGCGCTTGTTTATTCGAGGGTGACTTACGGAAATTCCTTTGTATCATTCCCGTTTTTACTAAATAATGACCGAAACTTCTGTCTAAAAACCGTACGTATGCGAAGGCGAGAGTTTGTTAGTGAATGGCGTTTGATGTATTTTCTAATTTTCTTTACCAAGCTCATCCAAAAATTATATCTACCGTGAATTTACAAGCGGTAAGCACATAGTGTCGGTGGTATAGTGGTGAGCATAGCTGCCTTCCAAGCAGTTGACCCGGGTTCGATTCCCGGCCGACGCAAGTTTACTGTTAAACTTTTCTTTCTACAAGTGACAGCGTATTTTGTTTTTTGCTTATTTCAAAATTGTTTCATCGTCTAGGCAAGTAAAGGAATATGTCTTATAATTTTATTTAAAGATATTTCTGAGAGCCTCATTCTTATTTTTCTCCATTAGGGAGTTTGGTATCTCCGAGGACAAGAAACTCGAAATCCAAAATATTCTTATTAAATTGTCGTACGATAAAAAAGCGGAATGCCGACAGGCGGCAGTTCGGGCTCTAGGCGAAATGGAGGTACATCGCAAAGATGCTTATCTGACTGTTGTGCGCAGACTAGTGGATACCGATGAAGGTACCCGAGAAGAGGCGAAGAAAGTTTTAAAAACTCTAACAGGTATAACGAGGAAAGGCAAAAAGTATCCATTTATTTTTTCCTTTTGACTTCTGTGGTGATGAAACTTAAGGATTAAGAGCAAGCCTCCGATTAATTGCTGATACATTCATGCACATTAATATCATGGCACTGCGATTAGAATTTGTTAACGACAAACGTATAGCCTGTTAAAACGTTTCCTAAGCTAAAGAAAGTTGATATTTGGTCTAACTGTAGTTGGTGTATGATAATTGATGATGATGATGATGATGATGATTGTGACGATAACGATAACGATAAAGACCTAATTCAATTTCTAACTGCAAAGTAATACCAGTGATAAAATTTCTCCGATTTGTACTTTTCATTTGAAAGGACAGTCGATTATTTGGCTTCATCCACGAGGATGAGTATATGGCTGAGATTGATTGACAATATTCCGGAATATGAATACAGAGAGACTTTGTTACAAATCTCTTTTACCACCGATCCAGAGAGATCTAGAACTTTATACCATTCCACTTAAAACCATCTCTTTGCCCGGGGTTCAGTTTAACGCTTATCGTTTTGCCAAAGCGTTACTTTTCACTGAGAACAATTTGTGATCAAATGAATTTGTCGCAGTTATTTTAGCCACTTCAGATCGCCATCTTTTATGACCTAATTAGGTGTTGACACGATGGAGGGACTAAGCGAGCTGATAATAAACATGGGAGTAGTACATCTGCACCTACCATCAAACGACAATGCAGTCTTAATGGAATTAGCAGTTAGATTGCGAGAGGAGAAGACAAGAAAGCAGGAAAATATGGGAGAAGAAGCTGAAGCGGACAAAGACAAGGGGGCTTCATTTGATAACCTAAGGCGTACTTTGAGAAGGAGACCATTCAAGGCCAAGTTGAGACATCCCAAAACCATGGTAACTTGAAAATTACCCTACAAACTTTAACTTACAGAACATGGCCAGCCGGACCCATTATTTTTAGAATGAAATACCGTACCGTACCCGAGCGCTTATTCACAACAGGAGAAAGTTCTCCTGTTGGTCATCAAGCGTACCTTAGTCCATTCTACAGTTTGCATACAGAAACAGGCTTTCCTTGTATCCCCACTATTAATGAGGGGGTGGGCGCTTATTTGAAGAAATACGCTATGTTTAGTTTTCAAGTGTTTGCGCTAAACACCACTACCGTTCATACAATTTAGTAGTAGACGGAGCTGGCCGGACAATTAGGGTTCCAAATTAGTGGAACAATTCTTTTTATGAGTGGACTGCCATTCCGGCCGACCAATTCTGACTGATGCGGGTAAGTACATGTGTAAACCTGAAGAAGGCTGGTATGCCAGCCGAAATATTGTTTGGAAAAATCAATACACGTTGCCTGTCAGCTTTACGGTAGTCTTTGTACTTCTCCTTTTTGTTCTTGATATTTTAGCTGATTACTCCATAAATGCTAGGAGCTGAGTAAGAAGGGCCAGCGAATAAAAGCTTCTGTTAAGTGCGTCCAACAGACGCACTTAACAGACGTTTAAGTCGAAATGCACTTTGCGTCACACCTACCGGCCAGAGTAATTAAGTGTAATTACGGCCATCGCTTGTACATATGCATTGACGAGATTTCCTCCCCGACGCGGGATTTTATTTCGCTTAATGTTTTTTCTTATCTGTTGTAGTCTCTTAATCCTGAAACAAAGCAACAAAAAGATTTTCCACTGATAAGATTTTTTTTTGTGATCGGTCTGTTTATTTGTTTTTTTCGCCTCAACAGGATAGAAGACTAAGAGATATCACGAGAACTCGACGGCGACCGTCTGTATTTGATGAGCCGGCATCCTTGTCTAACACAGGGAGATTCCAAAAAGCGTTGAAGGAATCAAAGTTAGGATGCAAACTACTTCAGAAAATGGAACCTTTTGGACTCGAAATGGCAAAAGGCTTGTCAGAGCCAACAAGCAGAGAACAAAAAGAAGCCATATCATTAGAGATTGGGGTAGGTCTGTGCTGATTGCGTCTACTGCATATATGTAGAATAATTTGACATTTTGTTTCTAACGGATCGCCAGCTTTGCTTTTCGTAGTGACCAAGAATGAACGATAATCTTTCAGTCAGAACTTCAAAGAAACGTTTTTTCTATTGTTCTTTTAGGGTGAACGTTTGGCGCCCAGTCAATATTTTAAGCAGGGCGAGGAATCGACCCAGCTAGGTATGTAAAAATGTAGTTTTAATTGAGTGTTTTCTTGGTAGATCGGACACACTCGATCTTGTTATTCTTTCACCCGAGAAATAATTTGTGCACAAAATTTTCTCCCTATCTAGCGGAAATACTGTTTCAGAGAACAGTCTTCTAAACTGACTTCAGTCATATCTAGAAGAAACAATCAAACCTCTTTAGAAACTGGTATACTAACTTAGAACAAAGGCCACTGAATCGTAGTCAACAGTTACCGGCACCGTATAAACGACTTATTGACGGAATCAAGCAAAACTAACTACGAGAGATCGACTGGACAACTGACAATTTGTCTAACGGTAAACGACGGTTTAACTGTGACAATAGACGGATCAAAACGCACCAAGGACCTCACGAGTCTTCATAGCCAATAACATCACGGCTTAGCTGACAGACGACCGATAAGATAGCGACTTAATTAACCAATCAGGTCAATAACCTGAGAGTTTTTAAATACCATCAACTGACGTAATACAACTCACTTTGACTCTGAAGATGATTGCCGCACAGGTTGTCGAAACATCAGTCACCGTCAACAACAACAGTCCTATTCCGGACTACGTTCATCAGGGGCACCCAACGAAAATTTTCGGAAAATATCTGTTCGGAAGACGATTTGAGATCTAGAATTTTCGGAACATTTTTTGTAAAATTTCTTACTTGCCTGCCACTCCTAGGATTTTCGAACATCTAAAAAATGGTATAATTGCTCATTTTTCACGGATTTTTACCCAAAAAGGTCAACTAGAATTTTCGGGAGCCTTTTTTTTGGCTGAAATTTTCGAAAAGGTAAGTTTTGATCCCTATAATTTTCGGATCACTAGAATTTCAGCTAGGAAATCCGAACAGATGAAAAATTTTTAGGGGATAAAAATATGCCTATATCTACCGTTTAAATACTAAAATACGTTAACAATGCTATGTTTAAGTGGTTTTGAACTATATTCTCGTTGGGTGCCCCTGGTTCATCCGGACGATCAAACTCAACCTACTTATGACATGACTCCTTGGATCAAACTTTTAACAGATTCGAACTTCTGTTGGTAGAAGAACATAGGGTTTCTTGAAAGGCTGTCGATTAAAGTAGCTCGCTTCAACTATCTAGGGTAACAATCATTGCAATCTTATATTTGAAATCAAGGCGGTGTTATCTCACTTTTAAGACAGTGATACGGATGAAACCATCCGTGATACCGAAGCGGAATTCAGACTGAATCCTGTTTATTGAAAATTTTTAATTGAGTTATTATGAAATTAAATTAACTTTTTTAACATAGTGTAAGAAGTTAGAAATCAACAAAATTCGAAGCAGTTCCTGTTCATTTATATTTTTGGTTATTTTCTTGAGCTTTTATTTCCCTTCCATTTCCCTTCCCTTTTATTTCCCTTCTTCTAAGGAGAGCAGAGTTATCCCCGCTAGCTTAAGCAGGCGATTTAGTCAAAAAGCCTGCAGTGTCGGTAAGTTAAATGTTGCACGCAGAAATAAGATGTTCATGTCATGCATGTTGACTCAAGTCAGTAAACGTATTAGCCTGCGTAGCAAGCGTTTCCAGGTGATCTGTGACGTCATTGCGGGGGCCTGGGGAAAGAAATTTTAATGCCGTATCCCATAAACCAAAGCTGACGGGAACAGATTGAATTGAATTGAATTGGTGCGCGCGTTGGTTTATGGGATACGGCATTAAAATTTCTTTCCCCAGGCCCCCGCAATGACGTCACAGATCACCTGGTTCCGTTTGATTTCGGAGCAAAGAAGACCGAGGAGGGGGATTTTTGGTTTTGACCGCGCGAGAAATGAAACGAGAGTTTACTTGCGCCATTTTTCGCGCGGTCTTTGACTCTCGTTCCTCGTTCTTTGCTCATAGACTGCACAGAAACGCTTGCTACGCAGGCTATAAACGTACTTATGATGTTGGTTTATTTCTTTTCTTGTTATTTCTAGTCTTGGATCGCGAAGTAACACCTATAATTCCAAATGTTTCAGTCACGCCTGTCAAGAGCTCTGGTAAGAAGCCAAACTACCGGAAATTGATTACAGTTCACTGAGGCTATGTTCATACTAGAGGCTAGAACGATCCTTCTGTCGTTGCGTCGGCATAAATCGATCTAGGATTGTGTAAATAACCAAGGTACTGACTGAAACGTCTCAGCGGCGTTCCGGCACAAAAATGGCATTTCTTGCCTGAGCCAGGATTGTAGAAACCTATCCAGTCAGTGTGAATATATCCTCAGGCAAGTTAAGGCATGGATTGAAAGGCTAAAAAGACCGGCCCCCACAGAGAATGCAAAGATCCTGTGACACAGAAGGATCCAAGTAAAGGGTTCCACAAAGATATCATAAGACATATCTCACTAAAATAGTTTTGGAAAATTCATCCCAAGCATCACGGGACATTCCTTGGACCATGACGTCAAAAAAACTGTTTTCTCAAACGGGGGAAGGTTGTTAAACTTCAACCTAAAAATACTTGTCATAAAATTGTCAGCGAAACTGTCTGGATTGTCAATTAGCCTTGCAATGTGGAGTAAAGCATTTTTATTAAGAGTTATTAAAGTATTTTATAAGTCACGTGACCTGTTTTTCCTTATTTCGTAATCCTTGCTCCACTTAAGCATGTATGCAGGGCTATTTCATAATATCCAGGCCATGGGAAAAAACGCTGGTACCAAAGAATATTTGCAGCTCTTTCATTTCCTTTTCCCCGTTTTAATTTGAGAACTTTGAACGTTAACGATCATTTGCAGGTCACGTGACTAACGCTTCAACAATGAATATGTCACATATTGTTAAGGCCACCGAGCTGAAACTGTTTGCCAAGTTTCATGACGACTGATCAAAACAATCCGTTTCAAATGCCACTTCTCCAAATTATGCAAATTATGAGGTGACCCATGCCTTAACATGCCTGAGTCCTCAATCTCGCACTAGATTATTTCATCTGTTGATGTATAGATCGATTTTAAACCCTAATTTGGTGTGGGGTAGGCGGCGGGGATGAATGGCCGGTTTCTCCCAATAAAAAAAGTGCACGTTTTCAGTTTCGTGTTATCTTTCACAACAACATTTTGTCACCATGGTCACGGAGCGTTTCGTCTTCAAAGACTGTTCAATACTTCCTAAGGATATCATGACTAAGCAGGGGCGTAGCCAGGATTTTTCAAAGGGGGGGTCACAGAGGCTACTCACTAGATCACCATCCGGGGATCGCCGACTATATATGGTTTATACCGCTGCTTTCCCTCGTGTATCAGCGGGCTCAGTCGTATTATCGCGGCATGAAGACCCTAGACGAGAGCCGTTGACGAAAACACTTTACAAAAAATAAAAAAGTGGGCTTTTCAACAATGGCTTTTACGGCCAAGGTATTGTCATGGCGTTTTCGTCACCTGAACATTGTAGGTTGTTTGCTCAAAAGAAGGCCTACAAAGGGGGGGTCACGGGCACCTCAGGACCCCCCTCTAGCTACGCCCCTGCTAAGCTTTGATAAGAAACTGTTCATTGATGTAGAGTGGAAAATTTCTCCATGACAATGATACTTCTTTGCAGGCTTTCCCTTTTCAAAAAAAAAAAATTGAATATATAACAAAGACATTGCGAAAACAATCAGCACTTGAGTGTCAAATATTAAATGGACATGTTTTTGCAATTCTTCTTGTTTAGTTTTTTCCATTTGAAATCGTTATAATGAAAGTTAAATTCACCAACTGAAGAAGCACAAACCAATCAAGGTACGGGCACTACTTTGCCATATCACCCGAGCAATAGTTTCATTCAGCTTTTACGCCCTCACTTATTCGCACAGAAAAGCCATCGCACAGGAGATATTTCTTCATGCCCTACACTACTTCTGCGCTTCCCCTCTGCAAATGGCCCTGCTGGATAAGCGGAGGAATAAGTTTACCACCAGGTGATCTGTGACGTCACTGCGGGGGCCTGGGGAAAGAAATTTTAATGCCGTATCCCATAAACCAAAGCTGACGGGAACAGAGTGAATTGAATTGAATTGGTGCGCGCGTTGATTTATGGGATACGGCATTAAAATTTCTTTCCCCAGGCCCCCGCAATGACGTCACAGATCACCTGGAGACAGTGAGCGCGAAAGGAACGATGAGAAGGAAGAAACGGCTTCGTCGCATGTCTTTCTTTCCTTTTTCTGTCCCATACACACGCCCAACTCCCCGCCCGCTTTCGTTTTTTTCTCCCAGCATCCTTTTGACACAAAGAGATCTCTACACTGAAAAGAGGCCTCCACGTTTGAGAAAGCACGCAAAAAATGATTGAAGGTCAGCTCCATATATAGTACCCGACAGGTTTGATTAATCCTCTTGCCCCTTATCAAACGTTTCTTTATAGACCGTTTGACGATTACCCGAGAACGAGAAACAATTAATTCTTTGACAGGAGCAGAAGTTAAAAGTGTCAAGATTCCAGGTAATAAATAAATAAATAAATAAGGAAATAAATATGGTGATAAAGAATATTACTGATTCCATAAAACAGAAGTATACGAGTAATTAACTTTACGAATTCTATTTTTCACTTAAAGGAGCTGTGTCACGAAATTCAGACAAATTAGGTAATTACAAATTGAAAATGCCCGTTACATTAAGAGAAACAAGAAATATAACCGCTTAAAACATCAAAGGAAGATTAAAATAACACAACCGAACAGAAACAACAGATTCTGCGGATGGGCAAAACTGAAAAAGATTGAAATGAATTGAAATTACGGTTTTAAAAAACTGTTCAGCCTAACAGTTTTTCAAAGTTGATCCCTGCTGCTTGCAACTTCAAAAATAATGTTCAGGAGACATATTTGTTTGTTTCGGATCTCTGATTTTGTCATTTACATGTATTAATTTCTTTGCTTACTTTAAGTTTCATAGCGATTGAGGGCGAGTAATTGGCAAAATCAAACAAAATAAATTCGACTGCCGTGACACAGTCCTTTTAACGCATGTGCACACTTTCAATTTAGATCGCAATGAACAGCAAGCAAAAGAGACAACAGCAACTCCTGGATGTATTTTGCTAGAACCTGAACAAACGCGCGGGAAGTATGCCACGGATCAGACAACTGAGGGCCTTCGTTCCACGGAACTCCTGTCATTAAAACAAATTCTTCAAGTAATGAACTGCGTCACAGGATTGAGTCAAAATAGTAATATGTTGCTACTGCTTAAGATGAAACGTACGAAAAGAATTTCTCCACAAAATATAGCACAGGAAGATGGTACAGTGCAACAGTTTTACGACGTAGGAGATCTTCTGGAAGCCATTTGTCGGCTTCCCCCTGTTAGTAGCTTTCTGGCACAGTTGGCTCGTAAAACATCAAAGAGTAAAGAAAAAGTCTTGATCAATATGAGAGGTATTTTTAGGCCTGGAAGCCTTATTACTATGAAAAGGGACGATTTTATTGTTATAAATGGACTTGGAATACTTCCTTCGAAGTGCCAAGACACTTTGATAACACTCAGAGACTCAATACTTCAAAATATTGACAGTTTTCTAAGAAACGTCGAATCGCTAACATCAGGTAATGCTGAGCTCATGCGGACATTCACAAGTTCTCTTGAGGGTATTCTCTGGGCATGCGCCATCTTGGAACCTGAGATGGAAATGAAAGGCCTGTTTTCTGTTTCGCAAGAGGGAGTACAAATTCCTGGTAGAAGAACAAAGGAACAATACATAGGACCAAGGACTTCGTTAGAATCGTCCTACTCTGCGGTTAGTTCATAATTCCACCCTACGAGCAAAGTCTCCTTTTGTCTTATTCTTGATAAGAAAGGAGATTGAAAAGGAGGCTGAGGGACTCCTTGATCGGTCAGCACTCGTTAACATCCGTCGAAAGGCCCTTGGACACCTTATGAAGTTTACACAAGGTAGATTAAAGTACACATAGCATCAACCCCAACCCAAAAAAGGAACCTAACCAGTTTCGAAACAGTGCTTAACCCTAATCAGTAAAATGCAGTGCTTATAAACCGGCTAATCCAAAACGATGAGGAATACTACGTTTTGTAAACTTCATAAGGTGTCCAAGGGCCTTTCGACAGATGTTAAAAAGTGCTGACCTCCTTGATCACGTCCAGCCTTCAAATCCCCACAGCCCGAAACTCTAAACTAGTCAAACTTGTTTTCTCTTGTCAAACTAGATTTTTGAGTGTGAGCATCACTTTATTGATGAACCGATGGTCGTAACTGAGCCCGCTGTGAAGCGCAGTTTTATTAATTAAGCTGGGTTCGAAACTGTATCCTAATGTAGCGAATGCTCAACAAAGAACTTACTTGCTTTATGCAGAGTCTTTCGCGATTAAGCCAAAATCGGGCAAGAGAAAGTTAGTTCTGCTGGCAGGGTCAGGATCATATCTTAAAAGAGCCAGGGTGTTTTGACAGTCAGGGCAAACGGGGGTTTCAACCGTTGAACCGTTCATGACCTTTTACTGGAGCAGGATTTGTACCATGATTGTACTTATTAGAGAGATTAAGATTCACGTTTACGCCAAACGGCAAACGTGAATTTGTACCACGTGACCAAGTCTTCCCCTTATTTTTCGTTTACTGTTTATTGCTTCTACAAAAAAATAAGTAGTTTTATGCCAGTTTTGTCCACAAGAATCGTTCTGGACTGTTTTTATCTGCTTATTTTCTATTCTGAGAAATTTTCAACTGACGTTTGCCGTTTGCCGTACGCCGTAAACGTGAATCTTAATCTCTCTATTAATACAGTTGACTCCCGATAACTCGAACCTCGCGCTTACTCCGACCAAAGTCGATCTCCCCTGGATTTCCTTCTTACATTTACTGTAATTTTACCCTTAGTAACTCGAACCCTCGATAACCCAAACCTCCAGCTAACTCGAAGTAATTTTTGTCTCCCTTGAGCTCATTTCTATACAATTTTACCCTCGATAACTCAAACCATGTTACAAGCGCGTGACAAGTCGGGAAAAAACCGTGTCACTGAAGTCCAGAACATTGAATTTATTTCAAAACAACCGAGTAAATTCTTTTTCTTTACTTTTTCTCACTCACGTTGAAATTCAGTGTCCATTCATGTACACTTTGTTGCTGCGGCCTTTCCTTCCCATCCATTTGCTTATTTCCTTACTTCCAGTTTCTGAAACTCTCGATAACTCGAACTTTTTTTGATTTTCCTTGAAGGTTCGAGTTTTCGGGAGTCTACTGTACTATCATTTTGAATTGATTGGCCACGGTCATTAACATTCTAAAACTCATCTAAACGTCAAGGATTTTGAAAACAGGACGGACCGTTATTTTCTCAATATTTCGGATGAAACACAAAATCTTCGTCAGGGAAAATTAAAGTAGAGCAACATCCCCTGGTCCTGTCTTAGTTTAAGGATAAGTTTACTTTCTAGTTTTCTCAACCACTTCAAACTCGGCGAATAATTCAAAATTAGTTTCAGTTAGGAAGTTATACGGTTATGTAGTTTCCCACCCCTCTCCCCCCCCCCCCCCCCCCCTGTGAAAAATAACGACATATAACCAAATCGATTCTTCTTCTTTATAGACAGACGGTGGGAATTTCACAATTTTTCAGTTTTTATTTTTCTCCGGTATATCTCAAGTTTTCAGTTTTACCCACTGTATTTTTAAGATCACAAAACTAATTTAACGTAATGATTTCATCAGAGAAACGAGCCACAATTTCCACCGATATTCCTCCAGCCATCACTGCATTATTGCGTGGGTCCAGGGACTCCTGGTCAACGACTGCTTGATTCTACGTTAATCAGGACAAGGGCAATGAGTGATTCTCGGCTCCAGTCTTCAGAACGAAAAACAAAAGATTTTGTAGTGACGTCACTTCCCCATAGACTGTCAACTCACACAGGTAAAATTGAAAATATCTCTTGAAAATTATTCTTAAATAGGCTCCGAAAAGTAAGTACCGAAAATTCTCCTCAGCGTTGCCTGCGATAGACATGATATTTGTTCTAGTCTCTCTTCCTCTCTTGCTCTGGGTAAAACTGCGACCAAGATGTATTTTACCCTGGACACGCCATTTTCCTTCATGTTTAGGGAGTGCTCTCTTTGATCGACTCGCACCCTTTCGGAGCTTAGCTCCAGCTGACAGCTGGAAGAAGGACTCAGCTGTAAGCTTGGACTTAAAGACGGAACAGGTTAACTTTGACCATGAGCCGAGCCGAACTCACTGATGTAATGGAGGGCCCTCTTAACAATGAGCGAGTTGGCTTATACCGTTACGGATCATATACTTGTTGAATCCACAAAGATCATCAACGTCATTTCAATGCACTGCTACAATTGAGGCATTAAAAGGCAGGGATGAGATGAAAATAATAATGATACTTTACTTATACACGAGAGTTATGGTTGTTATAAACCCACAACTCTTATAGCTTTTGGCCAATTTTTATCAAAATTTGAACTATCAATGATGCTTTGCTTATGCGTCTTAGTGCTCAGTGTCGTCAGCATACTGATGCTGTTTTATTCCTATACATGTAGGTAAACAAATTGAAGGAAAGAGTCAGTTTGGAATAATGGAGTTAACTTGGAGAGCTGGAACACCTCTTCGTCAGTTGAATGAAGAAACTCCATATAACTGCGAGACTGGCAATCTTCCTCCGATATCGAGCAAATCAGTCGAGCTCAAGGAACCATTTATACTAAAAAACGACCAAGGAAAGACGAATTTTAAACCGCATATTTCCAAGTCGCAAAGTGTGCCGCTACTAAGTCATCGTAAGGTGAAGCTATTTGCAGAAAAGAAACTCAACTTTTTTGGTGCAATGAACAGCTTAAATAAGCAGGACTCGCCAGCAGCGCTGGGTGAATATATCCAAAACCAGAACATTATCAAGACGAAGTTCTTAGATGAAAAAGGGAATTTACCTCCGGGCAGTTTTACTGACCATCCACCACCCCCTAAAAAGGCAACCCCAATACCCTTCCATGCATCGTCCGCCTTACCAAGCTTAAATAAGGAGTCTATGACGTCAGTTAGGTCAGGAATCAGTTCGGGACGGTGCTTGCCATTTTATGAGTCGTCACGTGGCTTGACACGTGATTTGCTATTAAGTGAACTCAACAGATTCCATCTTCCTCCCATTTTTAAAGATGGCAGACAAAACAGAAGTCTTTGAGAAATAAAATTGAAGCTTACAGTTATATTATATTACTTTTGACTGCACTATGAAGACCGCCGAATGTTCTGGTGTTTTGGATGATCTAACAGAGGTCTATATAGACACGATTATCATTGTTTGTCTTGATTGATAAATTAATAAAAGTCTAATTCCTAGTTTCTTGATCTACGGTTATATCATGGCCGTCATCTGTTTTAGGCTTTGTACGATAATTGTTTTTCTAGCACTTGTTGTGAGCTATTGATCAGATTCCTTTTGTGGAAGAAAGGCGATCCTCTTAAGGTGGCTCGATACAGTTTTTCAGGATCACTACCTCCCAAGTTTGTGCGTAAACTACGTCGCCATAAAGAAAGATTTGGAGAAATTAACACCACAGTTGTATTAGATAAAGATGAAAATTTGCTATGATCAGGGTTGCAATGATATCGGAGTAGTCATAGCAACGAAATGACGCCATTACCTATTTTACTTGCAACAGTATTTCTCGGCACTGGGAACTGTTCTTCCAAACTCGCTTTTTCCTACAATAGCCGCTGACCGTTTTAATTTGAGCACGAGTTATTCTGTTTACCAACTGCCCAGATTTATTAGAAAAACTGATAAGCTTATCTTAGATAATTAAAAAAAAAACAAGAACAAGAAAAATAGAAGAAGAAATCAAACTTAATTGTCTTGTTTATTGGTCTTTTGATGATCTATCGACCACAACATATTTTTTTCAAGAGTGAAGATACATTAGTCCATAGGCCAATCCTGATTTTGGTACCAATTCGAAGGACAAAGGATGATTGGTGCAAATTGATAGCACATAAGGTGGAGATTGAAAATTTGTATGATAACCTTTCTGTAGGAGTAGCTTTCAAGGTATTTTTTTCATGTAAAAGTGCCGGAAATGACCTAATTTCAGGATACCAACCAGGCCAACTAAATGTGCACTTGATATGTACTAAATCTTTTGTAATTTAATTTATTATGAGAGACATGAGAAGTTTTTTGTTGCGTTTTTTATCCCAGAAATATTTATTGTTCTAAATTTAACCAAAGAAGAGCGAGGAAAACTCAAAAGTAGCCTTCGAATAGCATTATGGGTAAAATCTAAAATGGCGGCTAACATAGAAGGTGAGTGGGTTCATGATTTGCTGGTTTAATGGCCATTTTACCGTGTTAAACGCAATGACTTCACGAAAGGTCAGCAACATCATCTAGTTAATGAAGCGCTTAAACTTTTTGAGAATGTAGGAAATACTTACAGATCCTGTAGAATGTTCACTTCGATTATCCGATAGAAATTGAATGTATCCTTTTTTCTCATATCGATCACACACATCTGTTTATATATTTATGAATTTTAAAATATAATCTAATTTTAGGAATCAACCTAAATCAACATTATTTGAATCATCGGTTATTCGGCAATGAAAATTCAATATGATATGCCATTTTTAATACATACATAAATATGGTTTCTTTAAACACGTTAAAATCATCAGTCTGAAAACGCTAAGTGAAGTAAAATGGTCTTAAGTGCACAGACATGCGCCAGCTCTCCGAGTGTGCTAACAGGCGAGAAGAACAAGCCGTCACAGTAGACGTCGATGCTGATGATGACGAGAGTGACGAGGACTAGAATATGTGGTCTGATTCTGTTTCTCAGCATATTTCCCTTGGCTGTCGACATGATTTATTGCCCACAGAAGAATACAGTCATTGCTAGTCGTTGCTACATTTAAACATATGACCTGCCAAATTTGCACCCAAAATACATAAAAAACAAATGGTATTTGCAAGAGGAATTATAACGTTTTGCATGTCAACCTCGGACGTCCAAAAAAGATGGCCTCACAGAAAAACCACAATTAGTGCTTTTGCCGGAAGAGTTTTCAACTATGTATTTTTAGTTTATAGTTTTGAGAGCAGGTTCTTTCACAGCTTCAATTATGAGGATTTTGTATGTTCCTTCCAGTTTTGATCGTTTGGGGGCACTTCAGGGGACAAAGATGGCGGATCCAATATGGCCACCAAAAAGGTAATGTCATATTCTAGCAGCGCCATAGGTAGCTATAACACCTGAGTAAAGCTAGTGTACAGTTGTCATCTAGAACTATCATTTAACAGTTTTTTCAAACAAGTCATCTTTATCACTTAAGTCTATATCGACCCTCAGGTTCAAAGGACTACTTTTCTATGTTACTATGGCAACGAACGCCAGAATTCATCTAATTTTGCTACAAAAGCCTCGAAAATCACTTGCAAAACAGTGATAACATTTAATCATCTAAAAGTGTCCCCAGAACATGAGTAAAAACAGAAATAAAAACTTATGTATGTACATTTATTCGATATTGTAGAAAGCTGAGTGACGTCATTTCATCACGTGATAAACCCTATAAAACTACTCATTTAACGTGGTTATCGTGCATTATAAAAAACTAGAGGAATCATTGTTATTAAAAATATAAGCCACTCTTTGTCCCTCTTTTTGGTACCAAATCATCAAATTTGAGGTCCTGGCCAGTGGACTGCATATGACTAATTTAAAAGATACTAAAAACATCTAAATAGGTCAGGAATGGTGAACAATGCGTGCGAGAAGAATAATATAAAACAAGAACAACAGAAAATGCATTCACAATATAACTCACCAGTCACCATTAATTACTTAAGAACTAATTGATTTCTTTTGTTGAGAAACTGAAAAATGCATCAATGAATCTTTTTGTTCAACACGCTGCTAGCTAATCAAACATCGGAAATATGTTAATTGCGGGATTTATTGACAATTTGTCTTTTGTAGAAAAATCTACCTAAAGGTCAAAACTATAAGCTACAAGATTAGAATAAACCGTCCATGGTTTCTTTTTGTTACAGAAAGGTTTTAACTTAAACGTAGTTACCGCCCATGAGTGAACAAAATTCGGCGTCAGGAGTATGATCAACTTTGGCTCGGATTCGGTCCGAGTGCAGGTAAAGGGAAGTCGGCAAGTACTTTTTTGTCAGTGTTTACCTTGTTCGGCTGTCTTGTCATGCAAGACTTTGTAATCAATATTCCTTATGTCAACGAAAGGTCATCCAATTTGCGTGATCTTGTGAGTCTTACTAACGAATAGGTTTCCACTTTGGCTCGAATTTCATAACCACACGCGAAAACACTGTTAGTTAAAAACACACCCGTAACTAAGGGATAAACGATCATGAGGACGACAATCACGACCAAGCAGTGAAGAAAACAGAATAACAATTCTTGATTCAGAATTCTGAACGAGAACATGGTGTAGTATCGGTAATGACTCGTGAGTCTTCACACGAAAAGTTTCCTGCTCAAGTGCTTACGGAACTGGCTGCCTTTCGTCCTTTTCGTACTCATGACAAAGATGGGCATTTACACTTCTGTTTCGACAAAAAAATTAAGCATAATGCTTTCAACAACCTTATTATGCGTAGCACACCTTACAGATGTTCATTAGGAAAAACTCGGTCAAAGGAGGCGAAACCGAAAAGGACGAAACGAGAGAATGACGATCGTATTAAGACGGACGAAGAGTTGTGTTCCGCGTACTTGTCTCTTCCTAAAATACCTTCCTCTGCTGAACTGATCCGAAGAAAACATGAGTGTAGTAAAACATCAGCGGCTAAGCAAGATTCAAGTGAACTTGAGAGCGATGAAGAACACCGCTGTGATTTTCTGTCTTGCGGTTCCCTGAAGATTAGAGAACAAGCCGTCCGCGAGTCAGTTCAGTCTGCTCGAGAGACAACGAAGGAGTCAAGATCAAGAAGTTTGCCACTTATATTAAACAGAAAAAATACTTCATCTTGTTTAAAATGCAATACTCGAGCGTGTAGATTTAGACTTCAAACCAGAGAAAGTCATCCTTCAAGGCCGACTGTCAACAGTGACCTTTGCTATTTGGGAGAAAACTCATTAATTGATCAAGATTTTACGAAAGTTTTGGAGGATGGCTCGAGGGTTACAGTCAAGCAAAGGAGGCTCTTTATTGAAATATTCATGCCGAGGACGTCATGAATGCACTTGAACGAAAACAAACCATGTCTATGAAAAGCGGAAGATCAAACGATCGGATACAATAAAAAACAAAATTGAGGGTCAAGATTGAAATTTATGCAAATTTTTCACAGTACATACTTCAGAGTATGTCTAAAATTAAATCTATTGAGCAATTAAAGAATTATTTCAAGACTACATTAATTTAGGGCGTTGAATTATTTTCCAATAACTTTCGGTGGGTAGAGGAGCCTTGCTGTTAGAGAGAGACTTCTAGTGACTGTAAGATGGCAAGATGATTTAATTATACCCACCCTTCCCGGCCTGATAGTAGGTCCGTTGGTAGCAGAGTTTTACATACACGTTGAGAGCCACAGAGTAAGTTTGAAAATTCTTCCGTTTCAGTTTAGACTGAAATGGTATACTATAGTATTTCACAAACGAAAACCGTTCTCTGCAAATTTTAAGGAGGGCTAGATGGGCAATGACACTGATTAGTTTTAGTTAAATGTGCCTAGACTAGTCAAAACTGAAAACACTGGAACAAGCGCCAGTGAGGCCCAAAACCCTCATCGAGAATTAATGGCCTCTTCGCTCGTTTGAAACTTTCGCATGGTGCTAAAGGAAGGGTAAGGGTTGAATAAAAGCGAGGTGAAGCAGGGAAAGGGGAACGTTTTATTGCAGCCCTTCTCACTTTTCTTTCACTTTTTCTTCGCATGTAAAGCACTATCTTGTTCATTGTGCCCTGACGCTTTTTATTTGGCAGCAACAGAGCTCTGCTATTGATGTTTGCTGATGTAAGCTTGATGTAAGAAAAGCTGGAGTGTAACGCTATGTGCATTGCAAGAGAGAAAGCAGCCATGAGCATTCATTGGAACAAAAGAAAGTTTTTACGTAAGAAAAAGGATAAGTCTCACACGGGATCGGACTGGTTTGGGACACCAACAGGGCCGCCGTTTCATTGTTTTGGGGCACCTATAGAAAATCCTTCAATAAGAATGTCCGAGACCAGGTTTTATGAGCCCGCGACACTGAGCACCCCACCCAAACCCTTGTTTTCACTAAAACCGCTTGACGCCACAACCTACACCAATATGGCGGACGTGACGTCATATGAAGATTTATTCCCCATCATTTCGTTTGCCTCCCCTTTAAATTTGCCAGTTTTAAGCCCCCTCTATTTAAAAACCTGTTTTGCCAAAAATGTGAAACAGGTTCTTATTTTCTAAAATGTGTGAAAAACTTCCGCACACTTGGACAAATATAAGATATGTCAACTGAACCACCAAATACTCTTAGCTATATTATTGTATTTTTTCTTTGGAAACTAAGAACCTATTTAAGAACCTACATAGCCTAAACGTGTGCTAAGTACCATTTCTATAGGAACCTGTTTAGGCTAACTTGGAAAAATCCAGGTTCTTAGTCGCGGGGTCTTACTGTATGTGCGTATGTCTGTGTGGAATATGTGGTCGTCTCAGGTAGAAAACAAAAAAGAGAGATTTAGAATCAGATTCAAGTGCACGATTTCTCAATTCAGAAAATGAGCAGATTAAAACTGCGCAAATGCAACTAATTCTTATGGATAAAACTGTTAACTTTTTGTACATATAATGAAAAGTCAACGACAGGTCGAGTAAACTTGGTTATGCGGAACAAATTGACATTTGCGATTTGCTTTAGAAGTGATTATAAGGCTCTCGTATAGTTTATGCAAGATTTGGGAGCCGGGTATTAAGGGTACTCTTCCCTGCTCAGGTTATCTGACAACGAACATACATGTTGTCCGGGATATGAGGTTCTGGCCAGCTAAAGCACTATGATTGCGACAATTACATTTATAAATATACCTTAACTCTGTGCATGCTGGCCCACGTAATTTTTAAAGTGAAATTCCCCAGCGTCCAGTCGGTGCGAGGATTGAACAAAGAAATTTTGACCCGAAGTTTTATTTTTGAAAACTACTTGATAATCCTTCAAAGAGTAACAGTTGAGTGTGCTAGTTCTACGGAATGATCTGGGCAGATCTAAGATTTCTTATCGTTATTTTTTATTGCAAAACGTTCTGCACTTTATTTATCAAAGCAGACATGCTAACATGTTTTTAAAAACCACCATCCTTGCCTTCTCAGTTTGTATTTACTGTTTCATTTTTACCTTATTTCAATGTTTTAAGCTGTTGTTTTTATGTTTCATTCAATTTGGAGCTCGAGGCAGTTGTCACCGTTTGAATTTTGATAAATTTCAGTACAAGGAATAAGCACTACTTGTTGATCGTCGCACTTTATTTATCGAACTTGAAATGCAAATACAAATAGTCATGAGTGGGTTAGTGCCGGCATCACGTCGGTAAGAAGAGTTCGTTAACAAATGTCGGAGATTTTGTAGAGATTTTTTTAAAGGTCTTTTTAAAAGGAAATTACTTCTAACAGTAACAAGAAAATAACAATAGGCAATCTTGAGTTAAAAGAGCACTTTATATAGCTACATATACATCTTTCCTTGGTCTTTACATATGTGCTCCGAGAAAACACTTGTTGCATTAATTGTTGCATAAAAAAAGTTATATATGTATATGACGGAACGCCTACATATGAAAGATTCACAAGTCTACTCAATACCTTTCAGTCAACGAAATTACTTTTCTCCATATTTTTAGTAGAATGAGGTCGGAGAAAAATTCTTATTTTAAAACGAAAAAGTAATGACCTAACTACGGTATATTTACAAGTCACGAGACAGTACAAAATGTACTGAGTTCACATTATTGGGGAAAAGAAAACATCAGTCCTCTGGCTCTTCAACAATGTAGTCCCCTTCGTGTACTCTAGGTTTGTTGGGGTTGTTCACAATTAACCAGTCTGCTAACCAAATCTGTTGATAAGACAAAACTTTAGTAAATTAACAACGATCTTGGGCAAGAAATATG
>JBBMOI010000002.1:14425000-14490000 GCA_038088405.1 Porites divaricata
TAAAGTATTTTTGATTTAGCAGTACAATATTCCCACTGCATCACAGTCCATTGTCCCGACACGGGGAACTAAGGTATGGGAGGAAACGGCGACTGCCGGGACAATAGGCATGCCGAATAATGATTATTCGGCATGCCTACCGCCACCGGGGAAGGTGGGAGGGGCAAAACTTTGAAGTCACTTCCTCTGAACTCGATCCGATGAACTGGCCAAGAGGCGGACAAAAACCGATAGCTGCAATGCATCATGCCACCAGTGCGCAGGCCCAACACGACAGAATTTATAGGAGTTACGTATTTCCCGCGTCACCATTCTCGTTCCCAGAGCTTCGACCCTTTTGGTCAGCCTCAGGGATCAAAGCTTTGGGAACGAGAATACTGCGTCACTGGTCAATTATGTATGCAATGAGAATAATAAATATTTGTTTTCTGTGGAGCTTTCAGAGATTAAAAACTCCCAAGGGAAGGATTAGTCATAGTGTGTTTTAAAAAGTACAAAAGAAACAATAGCCGAACCACTGACACATGGATATATTGCTGCTTAAAACGCAAATACAATCCTTGACTTATGTTACATAAACAAAGCTCAAGATTGTTCATGCTAATTTTAAGCTGATCAAGATTGTCCTTTAGTGAGTTTATATGTTTGTGCTTGGAATTTTGTAGGGTATTCTGAGATCTTTAAGACAGGTGGTGATATCGTTTTCATTACAATCATCACGTTTAATTATTAATTATCCTCATAAACACCTTTCTAATGATTTGATTGGCTACTTTACACGACTGTTACATCACTTTGGAGCTAACTAATTACCTTTTACGTTCGCGCGTTGACGTCACTAGTGCAAACAAAGATAGTAGTGATATTCCGCGAAGTCGACTAAAGAGAACTTTATATCAGCAAATACAACCTAACCCATTGCCCAGGTTGGGTAGCATCCCAATCAGGCATAATGCCGAATACAGGGCAGTTAATTGGCCAGTGCTTGAAATGCGATGGCTGTCGCAAAGATTTTAAATCCGTGTGGTTGCCGACTAAAGTTTGTTGTCGAATGGCGGTGTGGAGCAATCCCGGATTGATGAAGCAAGCGCCGTATTCCAGGTATATTTCTAACGACCTCAAAGAAGCAGGGACGAAAACTGCAACCAACGCGCGCACAGAGAACACATCTAACAAGTCCACTGGCGCGCGTGATTCCAGGAGAAGAACCGATTTTCCAGTCCAGTCTCTGGCTGAGCCGTGGATGAGGCAAGTGAATGCACTAGCGCCTTTTAGTACCCTTGGAAAGTACACATGTGGCTATTACTTTTCCCGTGATACCGACAACAAGAAACGAAAGACAGGGATCCCACCTTCCGATTTGGTAGCTTGGCGTTCGCACATTTCATAGTCGACTGAAGCAGGGAGTCGCTATTGATGTACGTAACTACAGAGGATGCAGTTGTTTTGTTTGAGACACAAACGTATTCAAAAAGTCACACTCAAATCTTGAGAGTCTAGGAAACACCGTAAATTGTTAGAACTAAAGAAACGTTAAGGATAACATTTCCGTGTGTGTTTCATGATGCTAAACCAGTGTATCTATAAATCGTGACTGAACTTTTCGCTGGTAATCAGTATGACCAGTATCACTTCAGGTTCACTTAGGTTTTCAGTCAGGGTGCTAATTAGAAACACAACTAATGTAGTTGCGCACATCTGTGTTTGTCTGTTAATGCGATTTTGCAAAGTTGAGTGGGTGTGAAACAGAAACTCGGTATTGTCATTATTGTGAAAAGAAGCATGAAAATCAGTGGAAGTAAAAGCAGATCAGTAAACTTGTCTTTAGCCCTTGAATGCTCGCGAGGTGTTTGGAGTTTAATTTATATGGAAGTGGTCTGTAAAATCTACGGCATCGTAAAAGTTAGAAAATTAAAGGAGAGTTGGCAAGTTCAATAGCGACTGTAACCAAGTGATACATTTACACCAAGAAGTTGCCAATGTTCGACTTTGACAATGCTCTTGTTATAATGAATTAGGTACGTCTGTCTATCGTCTGTTCTGGCTTGTTGACTTGAAGCTAGCAGCAGCCTGACAGATTGTGGTATTTGAAGCTGATCGACTGTTGCATGAGAGGCCGAAGCGCCAAACACCTTTTCAGCTTAGTCCCTCCGACCTTTTTTTTGTTTGTTTCTGAGACTTAAGTGCGTGCCGTTCCTGTGTGACAGAGATACTCCTCATAGTTTCAGAAATGAGTCCTACCAGGTGCATCATCCTACCATCATCATTGCCATCACCATCACCATAGCCATCATCACCACTACCATCGACATCATCACCATCATTCTCACGGTCAATTCAACATCATTTAATCAAAAAATGTCTCTACTTCCAATGAGCTTTAATCTCTCCTTTACTTCTTTATAACCTGCAAGCATTGGCCAAATTTGAAAGCTGTTGCCTCTCGATATACCGGATTAAGGTCAATGATAAACTTTCCGATGGAATATTGGACGCACATGCAGACGTCACGGACTGTCAAATACACTTAGCGGAGGACTGGAAGAGACCAAATTAAAGCCGCCTACCGATTAGCTCACTTGGGAGAGCACCGGTCTGCCAAGGGGGAGGTAGTGGGTTCAAACCTGGGCCTGACCAACAACTAGGGTCTTGCTGACTGTAATTTGAAACCTTATCTCAGTTCAGATGATACGGGGACGTATAACGGAACCCACACCAATGACGGATCCAGTCCTTCAGATAGGAGGGGGGGGGGGGGGGGGGGGGGGTGGCGGTTATCCAGACCTTGAGATCCGCCACTGCACACCACTACTGTCCGAAAAGAGAAAGGGGAGTTTCCCCGGTGATAATGTCTATCTTTCACGATTCACGCATCATTCATATCTTGGGCTATGGACGGCTTACAGTAAGCTGCCTCATAAATGGACTGACAGCGGCTGGCGCCCTTGTATGTTGACGTTCGAGCTTACTGTTAAGAGGGCGCGTCTTGTTGTCCACGACATTACAGTACATTACATTACAAAGTATTCGGAAAGGAGTCAAGGAAGGGTTTTAACGAAGTTGCTTACTATTAACCGGATTTTGAAAACATGCCATTTGCATCCTTTTAGTTTGTCTTTACAAAAAGAATTCCATGGCCTTTGCTTTAATTGCTTCACTTTCTAATTGTTATTTATCGGAGATTTAGGGGGTGGGGGTTGGGGGCGATGGTTGTTCTTGGGTGAAGGGGAATCAGTAAGCGTTGTTGTGCAAATGCCCGGGGGTTCCCTAATGTTGACCTCCCGGGATGGCCGCTGATAAGTACATAAGACTGAAAGTGGAGTCACGTGGCTGAGCTGTTTTGGCCGTAAAGAGTCGAGGAAAAAGATAGATTTCATCATAAGGAGCCCCGGCTCAATGGGATCTCGGAGTTCGTTGGAATGTGAATGTTATAAGTAAGAGAATGTATGAGAACAAACAAAGTTTCCCTACTAGCGGAGGTCTCTCACGACAAGAGACATTTGCTAGCAGGGAAAAACAAAGTACGTCCTAAACTCCGCTTTTTGAAAAGATTCTAAATAAAAATGACTGACCTTTAGTTTGTGTTTTTACATTTCTTATTCTAAGTACAATTTGAAATCTAATACTCACCACAATGGCTTTGAAATGAATCTAGAACC
Organism: Porites divaricata; assembly: GCA_038088405.1. NCBI lineage: Eukaryota > Metazoa > Cnidaria > Anthozoa > Scleractinia > Poritidae > Porites > Porites divaricata. The sequence continues at coordinate 14,428,660 of JBBMOI010000002.1, forward strand.
GAACTGAGTGCAAAACAAGCGACAAAAACAAAAGGTGTCATTTTTAAATGGAACCTTTTCAAAAGCGGATTTTATAACGTATTTTGCTTGTAGTGATACATTACCTTGTAAAATTCAATTCAAACGAACTCCCGTAGAACCCAGGCTGCCTTTTATTTCACACGTGATTCTTACACGATGATGACTATGACAATTAACAATATCATTCAGTTTAATTTTGGTGTTGTTTTATTGAATTTGGCTCAGTTGGTATGATACGATGAATTACGCAGATCTTAGATCATCATTAACATCAACATTATCAACAACATCTTGGTTCTGCCTTGTTATGTTGTTAAAGTAGGATTACTAGAAGACTCGAGGGGAATGGGTTTATGCAGATGAATATGAAAAAAAGATGTTAATCTCAAATAAAAACACTTTACAATGAGTGAGACGTGAGGACAAGTAAATAAATTCTTCAGTTCAACTTTTTATTTAATAGAAAAGAAAAAAAATAATAACTAAAGCAATTCATTGTTTACCTGATCTACGTATTTAAGTTACTTTATGCAACAAAACTTAGACTGTACATCTGAAGGTTCTCTAGAGAACAATCTGATGAGTTATGTACACTACAGCAAGTCTTTCTACAGGAACTTATCTGCAGCTGCTTCTTACAGCATTTCAACAGCTTTCTCTTTTTCTGCAGCAAAGACACACAAAGGTACAAACAAAAAGATAAAAAACAAACAAACTAAAAATCTTGCTACCAGCCCACCAGCTAATACTTTTACGAAAAAAAGAAAAACAGATTAAAATAGACCATGTGGGTTCACTTTTTTAAATACCATTGTAAGGAAAGCTTATTTCAATGGTTTAGAGTGATTTTACTTGACCCATGAAACAGATACTAACAACTAGTGAATAACAGCAACATATAAACAAACGAAGACAATGGAATTAGTGCACAATAGTGCGTAGTATTCTACTACCAATTTCACCAGTCAAGTAAGCTTGAAGCACTTACAGCCAAAAAAATCTGTATATTAAAGACCTACTTAAAAATTTCAGTCTTGATCCCAAGAAATAGTCAGACTCAAGAGTTCAATCATGACACGAGGCAAGGAAGGCAAGATGGAAATACTGACATTTATCAAAAAATTCAACCTACGAATGAAATACATAGATTCAAAATGGTTTAAAGTTATGTGGCAAATCACCACAAGATGCTTTATTAACTAAAAATATCCTTGGTCTGCTAAATACAGACTCCAGACTAAACAAAGGCACAATGTGTTGTTCCAGAGGATATCCATACTCCCCCATTTTTGGTTCAAATCTACCTTCTACCCCCCCCCCCCCCCCCCCAAACACACACACTGCTCGGCTGAATAATACACTTATAACAGTATGGCTTCACACTTTCACATGAAAGTGTTTGCCTTTGTGACCTCCCCACCTTGCAATTCTATTGCACCTATAATTATTATGAGGTGGTTATGGATATTTTCTGGAACCACACGTTGAACAAGACGGGAACTTTACATACTCCGCAAGGAGTCAAAACAACAGTCTAAGACAATAACAGATTTAGTAGTCTTCAGCTTGGTTGTGTGTTCATGAGAAGGGTGATGTTATCTCCTTTCAATAATATTCTCCCTAAAATTAACAAATGGAAAAATATGGAAATCAGTATAAAGATTGAAAATGAAAAAGGTACAATATCACCTGGCACTGTACCAGAACAGTTAATATTTATTGTAATTTATTATATACATTATGTTGGTTATGCGCACTTTAAAAAAACTTCTAGATGATGTGAACTGTGGAAATACAAATTTTAAATAAAGATACAGTTGTCGCAGTGGTAATTGCAATTTAACAATTTCAAATTAACCCCCCCCCCCCAAAATTTCTGAACTTCAATTTGCAATGGCTTAAATTGCAATTACCACTGCGACTATCAAATCTTTATTTACAATTTGTACTTCTGCAATTCACATCATCTTCATGTTTCATTCCTTTTATGGGTTAAGATGAACTCAACAAATTGGCCTGCTCCTAATGTAGGGGTCTTCACAGCTAAATTGGTTAGAGCACTGCAGAGCTAACACAGAGGCCATGGGTTTGAATCCCTTTGAAGTCCCAAAATTCTTTTTCGGGTTTATTTGCATCACCACTGTGATGATCATATCTTCATTTAAAAATACAAAAGTGTACTACCACTAATATTAGAACTGGGTTGTCAAAAGTAGCCAGCTGCAGACGAAAATCGTCTCCTTTAGTATTGGCCGGCCACTGTGCTTGGCATTTCTTTACAGATGGCATTTTTTAAATAAAATATCCCTGGACTGGCCGCTTACTTTGACAACTCAGCTGTCTACTTCAAAACTTTCTGACAACCCTTTCAGATTAGAAGCTAATTTATATAGAAACATGTAATAATTAATGAATAATGGAAACACTACATGAATACACACTACAGTAAAATAATTTGTGATTTGTTAAACAAATAAAAATATAGAAACACAGTTTAAGCCATGAGGGCATTGAAGGGTAATAAAGCACCTATAGACAGCAAGTCACAGCAGCAGGTCTCTGCCACCTGTCGCAGTAACAAATTGCTTCGTTTATACTAAAATTCCATGAAATTTTGGCAACACTTGAACAATCCTCATTTGGCGGCACCTTAATTTAGCAATTTTTGGTAAATTTTGGAACATAAGTCACTTACATTGCAATCTTCACGATTTCATGAACTGAAACTTTGGCGAATTAAGGTATTCAAAATTTTTGCAATGTTAATAGAACATTTATGTGAGAAAAATAATCATCAACGTCAATAGCTTTATTTAAATCAAAATCATACCACGTTCTGAAACTTGACTTTGAATGATACAAACTTAATGCTCTCCTCACTCATATTTAAAGTACCATGTCACACTAAGTTAATGATGCATGTTATAATAATTGACCTACAAATAGCATGTGTGTGAAACTGACCAGATGATGGGATTTCAAATTGTACTCACTTTAATTTAGCAACTCTTAATGTTGGTGCACTTTAATATGGCGATTTTAAGAAAAATCCCTAAATTTGCAAAATTAAAGTGTTGCCAAAATTTCATGTAATTAATAAGGTACCTTCCTGCTAAAAGTTTGAAGAGACAAGTTTACGGGTTGACCGCATGCTCAATCGTCAAAATGCCGTTTTTCTGCCGGGACATGCTGACAGTATTGTCTATGCAAGCAATATGATCATGTCATAATGTTGTCAAAGAACCAATCTGCACACTCCCCTGGCCGTCACTTCCACTTGATCAACTTAAATATTTGCAAATAGCTGTAAATTAATCAACCATGGAATAAAACATTCAGGTCAACAATAAATTCAATGTTGGTAGTGTTGGCATAATCCACTAATTATTTCTGCGATTTTAGTACTCCTCCATCCTACTTCATTACTCTGAAAAACACTTGTACTTTGAAATACACTCTGAGATCGCTGAGATACATGTGAGAGGGATTATCAACCAACAGAATTAATAATAAATTGGAAAAGAAGTAATTTAATTTATGAGCATGCGCTTAACCATGAACCTGTCCCTTTTAGTCACCCAGTACATCTTTGAGTCTATCTGGCAGTTTACAGTTAATTTTCAGTAGTATCTAATATCATGCATGAACACACCAAGTGGTCTTCTCTTTTTGGTCTTTAGATGGACTTCTTCAGCATCATCCAACACAAGATTCATATACTCATCAAAACCCTACAAGTGTTTAAAATTCAAATGAACAATTTTATTTTAGTAGAAATAGATGAGGTTGCTGCTAAGTGAGACAATGTAATACAGAGGGCATTATAATAATGTTGCCATTTTTGTCACAGTCTTCTTTTCTGTACAATTCAGTAAAAGCACTATGAGAGGACGGCTAAGGGCACCTACCCCTACCTTTTGTCAGAACTGGCTGGTCAGACCAGTCCAATGTTAAGGACCAATCAAATCAATAAATAATGTTCATTTATTCTCGAATTGAAAGATAGCAATAAGATGCTAATATCTCCGAGGATAAATAGCAAAAATAAATAAATAAAAATAAATTAATATTACATAATATTAAATAATAATAAATTAAGAAAAAAAATATCAAAAGTATTAGTAATAGTACAGAATTATCAATCATGACTGTCCAGCCAGTTCAGTTTATTTTAAAATGGTATAACAGGGATGTGATGGGTTTTAGTGAAAATTTCATTAATTTCCAAAATTATTGATCTAGTTGCCTGGTTCTGACTTTTGGAAAGGGCCAGGGCTCGAAATTGCGACCAATACAGTCGCATTTGCGACTTAATTTTTGTGTTTGCAACTAAAACTTCCGGAGGAGTCGCAAATCTGCGAGTAGTTTTCACCTTGGCCAATAACGAAATAAAAAGGCTAGCAGTCGCTACTTTGCCAATATTTTTGCCAAAGCAAATAAAAAAATGAAAAAATATACTGTTGTGTGCCTTGATTATGGTAGAAATTTGAAGATGTAGGGTAAAATTGTACCTAATTTACCTGCAATGTTACGTACGCAACACCATTCCCTCGATCGGCCGCCATTGCAGTGGTTTCTTATTCATATGTATTGCAGGCTCATATTTTTTTCTGTTAAACCACTGGATTACAGCTGTCATCGCGGCCAGGCACTGGCCAGGTATGTTAAATATTAATATTATTGCGAAATCCACCCTGACCCTTGCGTTCTCGTCCAGTGATTTCAAAGTGACTGAACAATGTCTGATACAAAAATGGATTTAACTACTTTCCAGAATTATCTTTTAAATGGTAAAATTGACCGCGCAAAAGGTTTACTTGCCAGTAAACAGGACGAATTTGCAAATTTGATCAAAAGACGGCAATCTGGCCCCAATTACAAAGATTTTCCTCGTGATGATCTTGCAACATCACTTATTCCGGGAGATGTCACGGCAGAAGTGGATAATCAGCTTGCCGCACTGAGCACCACAGGTAATGGAGATTGCCTTTTTAATGCCTCGTCCATCGTGTTATTTGGCAATGAATCAGCTGCAGGCCTTTTACGATTATTGGTGGCTGGAGAACTGTATTTTAACCACTCTTTTTATGCTGACCACGAGGCATTCACGGAAACGATAACATCTAACCCAGAACTATAACTAGATGTTCTGTTTGCTGTTGCTCTAACAAAGAGAGGTGACCGCAAATTTTCAGAGACAGGCAACAGGGAAGAGGCCGTGAAAGAAGAAGCTCTTGTGGCATGTGAGGTGGGAAAATGGTCTTCCCTTGTCCATATCATGGGTATGGCCTCTGTTCTGTCTAGACCGATAGTCTCAACGTATCCGTCTGTTGAGTTTCAATACTGCTGTCTGATGAACAGACTGATCAACCCTAGACCATCAGAATTCCCTTTGCTGCCTAAGTAGGAAGCCATACATAATCCTGTGGTCTAGGGATGGGAATTTGGACAATCGACCTGGGAGCTGGTATGTCCCAAACCACTTTGTGCCACTTTGTGTAGTCACAGCAGAGCCATCAGCAAGTGAAAAGCAGGATTTCCCATCTACCAGTACTAGCGGTACCTGAAAACCAAAACAAGGAACACTCTTTTCGTTTTTGAAACCAAAGGCCTCAACTGTTATGTCGGCTAATTTTCTGAATGACCCACCTGCAAAGCCAAATGTTTCGAAACGAACGGCATCAACTGCTGGCCACAACAACAAAACAGAGGAACCCGATGTCAAAAAATCAACGCCAAATACAGCCGCCTTGAAACGGAAGATCATGTTCAAGTGGAAGGACAAGTTTCCTTGGCTGACTATTCGCGAAGAAGATGACGCAATACTTTGCAGTATCTGTTGCCAAGCTCCAAGAGCTGCTAGCAAGACGCAGTTTATAACGGGCTGCAAGTCAGAAAAGAAAGAGACGATGCGAATTCATGGAGAAAGCAATGGTCATCTGAAGGCCCAGAAGGCAGTACTTGCACAACAGAGGCCTGTTCGTGAAACCGTCCTAGCCCAAAGTTTCTTTAATGCAACTAAGGACTTGCAAGAAAGGGATCGCAGGGAAGTAGCCGTAAAAATGACGACTGCACTCTTCATTGCTAAAGAAGAACTTCCCTTCAGCAAGTTCAGCGCTCTCATTGCCCTCCAGAAAAAGAATGGCACTGAATTAACGTCAACCTACGCAAATGACAAGACTTGCGCTCAAATGGTCTCCGTTCTTGGAAAACTCTCGAAGGAAGGGCTTGCTGCGGAAATAAACAACAAACACTACATCAGTGTAATGGCTGACGGAGCAACGGATGCAGGGGAGATGGAGAACGAGACAGTACTCTGTCGATTTGTCCGAGAAGGTCGCCCAATCAACAGGCTGATCGGCCATAAAGCTGTGGAGCACGCGCACGCAGAAGGTAAGAGAAAAAAAATTGTGTATGCAGGTTAATTATACAGAAATTGCTTCTCAGTATAATGGTGCACAGCTCCCTCGGGTGTCGTTAAGTGCCTAGTATAGTAGTGACCCTCTGAGATTAACTACCCCCCTTTCCCAAAAAATAACGATTTCAAACGTAACTTGAATTTCTGCTGCTAAAAGAAAAAGTAACAAGGATCATTGTTCTCGGAACTGTATATTTATGTTACGGACCCATGTAACGACAAAGGTTTCTTGAGGTTGTCAAGCAATCCCATGATAACACGTTAAATGCCTCTGTGCCAGAAGACAGGAGATTGGTGAAGAATTATGCAATTGTAATAAAACACTTATCACAGAAAGAAAATGCGTCCATTACAAGTTACTGTTGTTTTTAACAACAGTACAACTACATTTATTAACGCCTTCTGTGCTGATGAGCTTTGTTAGTCATGTCGTTATTTTTGTATTCGAGGATATTTCAGTATTTTTATTAGCTGAAGGTCGATGGGGTTTATTTTCTGTTTCAATAAATCTGTTTTAGGGTTAAAGGCAGCAATCAGTGCTACATTCAAAGACGCAGAGGTGAAAAACTGGAAGGAAAAACTGGTTGCTTTTGGTGCTGATGGCGCTTCGGTTAACCTTGGCAAGAAGGCAGGCCTTGCTGCATTACTGAAGAAAGATGTTCCCCAACTTGTAGAATTCCAGTGTCTGCCTCACAGGCTTGAGCTCGCTCTGCTGGAACTTCAAAATAGCTGCAAGTCTGTAGAAGATGTGTACAATGTCCTCCACTTAATTTGGAAAATGTACCATTACGGTCCAAAGAGTATGAGGGAACTGAAGTCTATAGCAGACGAGCTCGAAACCAACACCCTGAAGCCAACACAAGTTAGAGGGACCCGCTGGCTTCCTCACGTCAGCCGAGCGCTTAAAGTGTTTCTTGGCCACAGCTCTGCCTCTGAGTCTGGTCAGTATGCGGCTGTTTTGATGCACATGGAAGATTTGAGTGTCAACTCAAAAAATGCTGATATCCAGGGAAGAGCTCAGAACGTGTCTGCGAAGATGAAGGATATCCATTTCGCTGCATTTTGCCACTTTTTGGCAGACTTATTCTCGTTTTTAAGTCGGCTGAGTCTGCAAATGCAGCGAAATGATATTCTCCTCCCCACAGTAGTGTCACATCTCAAGGAAACAATGCTGAGAGTGGAGAGCCTCGCAAAGCACCCTGTGGCAGATGGTCATCTTGCTAAATTCTGGCAAAAAGTGGAAGGCACAGAAATGTTTCAGGGGGTGAATTTGACAGGTTCCATCCAGGGCAAAGCAAAATGTGGGGGAAGTACATCAGGGAGCCTTGAGTCCGAAATGGTAACAGCTGTAAACCTCACCACGCAAGGCCTTCACGAACGGTTTGGCGTACTGCTCGGTGCCGAGAATCAAGGGAGTAAGGCCCCCGATTACGGCCCTAAACAAGTGGTCAGCGACACGCTGGTGTTCAATGTCGACAGCTGGCCAACACATCCCAGTGACCTGTTGGATTATGGAAGAGAAAAGATTGGGTGCTTGACACAGTGGTTTCAACCCATTTTAGAGAGAGCAGGCTCCAAGACCTCCGCTATTCAAGAGCAGTGGATTTCTCTGAAAGTTCAAGTTAGTGGGCAATTCTGCAAGCTTGATTATGGCAGCCTTTGGGAGGAATTACTCACCAAAGTTTCATACAAGAATGACTTAGAAGATGTTTTACATCTTGTGGAGTTAGTTCTTGTCCTTCCAATTTCTGCAGCACAGTGTGAGCGGGCTGTTTCGGCACAGAACCGAATCAAAAACAGTACCAGAGCCACGCTGAATGTGTCCGTACTGGAGGACTTGATTTGCCTGTCTTCAGAGGGCCCACCAGTTTCCGAATTTGATCCAACGCCAGCAGTCGACCGATGGTTTGAACGAGACAGGTCAAAGGGAAAACGATCAAGACGACCTCACTTCTTAAACAACAGTGCATAACTGTTGTGTACAATTTTATCCAGTTATTGTTAAAGGGGTGGTGAATGGGGTCTCTCGGGTCTTGCAAAAGAATTCAGTGTCAGGGAGGGAAACAGTGGCTATTGAAATATTTCATTCTCGTTCTTGACAGGCAGCTCGAAGAGCCTCGGACTTAAATTTAGTACAATAAGATTTTCAAAGTCCAAAAGAATTGGGTTTGCATTAAAAATTCAAAGTCTCTGTTTCACATTTTAAGAGTGCAAACGTCTCAGGCTTGCAAAGAAGAATGCTAGTCTCGCAAAGTCTCGAACTTGCTATTCGCCACCCTTCAATTCTTCCAGCCCAGATTGTTGCCTCGGTGACATTGACATAACAAAACCAAAGGAACAGTAACAGTGAGACTTGATTCAATAATTGACAAGTTAGGTTTTTTGTTCGTGGAGAATTTACTTAAATTAATTTTATTCCCGTTTGAGCGTGACTTACTAAAGTTGGGGGACTGATTTCGACCCAGGCCCCCATGACATCTTGCAAACAAACATGGCGGTTGCAAAGTGTTCGTCTTGAAAGATTCAAAGTAAGATTTGACAAAGTTCAAACCTTTCAACTGGATTAATTATTTTATGCTACACCAGGTGTAAAGCTAGGTAAAATGCCCTAAGCTTGCTTGTTCAGACATAAGAGGAACACCTGCAGTGCAAAAGGTAAACCAAAGTGATTTTATAATAAAATGTCGCGGTGTAACGAAAATTAAAGGATTTCGCAGCGTTGACGGATGTTTAAGTGGAGATATTCCAAGCTTGTATCCTTTCTTGAAGCTGGAAATCTTTTAATTTCACCAAAAATATAATTTTGCGTTTTAAGGGATTAAACACTAGTTTCAGGATGAGAGAAAAATGTCTTGAACGTTACGATTGAGGCGGCCAATTTTCGTTCTGTACACAGTCATCATTAGAGATAACGTGAAAGCTGTTGAAGTACCGTATTTATTCGGCTATAAGCCGAGACCCCAAACTTTGAACGTGTAGACTCAGCATAACGAGAACCAAAAATAAATCGAAAACACCCGGCTATAAGCTGAGACCCATTCATTATTACAAGACTGAATTGTTAACTACGGCAAAACCTACCATTTTCGGAAAAAAATCACACTGATTGCCATAAATGAGGCTTAAAACTAACTGTGTTGTTGCAGTAAGTCTACAAATCAAAATCTGTAAGTGTCTACCAAACAATCTCGTGTTCGCAATCGTTTGTTTCAAGTCAAGTTGTCATCATGCCCAAGGCTCTTCGCATGTCATACAACCTCGCGTTTAAACTTAAAATAGTCACCGAAGCAGAAGCTGTTGAAAATAACTCTGAAATCGCCGAAGAATGTGGCATCAGTGAGTCCATGGTCCGTTGCTGGAGGAAAGATTAAGCAAACCTTTTTAATGGCGAGATTAAATTGTCAGCGAAACGGACTACGATGGGATGCTTCACGCCGAAGTATCCGGAGCTCGATGAAAGAATACTGGAATGGTTTACAGAGCAGAGAAGCCAAGGTAGTCAAGGTATGTTTTCTGTCGAACAACAGAAACACGATCACGAAATAAATCAATCAGCTGATTGCAGAGCAAATGTGAGTTGAATGTGTGACTCAAAACTATCGTAGTATCATGTGACAACATATTGTGTATGAAAGATTCTCATTGGTCAGTGTTTACAAGCACCAAGACAAATTCATCACATCATCAAATTTTTATCCTTTTGATCGTTTAGTAACGTTCTCACTTCATTTCGCATAGGAATAGCTGTTAGTGGATTGATGCTACGTCTAAAGGCAAAAGAATTTGGCGATGATCCTGAGTTTAAAGCGTCCCTCGGTTGGTACAAGAAAAGGAAGCGCCGCCATTCTCCGTCAGCCTTCGCATCAAAACAACCCTCGCTCAGCGTCTCCCAGAAGATTTGGAGCAGCAAAACCTCACGTTCCATCGATTTGTAATCACATCCCGTCAGCTTCACGGTTATTCCCTATCAAGAATCTTTAACAGGGACGAGACAGCGATGCGGTTCGAACTACCATCCAGTCGCACTCTCAAATTCAGCAACAATTGCATATTGTGCTTCTTTACTTTAGCTCGGCTTATAAGTAAATACATCCCGATTTAGTGGAGTTTCCATGCGCTGGAAACATTTTTTTTTCAAAAACTTTCGGCTATAAGCCAAGACCCCCTCTAGAGCCCAAATTTTAATTGACTTCAGTTTTCATTTGTGTAAAAATCGCTCGCCTTATATCCGAATAAATACGGTAATAAAATCTCGTTAATCATTTCTTAGTCAAAGTTATTTATTAACTAATTGTGGTTAATTAGTTTTGCGACTAAAATTCGTGAACTTGCGACTACATTTTCGTATCTAGTCGCAAAATGGCGACTGAACTTTTTTTTTAATTTCGAGCCCTGAGGGCCCAAAATATACTCAGTGGTAGTAGTGTTACATTCCATCAAGTGGTTCAGTAACTCACAATGATATGGCCTTCAATCCTCATGTTGACTTGCTCATAAAGCCAAATCTGAATTCTTGACCTCTGAGAAAACAAATAATATTAGTGAGCTTACGTACCAGGATGGGAGAGGAAAGAAGAAGGCAAAAACTTGTGTGACAAGCGTGACAATAATTTTGTTTGAAAAACTTTTCCGCCGAACTTTATCTCCTTTAAAGAGGAAAACACTAACTTAAGTGAAGGTCACAACAAAGCACATAAGTAACATGCCTGTCACGTTTTTGTCACACACAAGCGTTTTGCCATCCTCTTCTCTCTGCCATCCTGTTGCATAAACTCACTATTATAATAAGAAGTTAGCAAATCTATAAGTCTTAGAATCAACACTGTAATTAATGGTAATGGTAGATGCAGTAGACAAACCAGAAAAATTCTTACAATAATAGTTATTATTTAAACAATACTTACATTTTGTAAGTACCGAAAGATCAAATTCTGTGGAACAGAAAGTTAAGGAAAATGTACACATGACCTTTACTAAGCTACTCTTTCAGAATGTTCATTGGCCATCTGCAGGGCTTTACATCAAAATCATAACACAAACGTTTAAGATGCAAACAAAAATCATCTTAAAAAAGAAGAAAACAGGCAGCTAAGGCCCCACCCACACAAATAAAAATATTTTTGAAAACAGAAAGTTTTCTTTCCATTTTCTACGTGTGGACGAGGCCTAAGGCTGCATTCCCTTGGGATGACCCAGATCAGGATCAGTAAAGCGAGATCACTGGGCACATAGTAAATTAAAGAGGTTAACAAACCCTTGCTCAGAGTGGATTAATCAGTCGTTTTTACTTTGTGGAAGTGTGTTTATCTGTAGTATTGACACCTACCAACTCAACAATTTTCTTGAGTTGAGGGCACCACACAAAATAATGACTTCGTTGCACCGGTTATATCCCTGCTAGCACAAGCCACTTTCAAGTTGCTGTCATTCATGGAATACAAAGTAAAAAGAGGCCTCTGCTAGCAAGGAAACAGGTCATGGAACCTCGGTCAACTTCGCCCTGTGGGTTTCGAAGGGGTTTGCTTTCATTGTTACTACTTAAGTGCCCTCTACTAGCCTCACAGTGCAACTTAACTTAACCTCAGAACTCTCCTCACTCGCTAATCTTTAAATAATTTCTAGTAATATGCTTTCCTGGGTCTACTATCGTTTTATTTCATGCAAACACAAGTTGATTTGACAAATTGTTGGTTTGACAACATTTTTATAGCTTGTTTGTAGAGTACCTTCGTTTTTTCAACTCCCAAAACAAATAAACTTCACATTTTGAATGATCACTACCCACTAACTGAAAACTAAACACGCAATTCAAGATCATTAGCGACCTATTTGTTACGACTACTTATAGGTTATACAAGTTTTATGTGAGCTTGCCAAACGAAGCTTGATCTCAACGCACGTGCTTAGCGAACGTCAAGGGTTTGCTGGCTTAAGCATCAACTAAATTCTCTCTATAATGATTTGTAAAGGATACAATAGGCTGGACCATAACTTTTTGAACTTTCTGTCCTTTATATGCCATCTTCTCTTGGTTTCTTTGCAGAAAATGCCACACACAAATTTCTGAAGATTAAACAAAATGGCGGAGAACGCGACTGCAGAGGAGTCTGGGAAAACGTTCCTCAAAGTCTTTGTAGCACGGCTCGAAAGAGTTTCTGGGATTGATTTGTGACTTCGGGTGATGAACCGTGGTCCAGTCTGTTGTTTGCAAAGTTGTTTTGGAGCGAAAAACGGTTTTTTGGATAGGCGAGAGATTTATTATCAGTGAATAATGAAGAAAGAAACAGAGCAGTATAAGCACTGCTTAGATTTGACAACGAAACTTGACGATTTTCGAAAACAGAAGCTTCTTTGTGATGTCACGTTACACGCCGCAGGCACGACATTTCCCGCTCACCGTAATGTGCTGGCTGTAAGTTGTCCTTATTTTTACAAACTTTTTACAAGTGATATGAAAGAAAAGACAGCTGAATCTGTAAATCTGGAGGCGCTTGAAGTCCGTTCCAGCGCAATAGAGGCATTACTTAGTTATCTTTACACGGGCAACATTGATGTCACGCAATTCAATGCCGAAGAAATAGTGATGTTGGCTGATTATTTTCTCATTACAGAGGTGAAAGCAATGGCTTCACAGGAATTAGAATCTAAAGTAAATGTGTCCAACTGTTTGTTTTATCTTGATTTTGCTGGGCGTTTTACCTGTGAACGACTTGCTCAAGCTAGCCGTTTGTTCCTTGAGAAACACTTTGAAGAAGTCACGCAATCCGACGATTTCCTTAGTCTCAGTGCAAATGAAGTTAAAGACATTATTTCAAGTGACAACATAATTGTCGGAAAAGAGGAAATAGTGTTCGAGAGAATTGTCTCTTGGATAGAACACAATCAAAAAGAGCGAGAAGTTTATTTTCCCCAACTTTTATTGTGTGTCCGTTTGTGTTCTATATCACGCGCGTACCTAGAAACTTGTGTCATCAGTCATGCGTTGGTACAAGAACAGGCATCTTGTTTAGAAATGATTGAAAAATCCTTGAAAATTACCGCATCGTCGGATCCTTCGTTGCCTCAGCAACCAAGAAAATGTCTGCAACCGGCAGTTGATATTGTCATTGCCATCACTGGTACCCAGACCCGCCTGGATTCTCAGCCATCCTCCATTCGGTGTTATGTGCCTGAGGAAAATAATTGGTTTGAAATGCAACATTTTCCTGAGCAAATTAACTGGAATGGTTTCGCCGAGTACGAACAGGAGCTGTATATATTAGGGGGAGAAAGGAATGGACAGATTTCAGATTCTCTTGAGAAGTTTAACTTGAAGACAAACACGTTGACTTAAATGTCACCGATGCTAAAAGCAGTTTTATTTCCTGCAGTTGCAACTTTGAGAAGTTGTCTTTACGTGATTGGTGCCTCACGCGCTAACAGAGGAACGTTACAAATTTACAGCCCTTATCTGGATGCATGGAGTCTGGGAACGCAATTAAGCACCCCTCGTGAAATCACATGTGCAGTCAGTGATGGAAGGTTTTTGTACGCTATTGGTGGCATGAGGGCTGGAGACGGAGAATATCTCAACTCTGTCGAGAGGTACGACCCAAGGGAGGAATCGTGGATTGAAATACCCTCTATGCTTCAAGCCAGAGGCGGATCATGCGCAGTCTCTTTCGAAACCTCTATCTTTGTCATGGGCGGGGAATGTAATGTTCGTGTAGCTCTTTCCTCTTGTGAAGTTTACTCCACTGTTGTTAATCAGTGGCATTCCATTGCTTCAATGCACGTGCCACGGTACTTCGCCGGGGTTGTGACAGCGGGAAAGAAAATTTACGTCTTTGGGGGAGTGGGAGGGTCAAATGTCACACTGGAACAGAGAAGAGTTGTAGATCGATATGACACTGAGACAGGTGAATGGAATTCGGAGATAACAATGCCCTGGGAAGCTAAATATCTCAGATGTTGTGGTTTTCCCTCAAGGAGAGACTTCTTGGTGGGTTTGCCTCAGGTAACTTGTTAACTTTGGAATTTATTTTGTTACCCAAGATCATTCAAGATTCTTCCTCTGGAACCACAGCGCACAAGTTTTCTGTTCTCCTGCGGATAATTTACGCCTGTAAAGTTATACTACCGAATCGATGGTATATTACTCGCACCTTCCAAATTTGGTCGACGCCAGCTGGTTATGAAGAATTAGTCGGGGGATTTGAGCCAATCAGAAACGGCGAAATGTTCGGAATGAATGATAAGAGATTAAACCCGCCGTGTTTTGAACATGCAAGTGACTGTATATGTGTCCTACATCACTATTTTCGATCGGAACAAGCACACAGAAAGACAGTGCAGACGATCCAACACAAGTAACTGGCTATTTAATAAATTCGTGACACAACATAAGGGGGTGGAATGCTTGCTTTTATTTGTAAAATGGAAAATACTTGGAACATCTACATAACCAAGTATATTATAGAATGTATAGATCTAGTATAAAAAAGATGTAAACTTTCTTCATGATGTGGAAGGGATAAAGAGCTACTAAAACTTATGGATTGCTGTTCTGAAGATGGTATTACATAAAACTTAATCTCAAATAAGCTCTCTCTACTGGTATGAAATTACTGAATTTAACCGTAAATTATTTTTATCTTGACCTTTTCAAATCATCCTCATTGACTGCAAGACGTGAATCATGTAAAATATATAACTACATAAAATATATAAATATATTAAACTGTTTTCCATAATTTATTATAGATCATACCAATTCATGGGCAATACACTAAATTGTATACCATGTTATAACTTAAACTTGAGGCGTATTGACAAATATCAACGCAAACGGCTCTAACAACGTAATGCGTGCTACAGTGGCCAATGAATGTACTATAATCTCGTCGAACAAACGTCCCTCATATCCAGCTATGCTGGTGATTGTTACCAACTGGCAACTGTAAGTCATACATTTTTTTCTCAAAGAGAGTCAAATAATTATGTACCTCTTTCGGTTATGTATAAATTCTCAATTATCATATTGTTATACAAACTAGTCTTGATATAAATACTTTCATTTTAACTTAAACTTTTAAGACTAAAGAGTGAATGTAAGCTTTAGTAGGAAATGCTATTCGGGTGGCTTGATATAGTAAATAAGTTCACCAACAGGCTCCAAAACCTTTCTAACTTTTGAGAGGGGGAAGTACATGTCTATCTTAAAACTAGTATGCCTGTCCATGATGGCTAAACCAACAAATATGATAACTACCAAGATGATGAGAGAAATTGTGAACCTGAAGGCCGCCGAAAAGAATCTCCTGCATATGCCTGGACTACTGGACCTGAAAAAGATCAAGACAAATGTGAAATGTAAACCAAACCCAAAGAACGATGCCCTTGCACTAAAACTGAAAAACCTGGTTAAACCAGGGTTATCCAGAGTGCAAGCTCGGATCAATCAACCACTAGGTTTTCTGGTGTCAAACCAGGTTTACCAGGCTTCACCA
Organism: Porites divaricata; assembly: GCA_038088405.1. NCBI lineage: Eukaryota > Metazoa > Cnidaria > Anthozoa > Scleractinia > Poritidae > Porites > Porites divaricata. The sequence goes on from JBBMOI010000002.1 coordinate 14,444,587, forward strand.
TATGTGCAAAAAGGATATTCCTGGTAAGCCTAGTTATCCTAAGAACCAGGGAAACCAGGCTTTAACCAAGCTCTTGAAGTATTAATGTAAGCTTGTTAGTTAAACAAGACGATTTCAAATTGGTTTCTTCAGGAATGTCTGCAAATGTTTCTCGTAACATATATTAGCGTAAGTGAAAGCTTCATTAAACAGCATGGGTAACTTGGTCTTCGTTTCAGTTTTCTGTTACTCATTTCCGTTTCGTAAAACTTGGTTTTAGCAGGAGCTCCTGGTTTGATTAATTAACAGCGCATTAAAAGTAGCTGTGTTATTTTCTGGTCATATTAGTGCCAAAATCGATCAAATTCCGTCAGAAAACAAGGCAAGACAGCAGATTCTTGTCATTTTTGAACCATCAAAATAGGATCTTAATATAAATGATATTATCAAGAAACTGACAGGCACAGCGTTTATACTTTTCTCATATGGGTGGGAAAAGCAAAACATGACTACAACGGCGGACATAACTCTTGAAACTCTTCCATGTATCTTTAATAATACTAATAAAATTAAAATAATAATAATAACTTTATTCAACTTGAAAAAACAAATGTACATAATTTACAGAAATATTTGGAGTAACAATAAAGCACTATATAATATCAGAAACCCATAAGGGGTTGAAACGTGTAACTCTCATATGTTTGCTTTGTCCAATGCTCGTGATTATTCAATTTCGAAAGTACCATATTTGGAACGAGAAGAAGAGATAACTGGGATAGTAGAGCGAGCGAAACGCGAGCGCACGTGAAAATCACCTCACGCTAGAAAGGCGGCACGCACGCTCGAGTTTCGCTCGCTCTACTCTCCCTGTGGGAAAATGGGGACTACTCGTAGTCTATGAGAAATCCGTCTCTGATATTAAAAAGAAAACAAGTTTAAAAGAATAAAAGTCTCGTATCCCTAAATTCCTAATTCTTTCAAACAGTTCCTTAAAAAAGAAAAAAAAATTAATTCGAGCAGGCTCTAATATTATCAATCTGTAGGTCTGAGTCAACAAATTCTGGCTCTCTTCTTCTGGATCTTGAACCTCTCAAGCATAGTATCGCAGAGCGTACGATGGCGAAAGATATTTAGCTCTTATCCAGATGATGATGATGATGATGATGATGATAATAATAATAATTTTTTTACGAAAAAACTTTATTGACAACAATGCTAACTATTAAAATCCTATTTACAATTAATTTGCTTGAAAAAAAGAAAAACTATTCATTCAAAACGCTATTTACAATTCCTGTCGATTTAAAAAGCACTTAATTTAGCTTAGAAAGAGTTAATTTAACTAAGAAAACTTTATTCGAAATAAAAAGATTTCATTTCAATAAAAAAAACTGTCAGCCTCTAAAATTCAAAAGTTTCTTTCAACTGTTTAAAAAATAAAATAAAGACAACAATAATAATAATAATAATAATAATAATAACAATAATACCCAAGACACCACTTCGTCGTTAAACCAAAACAAAGATTCCCTACTCCTCAGCCCAAATCAAACTCCAACGCATACCCTTCTCGTCTTATCCAAACCAACATCGGGTGTGAGGGGACAGGGTAGAACGTCCATTTATTTAGCAACGGCTTTTAGTTTAGTCAGGATGACAGAAAAAAATAGGTATTTTTCCAGTTTGGTCAACTAGTTTGGCCGAAGTAGAACTACGAAAAAAAAATATTAATGAAACCCAATCGTACCTTTCAATCGTACTTCCTTCCCCGGACTCCAATTCCTCGACTTCGCTAATATTCTCACTGGATTCCTCTGCTTCATCTGAGACTCGTTCCAGCGGGTCACTCGTCACATCTTCCTCGTTCTTCATAATTGTCCCGTCTCCCACTCCTGTTTCGTTCAGCGTGCTTCCATCTTTTTGCCCTTCTGAATTAACGACAGAAATTTCTGGCCAACTATTCGATTGCCCATCTTGATCCCTTTCTGCCACTGGATCGCTTGCGGCCACTGCGTCATCAGTCTCGACTCTTGGAACTGCCGCAGACGCTACTCTTTCTTGCTTCCCAGCACCTGAGCGACGGCGGAAGCTTCTTATAGCTTCCTTGGCGCGCATTGATGTGGTGTGAAAGGCCATGACGAAATTGAGAAGACTATTCTGTTTTGTACCGTCGGTTCCCGAGACCGGCTAGAAAAAAGCATAAAAGAAAACATTTTTCTTGTTGGCTCATTACTGTCTCGATTCGCTACTTTAGACACGAGAAGTGAACTGGAGCCGAAATAAGTCACGTAACTGTTTCCGGGATCGTACTTGGGACGCACCGGACAGCTATTGGCCATTTTTGCCCTTGTCGCTAGGAACAGTCCCAGAAGTCTTTGCGAACGTTTACTCGGCCCAGTTCCCTTTATGTTTCTAAAGTGGCAATAAAATATGTTTTTGACCGTATGTGACTGACAAACTATCCGAATGTAAGAATATTAAAACGAGCTTATTTTAATTATCCCCCCCTTTTTTTCCACCGGTAGAGTAACAATGCTGAGGTAGAAAAAAATTACGATGCCTTAACAAGGAGGTAGATACAGAGCGCAGGAAAAAACAAGGATATCCAAAATAAAAAAAGAAGAAGAAAGAGAGAAAGAAAGAAAAGTCATACTTGATCAGGACGTTTTGGTGACGAGGAAGCACTCTTGCTCAGTGTGGAATCTAAAAACAGAAAGAATTCATCGTTGCTGAAAAATATTTCATCATCAAACGCGTAAAACATATATTTCAAAAGCGTTCAGTCCACTATAGGCATATCCTACCATGCAGGCGTTTATAGGGGAGCTCGTCTTTCATCCCTGCTCAACCGAAGACAACATTCCTTTCCCAAGCTTGGCCAATCACATTGTACTTTCCAAATTCTGGAAAGTTGACCTTGACCGCAAAGTAATCTGATAATTACTCGATCTGCCTGAAACGGTCAGCATTAAAGCCCCTTTCTCCCCTCATGAAATTTACACAAGGTAGAACTGTTTTCTGCTTTTATATCACACTTGATATTTCAAGCTGGAAATGTTTATGAAAGTGCAAGTCTCTTCAATTTGAAAGAAAAAAAAATTATATGAAGGACAGTAGAATTCGAAGCCACGACCTAGATGGTCCAGCATACTAACCTAGATGGTCCAGCATACTACACTAACCACTAGACCAATGAGGATTTGGTGGATGGAAGTGAAATAATTTAAGTACATATTAGCATCAACCCCAACCCCAACCCCAAAAAGGAACCCAACCAGTTTCGAAACAATGCTTAACCCTAATCAGTAAAGGGGAAACTACGTTGTGTAAATTTCATCAGGTGTCCAAAGGGGCTGAGGTCGATGGGATCTAATGACAACCGCATGAAACACTGGCAAAGCTTTCTGACCTCTAATAAATGGGTTAGATTCAGGGAGGCAAAAATAAGATTTAGTCAAATTTTAGAATACTTCACGCACTGCATCACCTTAGCGAAGGAAAGAAGAGAAGGAAAACGGTAACTCTAGGGCCACGTTTTAGTCGTGTTTAGCCTGTCAACACTTTATTGTACCACTGTTGATTGGTCACTTACCACGCAAATAAAACGATCGGAAAGGAATGTTGTTTTCGGTTGAGCAGGCGTTTGTGGGGAGGGATGAAACACGAGCTTCCCTAAAAACACCTGCGTGGGAGGCTACTACAGGCAAGACGATACATCAGTAGCTTGGGGATACAGCCGCCGCCTCTCCTTACACTCGCGAAACGTCTCTAGCGACGAGGAGCCAGGAGAGACGGCTAACATATCAGAAATAAACCTTTTCAACGATACATCGGCCGTATTGAATTTATGGGAGTGGGATGCCCAGGGGGGGCTTTTCGGGCAAAAAGAGAACTTGAGTGTATATTTCTCGGGAAAAAAGCGATCATTATTACTCCTAAACACGGCACAACGATCTTTTTTTCCCATTACAATCTTTTTCTAGGAAAAAATAAACAAAAACTGGCCCGAAAAGCGCGCGCAAATACTGAACGAGTGTATCGGATCTTACTCATGCCCCCCGGGCATCCCATAACACTCCTTTAATCTAATTAATTCAATGTGGCCGATATGTTTGAGATCAATGAAGAGTTGTAATTAGCTCCGTAAAATACTGAAAAGGCCATCCAATAATGTTAACTTGGGAAAGAAGAGAGTCTCACCAGATAAAGATGACCCCACTACAGATGTCACGGGTTCTTCAGCCACTAGTCTTTCCTTCAGTCGTAGTTCGGTGAGATCCTCTCGAACTCTTTCTAGATGTCGACTCACGTTCTCTGCATGGCAAATCATGACTTCAATTCCAGACGACATACGAGCTTCCTAACAGTTGGTTAAACAACAACACAACAAACGATAACTGTAAGCAAAGGACCCCAAGAGGCAGGTCTTCAAATTTTCAAGTGGGCGCACGACTCTAACTTGAAGACTCTCAAACAGCCGCCACTAGCTCAACTAACGCAAATTTTCCAGTTCAAAAACGTGCATAACATAAGAGCTTACTTGGGAGGAAAATGAAAATTACACGTTTGCCTACATAAAAAAAGAGTAAAGAAAAACTCAAACATTTCACTTATTCTCGAAAGTTTGTGACCAGGGGAAAAAACGCTGCGGTCCCAATCCAAAATTTCCCTAACTCCAGGTAACAAATTTTCAGGGTAAGAACGGATCAAATTCTACCTCGCTAAGACCTGCACCAACTTATGGAGAGAAATACGTCCTCTCTCTGGTTGTTACCATAAGGGCTTCGTCAAAGTACAAAAGCGCTAATAAGAAATTGCCGCAACAAAGCTTTGTCAAGGGAAGATTAAACTAACAATACGAACAAAACCAACCTGTTGCACGCATCCATGTTGCTCTGTTTGAGTAGTCAGCCGTTTAGTGGAGGTTTTCATGACTTCAACTTGAGACTTTAGTACAGACAACATATCCTAAAGATATGCAATCAGCAAATAACACCACAAAAATTGAAACATCTCGCGGAAGGTTTACCATCAACGGAAGATGCACAAAACTATTATTATTATTTACTATTATAATTATTATAATCATCATTATTATTAAAATTTATTATTATTATTATTATCATTATTATTATTGACACGTTTTTTGCATCAAATGGAAACTCGGAAAATGTCTGAGCCCTAGATGGGATTGGAACCCACGACCCTCCGTGATCTAGTCGGATGCTCTAATCACTGACTGAGCTGCTGGAGACTCGATGACGAGCAGGGGTGAAATGTGGGTCTTTGACTAGAACTGCATCCCGCAGTCACATAGTCAAACAAGGACAAGCACGTATGATTCATAACTGCATCACGCACTCGCATTAAGGCATATCGTAGATGCAACCATCCAACCACCAAGTGAGTCTTTCGTAGAGGTAGAACACGATACGATTTTTGCATCAAATGGAAACTCGGAAAAAATCCGAGCCCCAGATAGGATTCGAACCCACGACCTTCCGTGATCATCACGCAGTCACAGAGTCAAACAAGGACAAGCACGTATGACTCATAACTGCATCACGCAGTCACATTAAGGCATATCGCATCGTTGGCCAAAAGCTAACCTTCCCAGTAACGATCCGGGAAACAATTGCGGGAGGCATTTTAGCTCCAATTCCTTTCTCGTTCCTAAAGTGGGGATGGAGGGCAAGTGAAAAAAACGAACGGAAATGGAATAATGTACATGGCCTTTATTAAGTCTTCCTACAGCGCTGAACCCTCCACAAGATACCCACAAAGTCATGGCGGGTCATCAAATTCCTATTTGGGAGTCCCATTTTCTCATACCCATTGCATTTAACTCGTATTTCATAAACGAGCTTGGATAATTTGTTCTTGCTTGATATATGGAGCGTATAACTTACCTGCATATCCCTAGTAATGCAGAAATGGTCAAATTCCTGCAAAGGAAAGGAATTAAAATGAAGGTAACGGTAAACAACTTTCCATTGCTGGACTGGTAATTACATATTTTCAAACTTTTTCCGTGACTTTTACTGTCTAAGCTAAGGTTTTATCTTAAACCGTCCTATTGTCGAGAGTGGTAAGGCAAACTAGAACGCTTTCCATACCTTCAACACTTAAGGGATAGTTAAAAACGCTTCCTATTTTTCGGCAGTTTCTTGGCGTTCCACTTCCAGACGGGTACAATCATCAAATGACGTAGGTACAAAAGATCGAAAAGACAATGAACAACACCCACACCAAAACACGAAAAACGAAAAACGAACCAACAAATCGCTCGCCACCTTTGTGCTTTGCTGTACGTGGTTAACTTAGATAGATACTCCCAACGGTATAGTACTGCGAGAGAGTGGTCAGCGTTTACAGCCTGTTTTGGGATCTAGGCACCTTAAAAACGTCTAAACGGCACGCAAGGCAGACTGCTTGAAGGATCTTTGCAGCCACCATGACGGACGACTGCTAACTATCACTTAAAAGTCGAAAGCTAAAAGCGAAAGTCAAAAACGTACCTTTAATAAGTTCGCCATGCTTTGCAACTCCTTGTTCATGTTGGACTCTGCGATATCTCTAGCTCGAGCCTGGGAGTAGATTAAACACATTCTCAGTCATAACAACTTCAAAAGGGGAAAAGGAGAAACTAAAGGCAACGGATGTTCTTCTGCGTGTCTAAAAGCCTACTTTTAAGGACTGTGTCTTTGAACATGAAGGTTACAATTTATACAGTACAAGTTTTGCGCAAAAAGTGAACCAAGACAACTACTAAGGAAATAAGCGAAGAAACTTGGGTTTACACACGTACTTTGCAGAGGAAATAAATTAGGCAGAAGTAAATTTTGAAAAGCCTTAGAGGAAAGGAAATAGGAAAGTTGTACTTTCTGCAGAAAAAGATGAGCTATGAAACATGAAAACTTTCTGTTTATCTCCAAATTTCCCTCGATACCGATAATTTGTACTGTGCAGAAACAAAACAAGGCGCCATCCTTACAAATGGCTGTTGACCCTGTGCACCCCCCCCCCCCCCCCCCAACCCCATGGTCACTCTTTGCTTAGTCTTCTGTTTTAGTCTTCTACTAAAGCAAATATGACCCTCGGCGAGCATCAAACAAAATTTCTGTAAAAGCTAGTTATGTATAGGATATGTGTACCTGCACTTCCAACCTTCTACTGAGGGTATCCTGATCAGTGTGGAAAGCCAATACCAGGGTTTTGAATTGTTTCTGTTCAAAAAATGCAAATTGAAACTGATTACGATGGCACAATAAGTCTACGCCTTCAGTTATTTCTTTACTTTTAAATTCAGTTAAATTGTTTTTATTTTAACATTTCGTTGCCGATTTCCAACAGTATGCATTCTATAACGGTGGATTATCCAACAGAGGCAAGAAAAATATTATATAGAGAGGAGTACAGCGTAAACAGGAAAGCGGTAATAAGAAATTGTGGCAATTTGATATAATTGATATAAACCTTACCTCAATTTCCTTTTCGCTTGGAGCAGGACTGCAAACACACATTTAACAAAATATGAGACAAAAAAAGAATGTAATTGAACAGGGTGTATGAATTGCTCTACTAGCTTCGCTAGGAAAAACGCAAATAAGGGGAGACGGATACAAGTTTTATGCGCCGGCACATACAGGGATCGAGTGATCGGCGAGTAACATTTCTCCCGCCTGTTTCAACCGGTTCACTTCCTCCGCATTTACGAAATAAGCTGGGAAAGAACGAGAGGGACCAACATATACGCGGTGTTATTTTTCGATGCATTGAAAGAGAACCACCTACAACTTTACGATGGACCCCAACTAGGCGCTAACTAACTAATCATATGTCAGTGTGCACCAGCGTAATCTTGGAATATATAATAACGTTCAAAACGTCTCCGGCAAACGTACCTGACTCGAAGGGACACTCCATCCACGAAATTACTGGTTCCAACCGCGTTTTCTAGCGCTCTTCCTGTCGCACTCTCGTAAGAATCAAACTCATCTGGAGTTTTAAATGCAACAGAGAGTTTCTTTCTCCACAATTTAGTAGCTGTCTTTTCTTTTTCGACTGAAAGATTTGTAGAGCCAGACCCAGACTCCTCTGAGGTTGGTTTAACTGCGCTATCAGGTTTATCTCCCAGTTTAATAGTTTCGGTAACAATAACAGGTGTCTCTGATACGGCTGATTTTCTTCGCCGTTCCCTCCGATCACCGTCTTCTGTAATCGTTACTTTATCGTCCAGTAAAAGTTCCTCGATATCGTTCAAAAGGTCCGTTTGTGAACCAGTGGATACTAATTCTTTAAAATCAATGTCCTCGATCTCCCGTAAAAGATCAGTCTGGGATCCTTCCGATAAGAATTCCTTCAAATCTATTTCCTCGATCTCGCTTAAGAGATCGGTTTGTGAGCCTATGGACGCAAAATCTTTCAAATCCGTCTGGCTGCCAGATGTTCTATATTCCGTTTCAACAAGCTGTAAAAATTTCCCGCTCGGCGACTCAGAAATTCCATCAACCTCTTGCCTGCCATTGTTAGGGCTTAAGGAATCACTGGAGATAGAGGAAGGTGCATGTTTATAGAAGTCATTATCTAGCCATCTCTCTAAAGGAGTCTGTGTTAGTTCTTCCCTTTGCTGAGATTTGGACACTTCTTGATATTCATTCTCCTCAAGCTCATTAACAGGTTTTCCATCAGGAGAGTCTCTGCCGACGCCCTGAGGGAAAATCAAACTAGTTATAGGCCAATTATGTCATCACATTTAGTAGCTTATGTTATTAATGTTATGAATACAAATTCACCAGCAGTAGTCAAGTCTCGCTAAAAGTTAATTTACAAGTACAATAAAAAACATTAGGATGAGTAAAAGATACTGATAGGGAGGAAGCAAACTGAAACTTGAAAAAGTTGGGCCAGTGTTTTGAAATTTGACTATGCAAATTGGTAAACTTTGGCAAAAATCCCTTAATTTGGGCTGGCCCCCACAATGGAGACTAAACTAATGTCCTTTTCATTTTGTTGGGGTCCATTTTGGGATTCACTGAGTGTACCTTCATCATTCGAGCGCCGTGAACACGAAAGCTTTGGAAAATTCTCGTGATGCAGTGACTATGAAGAGTACAAAGTCTACTGCAGATTAAACATTTCAACTGCAAGCAGCAGCACAATGATAGTTTGCGGGCATTTGACACCTTGGCAACGGAGCACTTTTCGTACGTGATCAAATAAAGGAATAATCAAATATTGTCATAACAGATCGTAACTGTCAAGACAAATCTTCCGTCTTTTGTTTTGGCCTTAGCATTATGGACAGTCTATGGGACTCACGATAATTAAAAAAGTGAACATAGGTCAGCCACTGTAAATACCTGTATCCTCTTGTTTGTGTCACACTGGGAGACAAATTCAAACAACTTTGTTTTGACCATGTGACCAGTAATACATGGAGACGAAGCTCGGGGCGACTATGAGAGAAGATAAAAATAGAATGGATAAAACTAAGACTACAATCACACAGAAATGGATCCGTTTGTGTCTACGCCACACGAAAATCAACCCAGCCGCCGAATAAAAAGTCTTAGAATGGCTGTCACTGAAGAGCTGACCTAGGGCCCCATAGCACTACTATGAGAGAGCAGTGGACAGCAATTGCAAAAATGTTCGGTGACGCTACGATTGGTCCAATAGGTATAGGATTTAATAGAGCCAAAACCAGGTGTGGAATTGTACACATTTCAGGCATCCTACTGATGAATAGTTACGACTTTTAGATATTTCGAGCAATAACAATGGCCGTCTATCCTCTTTTAAGTATTTAGATAAGAATGTAAGTAAAATTACAAAACAATCTAAATGTAAATAGAGCCATAAATTCCCTTACATCCCGTCTGATAAACTTCATGTTGTCCATCCCAAGGCAAAAAAAAGAAAGCTTTAATTTATGACTCATCAAACGCGGCGATATAAAAAGGTAGCGCGAGCATTAGGAGCGCGCAAGGCAAACATGTGAAAAGGCCGGTCGATTTACTAAATTTCCTTTCGCTTCGCTAAATCTCGCCTTATCTTTGAATTGTTAGCAAACTTGGAATGCATAGTAAACACTCCTACGCTTTGAAAATGTTTATTCAGACACGATTCAGATTAAAAGGAATTATCATTCAATAAAAAAAAATTATTCCTTTTCATTGGCCGAGAGCCTACCACGTGATCTTCAAAGAATGACCTGCTCATGCGCAATGTTGACCTACTGTAAGTATTTGGCTGCAAATAATATTCTGCTCATGCGTAAATGAAACCACGCTTTTCTCCTTCTTGCGATAGCTCTTGCATGAAAATGGGAGCTTCCCAAAGATATCAGTTGGTACATATCAGAAGAATTAAACATCTTTTAGACAAGAAAACACTTTTATTACTTATAAATAGCTTCGTTTTCAGTAAATTGTTCTATTGTTCCTCGGTGTGGGGGAACACATCTAAACGTAATCTACACAAACTGCAGTTGGTGCAGAATTTTGCAGCCAGAATTGTACTAGGGTTAAGTAAGTTCGACCATATCTCTCAGGGTCGGAGATCTCTTAGATGGTTGGATGTTACAGAGAAAGTTTTATTTAATGACCTAGTTTTAGCATTCAAGTTTGTAAATGGTCTAGCTCCAGATTATTTAGTTAAATGTTTTGTTAAACGTTCAGCAGTCCACAATAGGAACACTAGGGGATGTAATGATTTTGTGGTTCCTCGATGTAGACTGTCAACGGGACAAAGGGCGTTTTATTATCGGGGTCCAAGGGAATGGAATGGGGTAGCTGGGAATATTAAGAATATAACAGAAATTAATAGTTTTAAGAAGACCCTTTTTAATAATATGTTCTATAAGAAATGACTGAATTTTTAATTTAAATTGTTATTGTGATTAAGTTAAAACAGTTAGGTTATTGTGACTGAAAATCCCTGTTGAAGGGAGTTCCAATAAAGTATGTATGTATGTATTCATTAAAAAAAAAACTCGGTGACCGAATGATAAAACAATTATTGAACTCGGTTATCGGTTGTCAGTGTCTCGCAGATCAATTGTTTACCTCAGACAAATCACGATATTTTGCTCAAGAGGGTCCAATAATTATTAATTATTGCTTCAGCGTTTTAATTATCATCACAACTGAGAACACGCACGCAGGTAGGTACGGTGGTCAGAATCAGCGGGAGATTTGACTTCAAATCTGAACGCTTACAAGGCAAATTCCTGTTGATTATTTCTGTAATTAAATACTAACAATTGGATGTTCACGCGTTCCTAAATCACAACTCAAAATGGCTGCCTGGACATCATCTAGTGCAACAAAGAAGGTCATCTGTTCCTCGTCGGAAAAGCCACAAGGCGTCTTGAGAGCGTCATGGAAGCCAAAAGACCCTTTGCGTTGCGTTACAAATTACTTCATGTTAAGTTGAAGGCTTCCCTTCGTACAGATATTACTTTCTGTTTGGTTAAGCCTAAAGCGTCTAAAAAATTTACATACAATGGCAATGGTTTCTTTGCCGGCATTCTACAGTGGGGGATTTTTTTGGAGACCCCCTCCCCCACCTCTTATCTCAATAAAGCAGAATGTTTCTTGTCTTTTTCACAGCTATAAAATGTGTCTGATATCCCTTTTAGATTCTTTCACAGACCGCAACGACAGATTTGCCTTCCCTTTCATATACTTCAACTGGTGAAACACCTAACCTTTCTTATATCTGAGCGCCTCAAATAGGTATCCCTTTCGGCCGGAGCATCCCGTATACACGTAGGCTTTTATAGAGGGTAGCCCCCTCCCCCCAGCGGTCAACTGAATAATGATAGCATCCAATCCAAGGAGAAATAGCACTCCCGAATGCTTCATGCGACACACACGTTGAAAAACTCCTGGTATATCCGCCCCTTTGACTCGAAAAGCGTTTCTGTCCTAAACTATGCAGTCACTGCCTGTCTACTTCTGGGCTGGGTTGCTCGAAGCTGGTTTAAGATAACTCAGGGTTAGAGCGAAATTTGAATTCAGAAATAAAAGCCTAAAAAGCAAATCCAGTTTCATTCTTTTTATCCATAATTGGATGCTCTAAAAGGAAGAAAGAATTTTTTTCCGAGAAAATACTTTTGAACAAGAGAAAAAGAAACGCGGATCAAAATTTAATCCCGGGTTAGTTAGCGCGTTAGCGCTAATCGGCCTTCGAACAACTCTAAGTATCACTCTCGACTGCTTGATGCGACACACACGGTGAGAAAAAGCGTGGATGGAAAAGCGTTTCTATCCTAAGCTATGATGCGGTCAGTACCTGTCGACTTCTGTTAAGCACCTCCATATCACTCAGAGGTATTGCATCGAAGATTTCCTTTAGCTCATCCGAGTGCCTTGAAACGGACAGCTGAATGGACTCCTGTACGTCAGAGAATCAAAGTCATATCACAGTAGTAAAGACATAGATGTGTTGTGTTAAGAGAGTCTACCTCATCCTTCAAAAAAACACTATTTATTCAAATATAAAGGAAATGCATGAGGATAATTAAAAGATATCCTCATCAATACCATACAAAGAAGGTAGATCTTAGGGTAGCATACGATACAGGCGTATTTCTTGAGAAAACGAACAATCAGAACTATCCCTGAACAAAGGAGCAATCAAGTGGAGGCGGGGAGGGGCACAAGAATAATGGAGAAGTGAGGAGTCACACCACTCTTTCTACTAGCGTGAAGTGCACCCCAAACAACGCCTACCTAATGGGGTTTAACGTGTTGAAAAGCATTCCGAAATTGTTTCAAAAAGCTCGAGTTAATCACCCCTCCAGGCACCGCCCTCCCCCCTTCCGCTTCCTATCGGTCCCCTCTAGTAGAAACCAGATCAGGAGTAAGCACTATGACGCACCTCCAGAGTGGAAGTTCTTCTTTTTTCCACGCCAAGTTGTGAAGTAGTTTTCAGCAATTCGCTTTCTAGTTCTTTGATTTTCACTGAATGAAAAAACACCAGAAATGATTACCACGAAAATTATGTAGAAACTACTTTGTAATGAACTCGATAGCACACAGTACCAAATACTACTTTCTTCATGAAACTTTTACCTAACAAAAGCGTCTGTTGGCTTTCCAACTCATCTTGGCTCCTGCAAATATACCAAACAAGGACAGATATTATCAGGACTGCACAGACAAACACGTTAAGCAATAAAAAAACACTTCATATTAAAGATGTGAAAATAAAACAATTCTAAAAGCAGCAAAGCTTGTTGCAGTAAGTCACGTGAACTAGACCCTCTTATATCAATGGATTGGAATAATGTTGTTGTAGGTGCCATGAAAGCAGAACTGTCAAGGGAGAGTTGTTATGGTAGTCAGAATTGTAAACTTGTTGTAGGCTATGTTGCAGTTCAACATAATGGCCACAGTTTGAAGTTTTCACAAAGAACACCCAGACATTTACCGTTTACCAAAAGTCAATATTGAAACATTCAAGACTTCTGTTTCAAAAGAGCGAGCTCACAAGACCTCTTGTGCTATATCCTTTGACAGTTATCAACACTGACCCGGGTCTGCTTGAAACAGCGTGCTTGATACCAAAAATTCAAAGAGTTAACTCCAGCGTGTCATGCTATTTTATCTTATTATTTCAACTGGCCTATAAATGTTATTTAAAGAGTTAAAAAAATACTTTAGATAACACGAAGCAATGCATTACTTTCTTAGTGTCACAATTTCTTCTTCCAGCGACGAACTTAGACGTTTCTGCAAAAATGGCAAGAGACGAGATATAAGTACAGAAGAATGATAGGCTAGAACATGACCTTCAAAGCTATAATTTTGAGCATTTTTCTTCCACTCTTCTTAAGACCTTTTAATACAGTGGAACCTCGATATAACGAAGGCTCCAAGGACTAGCAAATAATGTTTGCTATACCTAGGTTTGGTTATATTTGAGGTTCTTTTTCATATATTTTACTACAATTACTGGGGTAAAGAAAATCGTTCGTTATACCGAGGTCTTCGTTATTTACAGGTTCCTAATATCGAGGTTCCATTATACCTGCAAAACGATCTGTTATTACCTCATATTCAAGAGACCTCGACAGGTTTTCCTTCTCATCCCTGCAAACGGCAAACAAGAAGCTTTTAACTTGCATTAAGTAGGCGATTGCAGGTATGACATTTCATTATTGGAGTTTCTTTCTTTAAACAGATTGCTGCTTTTACATACTGTCTCTGCATATCTTGTAACAACGTTTTCGATAATTATTCAGCTTAAAATCAAGACGTCAAGAAAGCGTTCTTTTAATCAAAGTTGGTTCCAATTGTGGATATAATCCAACACCAGACTGTATAAAATAGCAGCAAAACCTACCTCATTTTAAACAGATCCTCGGTGACTGCTGATAACTGGGGAAAAAAAACAAGAAAAAAGGTTTATTAAGACAATAAGGGTTTCTTATAAGCCACTTGCACATCTCCTATAATGCACCTTATTTGCCCCCAAAATTTTGCATAAGCATTGTTTTCAATTTCTCTTGGGACGAATGTAATAACCAGGAGAAATGAAAAACAAAGGTTATGCAAAATTTGGAGGGCAAATAAGGTGCATTATGGGAGATGTGCAAGTGGAGTATGAATCGATTTTTACAGCCCAGAAAACATCTACCTCGCTAAACTGCATCATTGGTTCACACCTGTCGCAACTTTTCATTTGTAACGTTGTGTGAAATGTCACGATTTGCAGCCTTCAGGTAACTGAATTTGAATTCAAACGGAAATGCCTGCCAAAAACAAAGTTTTTCATACTCTTAGCAGCTGAGATGCAAATGTTGTGTGAATGATGCGGCGTGTACCCACGTCGAGTGAGCATTTTGTGCGCAATATTGCAGAACAATTAATGAGCCGGGACTCACTGGAATTAAAAATATAAATAAATAAAGTAATAACAAAGGAACTGGTCAATGTATTTCTATCTCGATTCTACTCCATACTTGTCCTGCGACAGCTGATCCTCACAGAAGCTTGAGCAATTTGTCACTTTAGAAACAAAGAGGGAACTGGTGCCGAAATATATCTCGCAATTGTTTGTGGGATCGTTACTGGGGAGGCAGCGGTCAGCTATAGGCCTTTTGCATTAGTTGGTCACGTGATCAACTTTCGGTAAACACGAAAACAGTTCGCTTTCGAACAATTTTGTTAGGACGGGCTGAAAGAGCATATTTAAATCAGGTAACCCGTAAATTTTCAGCCATAAATTTCAGTACTAGCGATTGTAACGGCCGCCGAAAATTAGAAGGGTTTGTATGGGGAAAATAACTCTTACCATCCAGTCACGCTTGAGTGGTTTTCCATACAAATCCTTGTAAATTCTGAAATTTTTAACTCTCGTTAAATCTTTACCTTACGCATTTAAGGGCTTAAATAGCATGTTATGAATTAAAAGGATATTTGAACCCCGTAATGCTTAAAGAGATATTTCACGACAGTTTGAAAACTTCGAAATTTACAAGGATTTGTATGGAAAACCATTCAAGCGTGACTGGGAGGCAAAAGTTGTTTTTCTAACACAAATCCTTCTAATTTTCGGCGGCCGCTGCAATCGCTACTTTTAATTTCAGATATACGGCTGAAAATTTACAGGTTACCTAATTTTAATATGCTCTTTCAGCTCGTGCTAACAAAATTTTTCAAAAGCGAACTGTTTTCGTGTTTATCGAAAGTTGATCACGTGATCAACTAACGCAAAAGGCCTATAGGTCAACTGTTTCTCCCTGTCCCTACTAACAGTCCCAGAAGTCTTTGCAAAAGTTAACTCGGCCCAGTTCGTTTATAAAGTGGCAAATTGAAATAGAAAAACTGACCAGCTAGAGTAGTTAGTGTTTGTAGCCGCTAAGTTAGAGCGATTTTCGTATGACCTTAAAATGAAAACGCGCGAACAAAACAGAAACAACAAACGAACGGAAATAGAGCGATTTGATTGGTTATATCGAACGGATACAAACGCAGGTGGCTTTTGGTTGGTTAAGCGAACGTTAGTGTAAAAAAACTTCATGCCCGAGAACTTTCTGGAAATCAATGGATCCTTCGCTTTGACGTCATACTGCAACACGATTGGCCAATCGAACAAGCCTTCTCCATACTGGGGTTTTCTTTGGCGGGAAAACGAAGAGTCCATGTTTTGATCTTTTCATCCATTGGCTTATGAAACAGATGACGAACACTTACCGAAACCATTTTTCAAGGTCATACGAAAATCGCTCTAACTTCTCCAAGTTAACTTTCGTAATACAGTTGAACCTCTCAACAACGGCCACCTTGTCTGGGGACAGAAAGAAGTGGCCAATGTAGAGAGGTTGAAACAAAAGTGAATGTATGGACTGTCCGCCTAAAAAAAATGGCCGTTGTAGAGAGGTAGACGTTGCGGAGAGCTGACCGTTAGTGGAGGTTCGATTGCAACAAGCTTGTATTAAATACACAGCAGCATCACAATACTAAGGTTACATGGCATAGCATAACGATACATTACGATCAAGTGTAGCTGCAACATACTTGCTGCTCGAGGAATCGAAGCTCTTCACTCTGCTGTTCAACAGTCTTTCTTTCTTGTTCAAGTCTGGACTCAAGTTCTAACATCCTACAACACGTTTTGGAACAATGATACAATTAATCAAGCCTACCTTAAAGTATAGCACGTGGTATACAACATATGTGGATTAAGAGGTCTTTTAAATATTATGACCTGATTAAATGGGGTCAGCAACATGGAGGCCGGGGGGATGGGGGATGGGGGGGTTATGGGAGCCCAGTAGATTGGGATAAAGTATTCATTCATATTTAACAGACAAATCAAGATATTTTGTCGATCCCCTTTCCGCCCCTCCCCTCCCCACCACCCATAATAAAAGCCCACTAAGAGTAATACATGTGTAATGGTTCACATCTAACAGACATAAAAAGTAAAGACAATGTAATACAGTTGAACCTCTCTACAGGGGCTACCTTGGCGACAGAAGAAAGTGGCCATTGTAGTTAGGTGGCCGTCGTGGAGACGTTGAAACAAGAGTCAATGTATAGACAGTCCGCCAAAAAAACTGGCCGTTGTAGAGAGGTGGCCGTTAGTGGAGGCTCGACTACAATTCTCTTACATCAACAGCTGGCAACCCAAGCAATACAATAAACTTATCAGAACACAAAGACAATTAGTGTAGCCAGCCCGGGAAAATAAGAGGATTGGTCCCAGTGGCACAAGATGTTTTACCCGATCAGAAAGAATAGCGATTGAAAACTAAAGAATACTTCGACGCTTTACTGAAAATTGCTCTATTACTGTATTACTAAGCTGTACGCATACCTTGCACTCATTTCATCATTGCACAGGGACATTGTGCCAAGTTTTTGATAAGCCTTACTCCGCTCATCAAAAAGTTGTTTGTTCTCCTCTGAAATGAAAAACCAAAACAGAATGGAATATGCAAACAGGGATCGCGCCTTGAGAAGTTCATCATTTCACGACACATTCAGCCACGTAATGCGTTAGGACCAAAAATAAAATATCAAAATCTCTCTTCAAAACGCGGCTGAGTGCAAAGCCTTTCTTGTAAAAATGAGATTTATTTGCATGAGAATAACAAATCATTTCGTATCAATGGCTTCGCACTAAGCCTCGTTTTAAAGCAGACGCTTGGTACAACTCGGAAATGGCCTATTGCAGAGAAATTAAAAAAATCAAAACAAACAAACAAACAAACACAAGAGCTATTGTTAACACTCATACAGTGTTCTTACCAGGGTTTCATACACTGGGGTCAACAGAACCCATAGAAAAGCTAAAAGAGGGTTATGATGGAAAAAGCGGGTCACAATTTTTAGGTACAGTTAACTCAACCTTTTCACAGGTTTGAGTCTTAGATAATGACAGGTCTTTTCTAAAGACGTTATAACCAATTAAATTTTGGCTGATATTATAAGGAAATGTATGTGTACGTATGCTTACGTACGTTTTTTCCTTCTTTGCGCCCTAGGCACCACTTGGGCTACTTATAGTGCGGCATTTCCCCAAAAAGTGTGGTAATAATGCGGCCTGGTAAGAACACTGCCATACTAAAGAGTACTAAGTCTCAGATTTGGGTACTTTACGGTCTACTTTCACTCTAGCCAGTACGGATAATCGAGCTGAATAAGATCGATCCATTCTGTCCGTCACTCCTTGGCCAACTCTCTGTTGTACGCTGGCTTATGAAACTACTATGCGAAAACGGAACGATTGAGGTAAGAATCTGCATAGAGTCGACCTAAGATGGTTTGTGACTTGCTAAACAGAACAGGAACTGGAAAGTTCGATTCATGATTTGTTAAAAGAAACGCTACTATATACGTTCTCCAGTGACGTCTTCTCACGACACTGGAAAAAACGAAAAACAGTACAAATACCAACCCACTAACCTTTGAGCTTTTTTGACGCAGCTAAAAGTTTCATCGCTCTAGAAACAAAAATCGCCACTAACCAGGTTAACGCACGAAATAATTAGACGTAATTATATAATTTACCAAAAGGCATAGCATGCTACGATGAAATATAAAAAATACTTCGCTTGAATTCCGCAAGAATGGATTTTAAAAGTTGCAAGTGTCATGTACGTCTGTGTCGAGTACAAACGATATCAAACATCCAATTGTCTTTTTGTACCTTTTCTCGGCCGCTTTCTTCTTAATGCAGAGGGAAGACACTCGGGTAGCAAAATTGTCCAAGTCTTGAGTTAGCTGTTCTCGAAGAACCTGATAAACAATTCATAACAAAATAAACTTAGCTGAAGATACAACGTATTATAAAAATCCCTTGCATTGTTCCCTTGTCAAATCTACTATGTGTTGTTGTATTCTTTACTGCTTGATGTGCTGTGGTGTTCTATTGGAAAGTATTGTTTTAGTCTCTTTTGAGGCGTACAGTGTTACTGTCATCAGTACATTTTGCGCACACTACCTCTTTCTTGTCTTTCACTTCACCACTTTTGTCAAGTAATGCCAGTTCATCAATCTGCCGCAATGCTCTTTCTTTTTTCTCTTTGAACTCGCTCGCCTATAAAAAATGTAAAAAGAAAGTAAACAATGAACATTGTCTCAACTTTCAGGTTATCGCTTTCAAAGCAAAACAAGAAAGAGGGGATGCCATGGTTGTTTACCATTTACATGGCCAGTTCCACTTTGGGCAAATGGTAAGCAAAACTCACGACTGGCAACTAAATTTCGTCCCAGGATCGTGTTTAACATTTGTACAATTCAGTTTCTTTTACCAAAAACGGTCGCAAAGGCCTTAAACTGGTATAAAAAATTGCGATTTCACAATGGAACAAGAATTCACGTTTGTAGCATTCCTTCCCGCAAAAAAGGACTACCTTTTCAGACATTCCGTTGATCCCAGAAATTTTCCGCTGGAAAGACCCAAAACATCGTGTCCCATTTACTCACTTTCCAATCGGATTTTCCGGAAACTTTTTGGAAATTCACCCAATGGTCAACAACCGACAATTCCACACCAAACCGATGCGCCATAAATGGGTTGAGTTTGCTGTTGGTTCTCTCCCTTGCTCCGAGAAGTTTTCCCACTCCTCAAAAACCAACGCTCTCAAATTCCAATTCGATCTAAAACGCACAGATACTTCTCATCGAGTTCTTAAGAACTCCTAGGTGCTCCGTGGGTTGACTGTTCATAGTCCCCTATGTTTGCGTGAGATCGTCGAGATATAGCGAGTCTTACCGTTAATGACGGCCATCTCAAATCTACTTAAGGAGCGGGGGACGGTTATAATCCCTGACGCCCGCCCCCTCGGTAAATTTGAAAATCAAGATGGCCGCCATACGGTAAGACGCGCTATACCTCGACGATCTCACGCAAAAATGGGGGAGTTTTAACAGTCTACTCCGTGTGTAAATAGATTACAAAAAAAATACAATTTTCCCACCGTTTCCGACGTACATACCAACTGCAATGCTGTCAGACTGTATTTTTCAAACGTGGCATTGGTGCTGGTTGAGTCAAAGGAGAGGCTGGACATCCAAGATTGATTCAATCCAGTTAAAGATGTATCCAAAACGTCGCCATCTAAGCTGTCATTGAAACTGAACAGACTGCCTACCATGGGCGAAGGAAGGCCTTTGGTTTCGTAAGTCTGAAAATAATTTGCATGGCAATATTATTTACGAAGGACTAATAGCGGTATTTGATTGGATGTTTTAAGAGGGGCTGTGTCAAGGTTACTTAACTCAGTTTGTAAATATTGCCAATTGCGTGTCCTTATCTCGACAGTAGAAAGCTTTAGCAATAACGACAGCGCTTATTCCATCTCGTTTAAATTCATCAAATGTTGGCAATTTTTTTAGAGTGGAATTCTAAATGACGGTATCAAGGATCAGGAAAAGAAAAAGAAAGTTGTTGTCTTGTTTTCTCGTCCTCGACAAAACGTGAAATTAGGCACTTTCACGTTGTAGCCGTGCAAAGACGGCTAAAAAATGTACAAAAAAGCGTGCCGCACGTCCAAAGTTGTTGTTTTGCTCATCTAAACCTACTGCTTTTTTGCAGTCGCCGTCGTCGTTGCTAAAGCTTCCTAATGCAAACTCGAGACTTCGTCTCTCGTCTGTATAACTGTCTCGAATTCTCCCAACACCCTCTCGTGTTTATATCAGGCTATGCAAACATAGAAAACGTTTTCTATTACTTAAATGTATGGGCTACCTGAGTTCGCAGGCCGCTATGATCCACGCGCGCCAAAATTATAAAACTGCGATACACGAGGAATTTTTATTACAGTTCCATTGTGTAACCTTTGTTAAGGTAGCGAAGACCAATTGTCTTAAAGCCTGTACATTCCACACCGACAAAGGGAAGGATAAATCATAGCATGCAATAAACTTGATTATAGGGAATTTAAGATGTAAGACTACGGTTAACGGCTACGGTTGGACGAGTACGCGGGATCTGGGTTGAGCTTTTTTGCGCATGTGTAAAAGTTATGGGATGGCGTTTTGTTTGCCGTCGTGTTTCACTACGGTAGGTTTTGACAGCTTTTCTCGTCGTAGTCAAAGATCTACAGCGTGTGACTTCAAAGGTGAGAATTTCGTATGTTACTCAAAGAAATAACAGATTTCTTTTTCTTTTCGATTTATTTTCTGAGTTTACCAGTGAGCTTCGTTTGTTTCTTAAAGAACTGACACTGATTTCTTTTTATTTTCGTTTTATCTTCAGAGTTTACGAAGCGGACGTGCGAGAGAGAAAGCATGGATATCCCCGGTGGACGTTCGTAAGTAAACCGATTGTTTTGTAGTAGATCGCTGCATATGCTTCAACATGAAATAGGTTGAAATTTCCGAATGTTTTTAATTGTTTATTTGCTTATTGTTAAAAATTATGTTCACTTTTTTGACAGGGTCACTACCTCGGCCGCCGCGGCGAGAAACAACAAGTAAGCTTGTTAAGCTTAAATAATATCTGTTTAACCTTATGTACCCAGCTAACTTCATCTTCAATAAAGGGATATCTTCTTTGTCTACTCTAAATTCAGCTCTAGCTTCACTGCTGTCAAAGTTATCGAGGCTGAAAGGCCCGTATTCCCAGTGAGGAAAATTTCAATTTGTGGACTCGTACTCTTCGTAAAGAATAAGAAACTCTTCTTCACTGATCACTCCTTCAGAAAAAGCGCAAACTAAGGCTTTACGAAGTTCATGAAATGACATTTTTCACAGGATGACCGTTGATAAGTGATTCAACCGTAGCAGCTTGCTTGTTTACAATCTTAATCTCTTTTTTTTTCGCGCCAAACGGTTCGTACTCGATCCAATTCACCATCGACAAGAACCAGACCTCTCCCGCTCGTCCAACCGTAGTCATTCAACCGTAGTGCTCAATCTTAAATTCCCTTATAACTGAGAAAGGCGTGTGTTGAATTTTGACGTTAGGTAACTAAGGTCTTGGTCCTTTGGTAATCTTTCCTGCCCTGCTTGGTGGACATATGACGCGCTGATCTGTCAGTAGAGCATTGAAACTTTATGCCCTGTACTTTCCATGTACCATACATAACAAGTTTCTTTATTCAAATGAAATAGCATGCAAAGGTAAACACTTCGTTTAGCAATTTCTTTAATTATTCAAAATTCTGAAACCGTACCGAAAAAAGTCTACGAGGAGGTAAGGTTGTTAAGAATTTACAAATATTTGGAGTAAGTAATAAAATTATTGAATTCGTCTTTCGTTTGATGTGAAGAATTATGCAGAGCTAGGAAGCTGTTATCCAACTCCGTCCTCGGCTGATAACCTCCTCCTCACGTTGCATAATTCTTCTCAGTCTCATTCAATAATTATTATCATACAAAAGACCAACCTCCTGAGCTTCCAGCTCCTGCTGTAAAGACGACTGGCGGGAGAATGGTGTGCTAGTCAAAGATGGACCATTTTGAAACAATTGACTCCTTTCTGCTGATAGCTCATTTCTTTTTAGTCTAAAAATAATGAGCCAAACAATTCGTTGTAGATGGGATTGAACAACGTAAAGCAAAAATATCAAAGAAACTTAGAATACTGTGCGTTATACAATACCTAACGACGTCTTCTTCAAGGTCTAAAATACGATTTTCTAATCTTCCTTTCTCCATTTTCAAGGTCTGGCGAAGAGACAAGAATGAAACATTTACTAACTAAAGAAAACTTTTACCATACCATAAAATTACCATAAAAATTACCATAAAATTACCATAAATTGTACCATAAAATTATGCAATGAAGCCTCTCAACAATACGTCAATTAACTCTTGCGTAAGTTACAAATTAAGACTAATTTCTCCACGAACAATCGATTTTCTAGAAACATGATGAAAAAGTACACTAACGGTAATTTGGAAATTGCTGAAAACGTACCTCATTTTCTGATGCAAGACCTGCAATCATAGAAGAGTTTGTCGAAGATTCCTGAAAGAGGTAGAAAATAGTCTTACGCTAGGTGTCCTTGTTTTGCTGTTGCGGTTACACTTTGTGTTGATGGTGTACTGCGCAGACCGGCTATTTTTTAGTGCCAAATGATACTAAAGCCAGTGAATCAGAGCCGCTGTGGTCGTTAGCAGAAGTTTTGCAGGACGTTTTCAGCAGTGTGCTTATGATGAATTGAAAATCCTACCTACATTCTAAGATTCTTGAATCAAAGTTCTATTTGAAATAGATCGGACAGAGGCAAAGAAGCTACATGCCATACCCGAGTAGTAGGATCATCGGTGCCTATGGGCCTTTTTGAAAGGAAACGGGAAAATTGAACTGACTTGTGTAAAAATTAAGGGCCTTCACTTGTCAAGGGACATTTCTTCACAAGTTAAAGAATGCAAGAAGTGTTTATTGGCCTTTATGCTCTCTTTCAGCGGAAGGATTCTACAAACAAAAACAGCAAAACCAACGAGTACCTTAGCAATCATGTCACTTTTAACTCCATGAATCTCCTGAAGATCACTACAGTATTGCTGCCAGAAGAAACGAAGTGAGCTAGTCAGAGAGCGAGTTGTATTAAAACAAACTTATGAAACTTCAGGGGAGCCAGGGAGCAAGGGTGGCGCAGTGGTGAGAGCACTCGCCCCCACCATGTCACCCGGGTTAACATTACGGGGTGGACGCCATATGTGGGTTGAGTTCGTTGTTGGTTCTCTCCCCTGTTGTTCCGAGGGGTTCTTTCTCCGGGTTAACCTCCGGTTTTCCTTTCTCCTCAAAAATTAACACTTCCAAATTTCAGGAGAGCCAGGGAGCAAGGGTGGCGTAGTGCTGCGAGCACTCGCCCCCACCATGCCACCCAGGTTAACATTACGAGGTGGACGCCATATGTGGGTTGAGTTCGTTGTTGGTTCTCTCCCCTGTTGTTTTGAGGGGTTTTTTCTCCGGGTTAACCTCCGGTTTTCCTTTCTCCTCAAAAATTAACACTTCCAAATTTCAGGGGAGCCAGGGAGCAAGGGTGGCGCAGTGCTGCGAGCACTCGCCCTCCACCTCCTTGTATGGAATGCTTTTGAGAAATAGGTTACCTTTTGCTCAGCTAGGTCATTAATAAGCATCGTTCTCTCGTCTTCAAGCAGTTCTATTTGTGTCTGTGCCTCTAGAAGCTAAAATAAGTAGTATAGAAAAGGCGCATGCGACTGAAGGTTAGAATTCTTGACAATGCCAAACACAAACAATTGAAGCAGATATTCCACTTGTCAACAAATGCCACGTTAAAACAGCAAAACGACTTGTGTTTTCATAACGTAAAGACAATGCTTATTCTTTTCGTGTACTGTAACTCATTGTGTATTGTGTCATTAGGGCCCTTACGAAACTAAGACGGCGACAGTACAGGCCACCTAGAAAGAAGGAGTAAAGCAAACGAACGATACTACTTCCATTTTCTTAGGGCGCTTTCCATTTGTCAGAACTGGCCGGCCGGACCATTGCCGAACCAGTCATTTTTCGAAGGGTTTTTGCTGAAAAACCATCCCCTTCCTGCAAACTATTTAGGATTTGACTAATCTGGCTGGATAGTTTTGATTAAAAGTGAAATTCTCATTACGACGGGAATGGGTCTGGCCGGTCACTTCAGTTCTGACAAATGGAAACCGTCCTTAGTTACCTACCTTTTCTCCTATCCCATTGATATTACTTTCACACAAGGCACGCTCTTTCTCCTAATTATGAAGAAACAAGGAAAAATGAATATGGGAAGCAGAAAGAGGTTTTGTTTGACAGAGTAAAGATTCTGCTGTTGGGACATTATATCACAGAAAAAATATTCTTCAACACCGACAATTTGTTAAAGTTTAGCAGAGCTTTCGGAATCCATCCGGATCCCTTAATCAGACATGTCGTTTGATGAGGTTTGCATTTATTAGTGATAGCGCAACTAGTGTTTACTTATTATAACACCATTCGATTTTGAAATGAAACCTCTGCTCCTGTAACAAGCCCCGGCCCTCAAATGCCGTTTGAAAAATATAAACCTAGGGTTTTATTTACAGAATTTTACAATATTGCAATATACTGCGATGGGGTGCACAGACGTTTGCTGGCTCCTCCTGCACGTACACGCCCTGTCATTGCCAACATAAAAATTGGCAACAAACTCTTGCGACGTTTTCATTGAGTACGTCCTCAGTTTGAGGATTACAACTCAATCAAACAAGGTATCCCTTCTCCAGCCCCGGTCATATTTGGCTGGTTTTGTTGTTGCTGCTGATATTGTTTCTCGTTGTTGTTTACAACACGCAACGTGACTAGCGGTGCAATATCGGTTAAGGGGAGAAGAGAGGGATAAACCCCACTTTCTCAATCTCAACATGAAAATGTCTTTAAGGCCAAAGTGTCTAAATTCAGTGATTTCCATGCTCAGTATCTTTCTATAAAAACAATTTTTATATTGGCTTATCTTGCTATCAAACGTGTAACACTGACCAGCTGTGAAATTTTTCCTTGAAGGCACTGGTTTGCATCTAGCGCATCAGAAACTGGTAAAAGAATAACACTACGTTCAGTAAAACTGCAAACTGTTGCATACACGCTTAAAATTCTAACCGAATGTCCCAATTAACTGTCCCTCCGTCAAACGAGAACGAACACAAATCTTTACACCAAAAATTCTCCAATTTGATCGCGTAGCTGCAAGCGTTCGTTATATACACCTTACCTGCTTGTCGTAATTCTGTAATTTCTTTGTCCTTTTCTTTGCTTTTATCCATCAGTAGGTGGTAACTAAGCGAATGTTAAAAAAGGTTCTTTGCATTAATTTTTAATCCATTGGCATACTAATGTAACTACCATGAAAACACAAAATGTATAAAACAATATGAACTTGTCCTTGTAAATATGACATCCTGACCTTCTCAGTTGCTTGTGCAAGCCCTCAACCTCCGCAGACAGTTGACTGTTTGCTTCTTCAGTACTTTCCATCTGTATAAACGAAGAATTGGAGAGAGAAATTCCGTGGATTATTGTTACATGCGTAGCATAACATACAAGAGAGACGGAGCTGTCATTAAGAGCTGTAACCACCTGTTAGAGCTGAGCTCACTTGATATAAAGGTGATCAAAGTGGAAAGCTTAAGGTGACACTTAAAATTACAGGGGAACCTTCATTTGCTACGGCTGCTTCAAAGCTTAAGGACGGTCCTGGTAGTGGTGGTCCCAGCAGTTTCCACCTTTAATCAAGAGTTAAGAAAGACCTAGAAAAGGGCACTTCAGAAATGAAAAAAACGATTACTTGCAGAATGTATGCAGATTGCACCACATACTTGTGTTTGCATGGCAGTGTGTTGTTCCAACAGACGCTTATTATTGAGCTGAAGGTTTTCAATAGTACTTATAAGCTCAGTGGACCTGTCCCTAGAAACAAAAAAGAAAAACATTGGAAACAATGTTTGCATCATAATGATATACTTTGAATCAGTTGTAGGAAAAACCTAATTAAGTGAGCATGTCGTAATATATTGAGGATCACCACTAAGCTATCCTGATAGTTGTTTCATCATCGTCATCAAATGTTTTAGCAATGTTGAAGCTAGACGTTTCAAAGCCACAAGTTATTTATGGAGAGATATAGAGATTCTGAAGTCCTATGTTTGCATTATTGCTCTTATTGTAACTTCTGAATTCTCATTCTTGTTCACTCTTTTTTCAATGGAATCTGGAATACTTCCTACTGATCTCAAAGTGGCTAGTGTCAAACCACTGCTCAAGAAGCAGTCTTTGTGCTCGGATGATTTCAAGAATTTTACGCCAATTTCGAACTTGAGTTTTCTGTCTAGAAATGTGTTGCCAAGCAGCTTATTGATTATTTCCATGCCAATGTTCCCACATCAATCAACGTACAGGAGACTTCACAGCACTTACACAGCCTTAATCCGTGTCAATAATGATATCGCAATTGCCTTAGATCAGAAAAGATCAGTGATTTTGCTGCTCCTTGATCTTTCCGTGGCATTTGATGCTGTGGATCACTGTATCTTACTTTCACGCCTTTCTCGTCGATTTGGAATTGGTGGTACGGCACTAGAATGGTTTCGATCGTATTTGGGTGATCGCACTCAGTTTTTAAATATTAATGGATCTACCGTCGTGTTTTGCAGTTTGGTGTACCTCAAGGGTCGGTTCTTGGCCCTCTTTTATACTCACTGTTCATCTCTCCACTAAGTGATATCGCCAGTGACATTGCACCTCCTTTCAAACCGTACCCTTGGACAACAGCATCTTTGCCAATGATGATGTCGCAACATAATTTCCCCCACTTGTTCTCGGAAGAAAAAACTTAAGTTTCTACGTGTTGTTTCAAGGTCCCTGCAAGACGAAACAGCGGCTGTACAAGTCGAGACAAAGACTGCTGCGTGAATTGCAAGGTCTTAACTTGTGAGGAATCTTTATCCTTTATCCAATGAAACCAAGGTGCGTCAAACTCTGCTACTTGAATCCACACCTGAAGAAGGTCTGCCTAAGGTTTCCACAAAAGGCAACTGGTTTGAGGCGGTTGCGAAACAGGACATTTCATGGCAAGTTTTGAAGAGGTTGCCCAGTCTCTAAGTGATCAATCAGTGAGGCCTGGGCATGCCTCAGCTTATGTGTCAAAGACAACTCGCATTTTGGTACTATCACCTGTTTCTCTTATAAGCGTTATCACTGCTTTGTGTGGCACATAAAATTCTCTTTCCCCATGTAATTCACCGCTCACTCTCTTATCCACGATACCCTCCTTTAGTTTGTCTTGGATTATTCTTTTTATCTCATTCAGGTGGCACGGCACCTTCTGCAGTTTCTTCACGAGATTAGACAGTCATACAAGACTGCCTTTCTGATTGTTAGAGAGGAGTGGATGTCCCGCTTTGTACAGAAGACCCATCTCATACCACCCGTTAGGGTGGCGCACTAGTTGCTCTTGGAATTCACTAGACACCACCTGTTAATAACCAGCTGACGTGTCCTCCAGACCCAATACATAAAGGCTGCACAACTGCTTGTAGTCTGTTGTCCTTAAGGAGCTCCTACTCCGCACACTAGTCAGGTTGGTCTTAGCTCCAGGGGACATTATGGTGCGGCCAAACAATGTGAGTTCCGCAATTGGTTCTCTTGGCTACCCCCACCCTTAGTGCTGAATTTGACTTTATCTTGGCATAACACCCAGGATCACATGTATAGAGCGTTTTCACTCACGAGGTAAGCATCTATGGAAATTTATTGAAACAAAAGAAAGTGTTTACATAAGAAAAGTGTTCTACTCCCACCGGATTGGTTTGAAACACCAACATGGCCGCCATTTCTTTATTTCGGAACACCAATATGGCCGCCGTGACGTCATGTGAAAACGCTCTATAGACAGCTTGGGCTTGATATCAGTATCATCGGTCAACACGCTTTTGAGGTGTTGGTATCTTGGGTTAGGTACAGTCAGCAGAGTTCCCATGTCGACTTTGCTCAGGGTGGTGGGCAAGCTGAAAAGACCTTAACGTTAGAGACTTGGACCTTGTACATCATCTAACTTGTGGAAGTCATCATTATCTCGATTGTCGTATACTCCTTATTATCTGGCTTTCCCTTCAGCTTCCCAGTGAGGGTTCCTAAGGCTCAGGAGTTCCCCACTCATCTGTCTGTCCACTAACACTCTAAACATAATTCCATCTACTGCCAACACAACCTCTGGGTACACCACATGGCCTCCACTTGTTTCTAGCATCAGCTGGTTTTAAAGCTCATCACAAATCGAAATTACACCTTTGGCAGGTGGTGGTGCATCCGCATTCCACATCTCTGTGCCACGTGCCGGTACAGTTGAAGCATTACTTGTTGTCAGACAAATGAAATAATTCCTCCTGTAAGCTATCACTTTAATTTTGTCACAGTCAACTGATTTCTGTTCTTCTGACTTACCGTTAACACAAGGGCCATGTTTTCCACTCTCTTGCTTTTTGCTTGAATCAATGGGTCTCTTCCTTTGTCACGCCTCCCATGGTTGCCATCCGGTGGTGTCAACCCCAACTTCTGCCATTTATCATCCAGCCTCACCAGATCAGTTCTTATTCCTGGTAGTTTATCTATGATTGGCCTAACATACCTTCTAATATCTTTCTCCTTATCCATGGACTCTTAAGGTTTGGATATTGGTAACCAGTTTCTCATAGAATTAATTATTAAGGATTTACGCTCATTGAACACTCCCGTGAGGGGCTTTTTTCAGTGATACAATACTATGCCAAAAACCCACAATTCATCATAAAATTGAAAAAGAACAATATTACTAAATGGTTAGTTTTTACTTTTATGTTCACTCATTCACTGGATTAAGGAATTTCTGTGAGAGTATTTACCTACGTTTCCGTTCCAAGTTCCTATAAAACAATACAAGGCTAAAATCTAGAATGCAGTTCCTGTGATAACTGGCAATCCATTATGCACTGAACGTGAAATTTGGCCACTTCATTTGGTTTCCCAAAT
The DNA here is from genome assembly GCA_038088405.1 of Porites divaricata. Lineage (NCBI taxonomy): Eukaryota > Metazoa > Cnidaria > Anthozoa > Scleractinia > Poritidae > Porites > Porites divaricata. Next base: position 14,474,017 of record JBBMOI010000002.1, read on the forward strand.
TATTTTGTTCACGAGGATGTTTTTAGCTCATACGTATCCGTTCCTGTTACAGGGCAACCCACTGATGGCAGCGCTACCTCTTGGTACAAGTAGGAATATGAGAATCTGGCAACTCAGCCAATGTCTGATTTGCTACACTGTATTTCCGCTTCAAACTAACCCCAAAGCCTTTGCCACTCTAAATGTATCCCCTGGAATTTTGTTATCACGTGTTTAGGAAGTTAAACTTTTGGTTAACGTGCATAACTCTCCTTCACGACTGTTTTCGCTCAGGCTTTCTTCTTGATCTCATGTCTTGCTTTCCCTTCCTTCTCCTGAGTTTCTCTCTCTTCTTGCTCCTTCAGCTTTTGCTCCAGCTTTTCTAATCCTTCTACCGCTTTCTTTTACTTGTCCAATTGTGTTTCATCACCCAAACGCTATCCTTTCATGTTATCTTCTTCGTGCCTTGTCCAGTGTTAAGCTCTTGTACAATCTCTTCTATTTCATGACGTTCCTCAATTTTGCTCTCCAGAAGCTTGCCATGTCCTTGAATCAGTTTCCGAAAGTTTCATTCGTAAAATGCAATTCTTTCAATTTACTGCGGATCGTTTTCTCCTGATCTTAATGGTGATGTACTAATATCACAGTCTTGCTTATCACTACTGAAGAAATCCTTAACCAAGATTATGATGCTGGGGCCTTTTAACTTCACAACTCCACAAGCTTAGCTTCTCCAAAAGTGGTTGTCTAATGGGCAACCATCCCCTGCAATTTAGCTGTTGTTGTCAAATTCTATTCATTGAGTGTGATCCATACTTAAACCAGATCATTACTTTTTGTAAAGGCTGGTTTCCATAATTATGATAGTTATGATCATTGCAATCATGACTATACATGTATTATAGCAGCTAATAGTTGCAGATGAGTTTAAAGTCAAATGTTCCTTAAGCATCAGGGTTTCATAATAATTATTACATAATAAAGTATTGCTTTGGTCCCTGAAAACTGTCTAGCAATCTGATGGATCAGAGACAATGTAGGAAAATCAATCAAGGTCTCTACTTTCACACTGTACATACCAATCCCTGTCTGGAGAGACTCCTCCAACACCCTCCACGCTATCAGAACTCACATTTGGTGTACTTGAAACTAAGGGAGAGAGTGCAGTTGTGTAGGTAGTGCAATACCTCAAATACCAACAGTGATCATCACCAAATTTCTTAATGTATTATTTCAATTAAATGAACGCTTCATGACAAACCAGAAAGAAAGAAGTCACAAAAAATGAAATCTCTTGATATTCACTTATCCCCACACTACAGCTATTTCTATACACTGTAAGTATAATGTTATCATCATTAATTTTAAAATGTCATTTGATAATGGTGATAAATTAAACAATATTCAAGCACTCATTATTTTTTTCATGCTAGATAATTTCACCCATTTTCATTAATTCTAAACTCAAAATTACAACTTGGCAAAGCACTATTACAACTGACACATATACATTTAAGTGATTCCCACCAAGAATTGTATAAATTTAATCACAATTTCAAACAAATTGTTTTTCCAGATTTCCCAAATGTAATTTGTTTTTATCTCCTACAGTTTTGCCTGTCCATGCCCCTTTAGCTTTTCTTTACTCCTCTTGAATGTTTTTGAATTTATAGTGTTGCTGTTATTTTGATAAAGCTGTACTTTACTGTTTATGAACAGTTGAGAACTTGCCCCTCATTTAAAAAAAAAAAAACAGAAGGTTCATGTGTGTTTCAAACAATATTGGGTCCATACCCTTCCAACAGAAGGCACTGGAAATTCCTACAGGAGGAGTGGATCTCAAAGACAAAAAGCATTAAACTAAAAAGATGAATATTTTGCGGAACCACACAATGTGTATGTTGATTAATTTTGTAATCATCAAACACCTGAATACATATAGTACAACTGCACTTTGAATACATTATAACAGAACAAAAAGATCTCACCATGATCACTGATTTTCTTGGGACTGTTATAACTTGTTCTGGGCTCTGGTGAATCCTTGACAGACAATGAAAAGTACATGCACAAAAAATTGACAAAATGTTTTAGTGTCAGTATGGTAGAGGGTTCAACACCTCCGCTGGCCTTGTAGCCAGTCAAGCAAAAGTGAGGGTGGGCTTGTTAAGTATTTTATTTATTTTGTCGCCCATAACTGCAAAGTGACGTGGCCAATAGAGAGGAAGTGTGATGTCACGTCACCATGGTAGCACTATTTTTAGATGACAACAAAACCAACGACAACGGTGACGGAAGGAGAACGGCAAAAAAGTAATAGGTTTTTTTATTGACAAAACAACAAAATTGCACGTGCATCATGCTATTTTGTTCATTTCTTTATTGTGGTTGGATGACTGCGACATGAAACTTCCTAATTTCAAGCGCCCGCTTCATGGAGTTGGTGAACCAACTCAAAAAATTTCCGTTTTCCTTTTTCTGAACTTAGATACAGTCCTTTCGGATTTAACCAGGAACATTTTCGCCAACTTTTGACAAATTAAATGAAATAAATAAGATCGATGAAGTTTCAAGCGGTGCAAATTCTCTTTTTTGTGAATTTTCGGTTTATTGTCATCCAAAAATTTTGCTACCACGGCAATGTGACGTAACGACTTCTCCTCTCTATAAAGAGCTTAATCAGGAAACTTTAAGAAACCAAGGGTGGGTTTACTACACTGAACTGAGTTGTACTTTTCTCTAGCAGATCTAAAAGATCACCATCTCAGTGGATATTTACTCAGCTGAGCAAGGGTTGATCTATAAACAATATCATAGTTAATATCTGCAAAGCAGCAACTGCAATAGTCAAGAGGTACATGTGCACACTGAGCTGTTTACATACCATACAGTTAACATAAGAAGGAGAAGGGCATCCATCATCTTCCACAGTGACAAAACTAAAATGAAATAAGAATCCAAATATTCTGGGTTAAATGTGCAATCAATTAGGTTATTTCCTTGTGACAGCACTAAAAAGGTTTTTAGAAGTGCACTGAAGTTAGTATAAAGTAGGACAAAACAGTGAATAAGTCAAAATTAAAATAACAATAATAATATTGACAGGTTACATACTGAAAAGCTATATTTAGCCTCCACACTTCTCCGCCAATCTGCCCTATCCCTCGCACAAGCTCTTGCTTGATCCTACAACCACCATCCAGACTCTGATCTCTTCCTTTCCTATAGTCCTGCACCATGTTGTCCTAGAGCTGGGCATCCAACTTTTTTACTTTCCATCAGGGGCCCAAGACAGTGTTGTGACACACTGTCCAAGCCACGTCCAACATCTCTTCTTCACTGCTATACTTATCCCTCACATGCACATAACTTGTTCAACTCATCAATGGAAACACCACATTGGGCCACCGGATACCATTATCCTCTTGAGGCATTTGTACTGGAATGAGTCCAGCTTTTTGTTGTAAGCGACACTGGTCTTCCATGTCTTGCAACCATAGAGTAAGACTGGGTTTACTAGAAGTGTGTTGTACATCTTTATCTTGACCTTCTTTCTGTACTGTTTGGAACTCCAGATCTTCTTAAGCCTGCCAAATGTGGACATCCCCTTTGCCAGTCTGTTCTACATATCCTTGTCTGCTCCCCTATCCCTTATTGACTATTTCACCTGAATAAAAAAGTCACTGACCCCCAGACCCCCGCCTCACCATCGCTAAACCTGAACTTGTCCCTACTTCTGAAATTGACCTGAAGGACTTCCATCATCTTTCTGCTGATTCGTAAACCAACCCAACTAGCTGTGTCTTCAAGCTCGATGGCGTTCCTTTACATCTGTTTCATAGTAGTACAGATGAGAGCAATATCATCTGTAAAATCAACATCTTCTGGCTACTCTATCATCTTCAACCTTAGACCGGTACTGGTGTTCTCAGTCATCCGTTGCATCACCCAGTTAATTTTTGATAAGGAGAGGAATCCAGACATCACACAGCCTTGCTTCACCCCAGTCGTAAAACAGTCTGACGTTAGTCCATTATCAAGGATGGCTCACTCAGCACCCTGGTAAAGCAATTTTATGATGTTAAGTTTAAGCTTCACTGGGATGCTGTGTTTCCTAATGACCATCTCCACAAAGACAGTCAAAAGCATTCTCAAAGTCGATGAAGTGGATTACCAGGGGAGCTTTCCATTCAAACGCCTGCTCTGTCATTTTCCATTATATAGAAATCTGCGCTATTGTATTTGTCCTTTCCAGGAATCCAGCCTGCCATTGTCTTAGCTTGACACTTGTACCTTCCTTCATCCTTCTTATGACAATCTCGCCAAGCACCTTCCCTTGCCTTCTTTAGGATCAATCTTCACATTGTTAAACCTTTTAACCATTGTTCTGGGATCACTTCTCTTTCCCAAAACCCTTGATGGTACCACGTGCCTTGTGCAATAAAATATCCAGATCCACCTGGGGTTCTCCAGAGTAGGGTCCGAACCTGTCCTTTTGGTTTTCAACAGGGATCTCTTGAGATGACTCGATGAAGCCATGGCTTTGCCAATGATTGGGAAAACTTCTGACATGGCTGAACCTGCATGTATTCCTTTGCAAATTCACGATCATAGTAGCCTTTGGAAGTGTGGGCCATTATCTGACCTCAAAGCTTGCGGAATGCCTTGCTCACTGAAGATTTGCCTTGTTGGATCAACAACAGCCTTACTTGTGCTGTGGTGTAAAGGAGAACTTAGAAAAGTAATCAGCAATTATCAGGTATACCTCGTCATCCACATAGAACGGATCAGTTCCCACTTTGTGTCAAGTCATTGTAGGTACCTCTGTCTGAATTAGTGGTTGCCTTGCCTGCATAGGTTGGAGTTCTTAACAGACTTTTGAGTCAGTTCCTCAATGTCCTTGTTTAGATTTTTCACACTGATGCACCTGCCCTTAATTTGGTATTCTCAATGCCTTGGTGGCTTGAATAACATTTTCTCCTGGAGTGTCTGGGGAATAACAATCCGCTGGCCAATATAGTGTCGTGGGCTAACCATTAAACAGGACTTCCCTATCATCATCATCATCAATCTTTATTTATACACGAAATAATATCATTTTACATGGTCTTCCTAAGAATCGTGTTTAAAATTAGACTAAAATACTCTAAGGAACTACTTGACCATAAAGTTACAAATAATAAAATACAAAAACTTACATTATTAAGAGTTACAATGAGTCATGGTATATTAAAATAATCTTTCCCATGAACTGAAGTTTTAAAAACATTTAAACTAGGTCGCCCCAAAGGACTTATTTTGACACCTGGTACATTTTGTTTAGGTGAACCTGAAGACTAGGTAGCTTTCTAATCTCTGAGGGAATCTTGTTCCACAGAACAGATCTGCTGTAGTGTGGGCTCCCTTTTGCAGACTCAGTTCTGGGTCTGGAGACATAATAATTTAACTCAGAATTTCTAAGATTGTGTGAATGTACATTTGAGGTGTTGGTAAAGATCCGCCTCAGATACGATGGGGAAAGATTATTATGGATTTTATACACTCTCACAGCCAACTGTTTAAGTCTTACATACTGTAGCCTTTCCCAGCCAAGCTCATCCAACAAAACACTTGAGTGAACCTCATAGTTAGAAAAGGTGAGAATTCTAGCAGCCCTATTCTGCATATTTTGAAGTTTGTCTGCTAGTCCCTTATTGATATTACCCCATACTGCACTACAGTAATTAAAATATGGCATTACCAGTGCATTGTACATATTCACTCTAGTATCAAATGGTATAAAATGACTTACACACTTATAGCAATACCAGCGGATATTTTCTTTGAAATGGTATCAATGTGTGGGTGCCAGTTCAAAGATTCATCAATTTGAACTCCAAGGGATTTATGTTTAATTACTCCTTCTAAGGGTTTATTATTGACTTTGACTGTGAAGTCACTATTTATTTGGGATAACTTAAATTGGCTCCCTTAATAAGCATGTATTTAGTCTTCTTAACATTCAAAGTTAATTTGTTTGCTGACAGCCACGACTGAATTAAATTCATTTATTATATAGACACGAGTGTTTTACTGGGAAATGTACCACTCGTCAAATTCATAAAAACTACATCCGGGACCTGAGTGGTTTATTTTCCATAATCTCACATGTGAGTTTATCGATGACGTAATTTCGGTCATTTCCCTCTATTATTTTGTCGATGTCTTTTTGTATATATAATAAAAAGAACATTACATGGCGGCTTGAAGATATGAATTTTATTTTCTCGTGGCAAAAACAATATTTTACTCACTCGCTGCACTCGTTCATAAAATATTGTTTTGCCGCTCGAAAATAAATTTCATATCTTCGCGCCACCGTGTAATATCCTCTATATCATAATTCATTTTTATGTTCAAGGACACATAGGTCTTCTGCATATGAGGTAAGGGTAGTATCATCTGCATACATTCTGAGTTTTGAAAACAAACTACATGAAGGGAGATCATTAATATAAATAGTAAATAAGAGAGCACCTAAAATAGACCCCTGTGGAATACCACATGTTATATTATGGAAATCAGATTGAACTCCATCAATAAACGTTTGTTTGCTTTCAGTCAGATATATAGGACCGGAACCAGTTAAGAGATTGAGAACTGACCCCGTAGAATTTATGCTTTCTCAGTAAGATAGCATGATCCATAGTATCAAAAGCTTTTTTCAAGTCCAGGAATATCACACCATTTAAGAGATTGTTGTCAATATTCAATAGCCATTCATTCATTGCCTCAAGTAAAGCTGTTTCAGTGGAAAACATAGGTCTGACTAGCATTAGCTCTCTGCCTTTGATGGCTGTGAGTTGAATTCTCTGCAAGCATGCACTGGAGAACCGAGGACACACTTTGTATATCTGGACATTGAGGTCATACAATGGATTTTACTCATCAGGCCAAAGCCTTGATAATATATCAGCAATCTGCATTTCCTTACCCAGCCAGTACTTAATGGTAACATCATACGGTTGGAGACATAGGAGCATTCATTGCGGCCTGGGGGAGCTGCTGTTAGATACTTCAGCTGAATTGCCTCCAGAGGCTTATGGTCAGTTGTAGCCATACACTACTGCAGCTACATGTGGTAGTTCCCTTTTGAAGTTAGCATATCCGACACTGTGTCTGTTAAGGCATTACTAGAAAACCTTGAAGTAGGGTAGCTCCAAGACCCTGAGGCATCCACCACCTTTTATTTAGGTCAGAGTAAACCAGATTACTTTCCTCCTTTATAGCATTCCTAACTGCGTCAAAAGCTGACTGGCTCACTGGAATTCAGTAGAAGATACTTTTTCCCTTAAACAACTGTCACAAGAGGGTTGTCAAGCCAAGGAGCCCAGAAATGAACAGACCCATGTAGGTAACAAATCAAAGAAATGTTTGCAGCTTCTGTGCATTGGTAGGAAGTACCATCTTTTTTAGGGCTGAAACTTTATTGAGGCCAGGTTGAACACCACCTTTACCACACTTAATCTTCTGCTTAATCTTGTCTGGATTCAACTTAAGACTGGTTGGTGGCTCTGCACCTGTTTAGCATTATATCATGCATGTGTTGGTCATGTTCTCCCTCTGTCAAGCTATAAACAACATCATCAGCAATCTCTACTACACCTTCAGCCTTCAAAGGTCTGATCTTTTTAGCTTGAAACATGTCCTGTGACATCTTTAGGCCAAAAGGCATCCGAAGAAATCAAAAATGACCAAATAGTGAGTTAAAGGTGGTTATCAAGTACCTTGACTCTTGATCCAACTCAAAATTCCAGTATCCACATTTTGCATAGACTATTGAGAAATATTTGACACCTGCCAGCCTTGGAAGAATTTCCTCCAGTATTGAGATCACGTGATGTTCCCTTAGGATAGCTTTGTTAAGGTCCTTCAGGTCAAGGCAGATTCTCAGCTTGCCATTTGGTTTCCTCTAGTACACCAGGCTTCTGTTATCTTGGCAATTATGCACTGTACCTTGCAAAACAATGTCAGCGATTCCTGCTTGATGTTATCACATAGGCTCAGTGGTACATGTCACTGAGCATGGACAACTCACGATACTTACTTATCCACTAATAAGATACTGGCCCTGAAATTTTCCAATTCCCCTGAATAGGATGTCTGTTCACCAAATCATCCTTGTCTTTGAGAGGGATGGGTTTTCTGGATACACTCAGTTGTTCGGGTGTGGCTACAGTACTTCAGGTTTGGCCCAAGAGGGTGCGGCTGACTTGGGTGTGGCTCCTCTTGGCCTTGCCGCTGAGGATGTGGCACCTTTGGGTGTAAAGGCTTTCCTTCATACATTTCCTGTAATTTCACCCTCAGTAACTCGGACCCTTAATAACTAGAACCTCCCGCCAACTCGAAGTTTTTTTTGTCTCCCCTCAGATCATTTCTATGTAAATTTACCGTCGATAACTTGAACCATGTTTTGAGCGCTTATAAAGTTGGGAAAGGACTTTGTTGCAAAGGTTCATAATGTATGATTTACATAGTAATTATATAAATCATACATATAAATCATACATTACCATTATTTAATTTTATGCCTCACCTCCGTTGCCTAATATCAGATATCCATTCCTTAATTCCCTCCTGGAATGATGTTAAATCAATTTCTAAATCCCTACCATCAGGATCCCATATCAGCGATAAGTCATCCAGATTACCTGCAAACTTGAAACACAGACACAACTTAATTAATGATGGTAATAGGACTGAGTGGAGTCCAATTTGGTCTGTAATCATACGACTGATTAGCAAAATCGGACAACCACGTAGTGGCAGTCCCATTAATTTTGTTTAATCAAGAGTATGATAACAGACAGAATTGGACAACACAAAGTTCTGTTACCCATATTAATCATACCTATAACAAAATTTGTGATATTTGAGGTTTTGTTTAATTAAAACACAAGAATTCTCATATTCCAAGAATTTTTTTGTTAGCATTGAAAAAAGCAATTTTAGTACATGTGTGCAGTGGCACATACTGTCATAATACACTGTCCTATTAGAGCTGAAATCAGAGCAATTGATAGCCAATCAGATTTGTGATTAGGAGGCACGATAAATTATTATTATCTTAATTCAGAAGATAGGTACTTTTACCAGTGACTGTCATTAGCAAAGTATGATTTACTTAATCATGCAAACATTTGACATGTGCCCAAACTTTAAACCAGATGTCATCTATGTTATTCAAAAACCTGTTGTCCCATTTACAAACAACATTTTTACCTCACTCTCAAACAAAGTGATTCACTTGTGTGAAAACATATTATTTCTGCTTAAAGGGTTACATGCCACTCACTGACTTTCGTCATGACCTAGTTAAATATTGGCTTTCAACAGAGACACAAGAGCTGAGTTCTGGTCAAACTTGCTAAAAAAGAAGCTTCCACCTTATAGTATACAGGGAAAACATAAAGATTCACATGAATGATGTTGTTTTCCATGTCTGCCTTAGAAAAATGCAATATCAGAAACAAAATATTATCTCTTCCTTCAAATATCAGGAATGTTTAACTTCCTTTAAATATCTAAGCCAATGCAAATTTTGTATATTGGCTTAGATACATGTACCCCTTATCCGATTATATATTGTGACAATTTATACATCTGTATAAATAGCAGAGGTAATTGTCCACTCATAACTTAGATATATGCCACTTAAAAGAAGATTATTTCCATCAGTTTGTGTGGGTCACAATATTCAAGTTATAGAATTTGTGAAAAATAACAAATAATAAAAACAATAATAATAATAATAATAATAATAATAATAATAATACTGGTATTACTGCCTGGGAAAATAATTTGTAACAGAAGGAAAACCACAATAATAAAATTGTAATAATAAAAATATTTATTGAAATAATTATTCCTGACATTTCCCAAACTTGTATAAGTAGAATAATTTCTCTAAAAATTAATTTCAAACTTCAGAGACAAGAGCCAGTCAAAAGCATATATTAGCTGAATGATTTTTTAATGTATAATTTATCTAATAGATATACCGGTAATATACCAATAATTAGAGCAAATCTACATAAAGTATATATGTATACAGGGCAAAATTAATTTTGTATGCAGGGAAGAAAGATAGGCACTGAAGCAGTATATAATGTTAATTGTAACACCATCCTGTATGATACATGTATTATTGTTTACCTAAAACAGTTCAAAATAATGTAACTAACATTAATAATGCTTTTGATATTGTCATAGCAAATAGAATGACATTTTAAAAACAGATTGATAATTTATATCGCTGGAAAAAAACACTCACAGCACTTTTATAATTACGTGGTGCCAGAAATTTTCCTAGTCTCCAAAAGGCATTTTTTTTTTATCTATTAACAACACCATATTGCTTTGTTGCACAGGTGTTTTGCAGAATGGCAGTATATACCAAGAACCCAAATTGTCCACTGTGAATTCAAAACAGTGTCAAGGACACAGTAAATTAAACTCTAATGTTCCGCTAACTAGAAAGGCACAGGAAATTAGTGAAATAAAATGTTTTCAGCACAGGAGATCTACGTGGCTGTGGAACTTCCTCGTAATGTAAATAATACTAACGCTATGATAAATCCAGGTGACTATATTATGAGTGTGAACTTTTCGTTTCTTGGTCCTTCAAAGTCTTCTGACAACACAATGGCTTCAATAAAATACATTTTCTCGTTTTTGTGACCAGCTTATCTGTTTATCGCTTGTTTAAGCTTATATATAGAGAGTAAAATATGGCTAAAAAAATTTGCTTGAGGTAAACACGAGGACGTCGGTTAAGTTAAAATCCACCATTCAAATCAACTTAAGTCAAACGGAAAAAATCACAAAATAACCCAATAAAAGTTACTAATACGAAAGTAGACGGGGATACTCAAAATAAATACATCTATACCGCTCCGATGGCCAACTCGTCGAGTAACAAACTGAATGTAACTTGCCAATTTGACTTTGGACAGCGTGAGTAGGTGCGATAAACATACAAGAAACGGCGGGATCTTTACAACACATTAATGCAAGAAAAATCGCTCGATGGAAAAATACATACTCTGATAATTTGCTGTGTACATGGATAGATTAAAGACGTAAAATGATTTATGAGTTTAAATAAAACTTACCTCTTCAGTGCCGTTGGAAATTGCGTTACGCAGATACTCGATGAGCCTCGAGACGGAAACTCGGCCCGTGCGCTCGGTGTCACAATCATTGAAAAGGCTGTCGAGAATGGCATCTGCGTCTTCTGAAACCCTAGAAGGGTCATCCCTTTCCGTACTCTGGAAACACGAAACCAAAGAAAAAATGCGGTGTGACACCAGAAGTTGTTAATCGTTCATTAGGGAGGCTAAAATCAATCTTATCAAATACACGAACTGGAGAAACTAAGATGGCCGATTATGAAGTGAGCTTAAAATTTTAGCCTCATTTTTGGTGAGACGCAATGCATAGAACCCAAATCATACCGGGGAATCCATTCCACATGTAAAATGAAATATTGCCTTTGCAGTTCAGCCGTTCTGGAGTTAAAACAACCATAAGCTTACAAATTTTAAAACAAGAAATGCAAGCGCGAATCAGTCTTCGATCAGTCACTCTCAGTGCATTCTCATCGTTGCATTTGTTATGGCAACGCACTTCACTTTCACTGTCTTGGTGAAAAAATCTTCCTGGCTCAGGTTTGGGAGGAAATTCTCTACACTTTTTGCAAACTTTGGCATTTTGGATATTAAATGTATTACAATAAAAATTGTCGTTGAAAGGCAAACGGACAAAGACGAAACTTAAACAAAACCCACAGCGAGCGCGCCATTTGTTGACTGCTTCCATATTTGGTATGTTATTGTCTACATCCCCAAATATGGATAAACGCGTTCAAAGTAAAAAGAGCGCGGGAAAAGTACGTAAACAACATCAGATTTTACTTTTTTTAGCTGATTTTTAGACATATTAAATTCTGCAGTGGTTTTGCTGATCCAGATCGTCCTACGTGAAAATCAACTTTGCCAGACATCAACACGACACCGAAAGAATCCAAAACAGAGCGGGATTGTAGCCATATATATAGACAGCTGTGTCAGATTTTTAGACGACGAGAAGTCCAAAGACTACTGCAAGGCTGACACAACGTAATATATTTGAACAACAATATTTCGGCTGGCCAAACCAGCCTTCTTCAGGTTTAGATGTTACTAAGTTATGTAAATGATTTTACAATATTATATTATGGAGAATGTCGCAATACATAGGAGGGGCGGAAATGACTCATACAAGGTATTTCAAAAAGATGATAAGTAAAAATAGGAATAAAAATAAAAATAAAATAAAATTACAATTCATCACGTCTATTTAAACCGTGGGGCTCTAAGGTCCCTGCTAAATCTATAAGAAACGACTCTCTGGCTTTCTTGATTGAATCACGCGAGGAGTGGATGAGTTCAAGTGGGATTAGCTGCATGTCAGTGTGGCAGTGGTTAGGTTGAAAAAGAAAATGTTCAGAAACAGTGGTAGGTTTGGATTTAATGTCAGTTTTGTCAACTGAGCGTCTATGTTCGTTAAATCTGTCTTTGAGACGTCGCTTAGTTTCACCTATGTATTGTAGATTACAGCGGTTACAGATTTTTAAGATTCAAGATTTTTAAGCAATTAAAATGTTGAAGATTTTGAGGAGGGAAATTATCGTCTTTATAAACTGAGTTGTCTGAGCTGAGGGAATGAATTGGCCCACGAGACTATTTTAGGAGAGAATAGTTCGTTCTAGGGCTTGTTAAAATTCCCGGTATGTGCCGCCCGACAGGGTATTTTTTTTTTAAGTGAGGGCTAACCTTCTTTCGTAAACGATTGATACTTTTTATCCAGTTAGATTGCCAAGTTTTCTCAGCCCGCCAAAGCCCGCCATCGCTGTTTACATGCAAGAGAAGAGTCAGTGGTAACGAGGGGTAAAGAACGCGGGATCGATAAGTATTCTGGGTCACCTTTTTTTTGTCCAGTAGCAATGAAAAAATATCTCTGTGAAAGCATTTTTTTCTTCCTTTCTTTCGTTTCTCTTCTCTTTCTTTTTGCGGTAGCCATTGAGTCTTCTTCGGCCTGTTTCCGCTCCTGTCAGAGAATCGCAAAGGACCTGAATAGTAATAACCAATTCGCGTGACGTTTATCTCAAGTACTCACTATTCTTGCAAAACCTTGTATTTTCATTTTGATCGGGGGTTGAAGAGGAATAATGGAATATGGAAAAAGCAGGATGCCTTAGAGTAATAGAATATAGTAACCTTTTTGGGAGGAAAAATGGAAAAACGATTTTTTTGTCCAGGATAGGTACATTTTTCGTAAAGGCAGCGTTTTCTTTTTTAAAATGGAATAACAGAATAACGAAAATTTTCTAGGGGGAAATAGAATTACGAACACCCATAATTCGTCTTCACCTCCGAATTTTTATTGTTTGCCCAGTACTCTACCAATTTACATTGTTTCTTTCAACTAAATTTTTTGCTTGTAAAGCCAGCTTTTCTTTATCAGATACCTACTCTTTGACTTACAGATTTTGAGAAAGATCCAAAAACTGCTCCCAAGAAACAATGAAAAAGACTAAGATAAAAAATACGAGTCGAGTTATTAGCAGCTGTTCACCACGATTAAGATTCATGATTGGTTTTCAATGTTCTGTCAAATCACCGGCCTTTACAAAAGTAAACAAATTATGGCTTCCATCAAAGTATTTTGAAATAGTAAAGACCTTGGCTGCCGGCGCTTTTTTCTACAATTTCACTGTCAACTGATACAATAAGGCGCCAGTACATTGCATTATTGCACTATCTTTATTAAAGAAAACTGCTTAAATATCGTAAGCCGTTTGTATCTTCACAAGCCCACAAAATGGGCAGAAATTGAAAATTGGCTAAAAGATAATCTCCATGCTAATTACTGGAAGTAACATCAATAGCCCTGTAAGATTTCAGCTGCAATTGTCTAATTTTTTTTTTTTTTTAATTTTTTCCACATTTTAATTATACACACTCAGGACTGACAGCGCGCAACTAAAGATAAACTGCACTTCTATTGAGGTTTCATTTAGCGTGCAGATGCGAAAGATGGCTGCTTTATTCAATCGTACTGATTTTTGGAACTTAGGGATAGACGCCGCGATGAACGCGTACATAGCAGATCACCAAAAAGAATTTATTACTTTCGCATGGATCCAAGGAGTCGTTTTGTGTTTTGTCAGCCTATTGACAATCTTCGGCAACGCCTTTGTTATTTACGCATCATGGAGAGACCCTTTCAAAAACTTGTATTGTTGGCCAGCACATTTGCTTCTTCTATCAAGTGTAGTCGCTGATTTGCTCGTTGGGCTGGCACTCGCTCCAATGCAGGAATACTGGCTGTTTTCGCAGTTAGAAGCTCAGACTTCCGCCTTGTCGTTTCACATTATACTTTCACTAACATCCATACTTACTGGAGTGTCGGTAGCACACGTTTTGCTACTCACAGTCGATAGGCTTTTCGCAATCATGAAACCTTTCAGGCATAAATGCATTGTCACACGTCAAAGGATACGCTTGGCGGTACTTGTCCTCTGGTTATATTACATTTGCTTCGGAATCATGCTCCTCTGCCTTAAAGACAGATTTTTCATTGTGAATTTCGTTTTCCTTGTACAAATGTTCATTACCTTGCAATTAACATTTTTCTTTTACGGTGTGATGGTATATCGGCTTCGCAGAAATTATAAAGAGTGGCATCAGCGAATTTTAAGGGGTTCCGTTCACGTCACTCACCAAGAACAGTACACTCACATGGAAGGGCGCTTGGCGAGATCCATAGCATTTGTCATTTGTTTTTCTTTCTTCTTTATAACACCATTTTTTGTGCTGATTTTCTTGCTATACTTTTGCAGACAGTGTTACTTCCATCCACAAATGGTTTTTGTCTTTGTTGGGGTGGAAACAACGCTCCTGTTCCTAAATTCAGCGATAAGACCTTTGATTTACTGCTGGCGAATTTCAAAGTACAGGGAAATTTTCAAATACTATTTTCAGGCAATTGTTCGCGGCTGCAGTGATTCAAAAAGGACATGCGAACAAAGAAAAACCTTTGATACAAAACTCTAGCAATGGTAACGCTCTTTCATTTTCTATCCGCACGTATTATTAATGGGGGTTCGTCAGTTGGTGTGTCTGCTTGAAATATAATTAGGTTATATGCATGTACATGTATATGAATAAGTGCGAATCTTCTTAGACGCTTCACGTTAAAATTTTGTAAACCACCTAATTTTAAGAGTCGATCGCCCGGTTTTATCGCCCAACTTATCCTATATCTTTGTTATCGGAGAGTACATCACGACAATTGGTGTCACTTTTTATTTTATTTTTTTGAGATCAAAATGGACTCTCTCCGCGTCCGGCGGCGCGTCCAAATTACAGTTTAGATAAACTTCTCACACTAGTCTCCAACTCTCTTTATTAGGCTACTAGTTATTGTAAAAAAAAACAGTCAACATTTAAAAAAAAACCGCGTATTATCAGAGCTATGGGGTAAGAAAATGTAATACCATAAATCCTCTATTAAGCCGCCCTTTCAAAATTAGCCCCTCTCTCTGAAGCCCCCCTTTTTAGAGGAAGAAAAGTCAATAAGCCCCTTCCCCTCCCCTTCCCTAATGATTCTTCACTAATAAATGATAGACTGTGTTAATCAATCAGAACTGTTAAACTTCGCGTGGACTGATCCGGGAAGGTTTATTCACCAACAGGAAGTTCGGATTTCAATGTTTCTAATCCTCGGCTGTATGCATTGCTTCCAACTTCTTGTACTTGAGAGTCTCTAATTTGTATTCTAGGTCAGAACTAGTACCACCGTCTTTTCTAAATAAAATAAGCCTCCCGTCTCTCTTAAGCCCCCCCGCAGATGAGCATGAGTCAGCAGATTTGTATCAGTTACTCCAAAACCTAACGGAAACGCCTGCTACGCAGTAAAATG
>JBBMOI010000002.1:14492500-14727500 GCA_038088405.1 Porites divaricata
GGTATTCCCAGGAGTACCCCCCCGGGTTTTTGAAACGGATTTAACTGTCAGAGTAAGAGATTTGAATAAGTCCACCCCCAGCGTATAATGCATGTGATATATAAGCGTTCTAATTTTTGACTTGTTGATCATTTTTGCCGCTGTGTATTTAAATCATATTGAAAAATATCTTTTTTCCATAGTACCAAGTATGGCGAAGACCGCATCACTCAGATTAAATCCAATATGGCAACAAGGGCACCCAAAATCACTGGAAAAGATTTTCGCCATTTTTTTTGAAAAGTGCTTATTAGTTTGCTGCACTTCTATTGAAAGATATTTAAAAACCATAATTACTTTTTTCGAAAAAGAGTTTTAATGCCCTACTAATTAATTAGGTGAAAAAGAGAGAAATCTGAGGCTAGTGTAGGTGCGAGCAGCTGTTAATTCATGATTGAAATTACTTATTGGTTTGTCTCACTTGGGCTTAAAGGTAAACAACTTTTAGTTGGGCCAAATATTCTTATTTCAAACCTGTTTTTCGTAGACTGTTTCAGATAAGGCTGTCACAGAAGAGAGAATCATTATCACTTCTCTTTGCTGAAAACTTTACAAGACAGCCATGTTAATTATTAGGTGTTTATGAAAGGAACTGAAAAAACTGATCAAGAATTGACTTGCTAAGAGGATTTGTTGATATGCTTATGACAGGAGTGAAATCAATTCCCAGTAATAAGCCAAAACAAGTGTAATCGGAGATTTCGGAGCAATTGCATGCATATCTAGCTGCGTAATCACAATTGAGCAACTGACATGAACTGACCAAACACGATACAAAAGGAATACAACCGAACTGAGATCCTAAGCATCACACAGAAAACATGGCCGCTCTAATCAACAGTACTGATTTTTGGTACTTGGGCATCGACGATGTAGTAAACGCTTATATAAAACACAACAAAAAAGACTTCATCACTTACGCATGGCTCCAAGGAGTCGTCTTGTGCTTGATCAGCCCTTTTATAATCTTCGGCAACGCCTTTGTTATTTACGCCGTGTGGAAAGACCCATTTAAAAACTTGCATAGCTGGCCTTCAAACTTGATTCTTCAATGCATGGCAGTCTCTGATTTACTCGCTGGAGTCGTTCTTGCCCCCATGCAAGTGTACTGGTTATTTTCGCAAGCAGCAACCCAAACTTCCGCCTTGTCATTTCACATAATCATGTCACTGGCGGCGATATTTGTTGGAACGTCACTGGCACACATTTTTCTGCTCTCCATTGATAGACTATTCGCAGTGATGAGGCCTTTGAGCTACAAATTCGTCATGAGTCGTGGAAGAATATCACTGGCGATCTTTGTGCTGTGGTTGTACTTCATTTGTTTCGGAATCCTAATGTCCTGCCTCCAAAACAGTATTTTCATTGTAACGATCATTTTCAACGTGCAAATGTTCGTTATCTTGCAGGTAACCTTTTGCTTTTACGGTCTAATAGTTTATCGTCTTCGCCGCAACTACAGGGAA
The DNA here is from genome assembly GCA_038088405.1 of Porites divaricata. Classification (NCBI taxonomy): domain Eukaryota; kingdom Metazoa; phylum Cnidaria; class Anthozoa; order Scleractinia; family Poritidae; genus Porites; species Porites divaricata. The sequence goes on from JBBMOI010000002.1 coordinate 14,494,006, forward strand.
TGGCATGAGCGAATCACGCGCGGTTCTGTTCGCGTCACCCATCAAGAACAATTTGCTGACGCCGAAAGACGCTTGGGGAAATCTATGGCGTTTGTGATTAGCTTCTCTTTCTTTTTTATCACACCATTTATGGTCGTGTTTTTCTTGTCATACTTCTGTATCGAGTGTTACTCATATTCTCGGATGTTTCTTGTGTCTATAGGGGTGGAAATAACTTTCCTTTATTTGTATTCTGTGGGAAAACCTTTGGTCTATTGCTGGCGTCTCCCAAAGTTTAAGGAAATTGCTAAACATTATTTTAAAAATTATTGTCGCCGCCGCATTGCAGCAGAAAAGACATATAGGAGAACCGAAACTGTCGATACAATTATGTCCGTAATTTAAAGTTTTGTACGGGTATGATTTGAAATGTAATAGTATCCCTAATGGGGCTTAGATAGACCGTGCAGGATTGCTCTAATCTCGTGACCTTTTTAAACCACTTTTCGGGGGTAGAAGCGGAATCATTTGAATCTTGATATTCATGATTCCTGCCGTGTTTGCCTCGATGATTCATGATTCCTACAAGAATTTTCTTCCAGATTCATTATTCACGAAGACTATTGAATCACTTATTGACTTAATGATTTTCTCAGTGGCAGCTTAGTCTCGTTTTGTATAGTTTCTTCGGCGTTCAAACTTCTACTTCATCCAGATTCGGTATCATCGTTTGTTTGGTCTAGGTATGGAGGTTGTTTTTGTAACTGAAAGTTAAGTACCAGGTTACTGGAGAAACAAACAGACTATCAGGCCCGATTCCACGAATTATATAGCGGGGTCCGGGGGCATGCTCCCCCGGGAAAATTTTGGAAAATTGGACTCTCGGAAACGCCATATCCTGCATTCCCTGGATCGAACGCAACTAATTTATACGTGTATTTTGTTGAGCTTTTTTCTGAGTCTCATTATTCATGATTCCCAAGTTTTTAAAACAAAGATTCAAGGTTCTTACATATTTTGTAAGTATGATTCATGATTTATGATTCTGCTTCCACCCCTGACACTTTATAGGAGGGGGACATGGGGGATTACGGTATTGCAGTATTGAGCTTTTTTTCAAGCGGTATTTCGGTAAGGCCTGTTTCAAACGTCGTGCTACTGCCGAGCTAAGCTGGCTCGACTGTAGCTCGACTGCAGCACGACACTAGCACGACTTGGTTTCAGACGTCGAATTTAATTCAGTCGAATAGATCGGCTGTTGCCTAAAACAATAATAAAGAAACGGCTCAGCAAACTTTTAAAAGTATTCTAACGCATTTGTAATTTATGAAATGAGTTCGGCACGGCGATAGCACGACGTTTGAAACCAAGTCGAGCTACTGCCGTGTAGCACGGCAAGGCTTGTCGTGCTACACGGCGTGCAGTAGCACGACTTGGTTTCAAACGTCGCGTTAGTGCCGTGCTAAAGTCGAATTGAGTTCGGCACGGCAGTAGCACGACGTTTGAAACGGGCCTAATTTTGATTTTAATGTACGGTATTGCTGTATCATCTAACCCTGCGTTTTTATTCAATTTCATAACTCGTCCAAAAAACTTTCGCTGTGGCTATATGGACGGGAACCGGTCAAGGTTTTCAAAGCACTAAATGACCGGCAGTCCGGTATTTTCAATACATTTGACTTATCTAAGCATAGGCGTACGGGAAATTTTTTGCGGGGGGGGGGGGGGGTGGGGGCAATAAATCATTTCGCCAAAAAAGTTTCGCAAGTTGCCCAAATTGTTACGAAACGTACAGTCGAAAAGAATTGAGGGCCATACGATGCAACAACATAGGCCGTACTGGCATATGAAGGTGGCTCGATCGATACTTTAACAGTTTTTCAGGGTCAATACCTCTCAATTCTGAGCACAACTACGTCGCCATAGGCAAACACTTGAAAAAATTGCCACCACAGTTTTATTAGACTGATAAATATGAAAATTTGTCATGATCTGGAATGTAATTCCATCGGAGTTGTCATAGCAACGAAATGACGCCATTGCCTAATTTACTTGCAGCAATATTTCTCGCACTGAGGACAGTTCTTACAAAATCGTTTACGGAAGCTTTTTCCTCAAATAGTCGCCTCGATGTTCGTGAAGTTAAAACGGAAATGTGGTAAAAAAGGAAAATCTTGACGTTTGGCCGTTATCGAACTGAGAACTAGTCTGCTACACAGCCGTTTTTAGTGTCGCGTTACGCAACGCTCCCGAGGAGCGAAAAGAGGAAAGAGGAAAAGAGGAAAGAGGAAAGAGGAAAGAGGAAAGAGGAAAGAGGAAGAGGAAAGAGGAAGCTGAAAAAAGTTCTAAGTGTCACAAAACATGGTTTCGTTTTCTGAGCACAGTGTAAACCAAACGCTAAACTTGAGATCTATAAAGTGTTTCAGGATTGCTTGACTTTTCTTAATCGACATATGATCGACATATGATAGTTTGGATTGGTTGGGATTCTTAGATAAGTCAAATTTATTGAAAATACCGGACTGCCGGTCATTTAGTGTTTTGAAAACCTTGACCGGTTACCGGCCATATTTTTGTACCGTAATTTGACCCTTATACACTTATCACTTAAGAGCGGATGTCAGTAAATATCAACCAGAGGTCTACAAAAGTGAAAAATCGAAAATTCTCAAAAAAATTCACAAAGTAGCACTAGGTAAGCTATAAACATAAATGTAATTTTTACTTCGATCCGATGATTATTTTCCACGTACGGGGGGGTTATTGGTTTCGCGGCTCTCGGACCGGGTTTTCCAGGCCCGAGGCCATGTGTCATAAAAAAATCGTTTTAAAATCCAAATCCATTGTAATGCGGACAACAAATAATTTATTCACAAGAGTACATAATTGCACACATTTTAAGTGGTGATTCACTCGGTTTGAACGAAAATGTAATATTTTGGAGATTTTTCATTATTTTAAATATTTTGAACGTTTTCGTTCAATGAAAAAATGGCAAATTTCAAAGCCCAAAATCGTCGACTGGTACCTCGATTTCAGTAACGAGTCTTATACCACGTTAAAGAGCATTATCTCTTCTTTCAAAATCTGTTTTCAAAACTATGGGCAACTCAAAAGAAAATTTTTGAGGCCAAAAAATACAAGAAGTACTTTTCTGAAATTTGAGCTTTCCAGACTCGGTGGTCGACGCTAAAAACTCAGAAAAATGCAATAAGAAATCAGTCTGAGCAACAGTGGTTTAACTTTACCAGCTATCAGAAACCAACACGTGTTTATCGAGCGATCTGATAAAATTTAAAGCCGTTTTCCAACAAGAAAAGCAGAGTTTAGCCATGTTCTGCTACCAAACGCACGAGTCACGTAAGGTTGTCAGTAGTTATAAGAGGATGCCTTACCATTCAATTTCAACTCTGATTATTTTCTGTCATTTCCTGATTAACTCTGTCACCAAACCATTTAGTACAAAAATGACAGAAAATAATCAGAGTTTTTTTTCCATTTTTCCCAAATATTCTAACTCAAAAAAAATCCAAAAATCCGATTAATTTTGTAACTTTTGTAAATTTGGTAAAAATGACAGGATTAATCGGCTCGCCCTGCGGGCTCGCGGAAATGACAGAAAATAATCAGAGTTGAAATTTTATGGTAAGGCATCCTCTTATAACTACTCTGAAAGAATTCAATCGCGAATGTGATAAAGATTATTACAAAAAATTATTTTTATATTTAGAAAAGATTAATTATAAATATAAAAAATAATTTTGAAATAAATATATTGTAGAAATGTTTATCGGATTTGGATGAAGGGGGTGGGGTGGGTTGGATGAGATTGAATGATAAAGATTATTACTAAAATTATTTTTATATTTAGAAAAGATTAATTATAAATATAAAAAATAATTTTGATTTAATTATATTGTAGAAATGTTTATCGGATTTGGATGAAGGGGGTGGGATTGATAGATTCTTGATGGGATGGGGTTAATCGAATTATATTTTACTAAATTCTCTTATTCCTCACCAAGAAGATTAATCTATTATACCTAAATATTCACTATTTCCTTCTTCAATAAGATAATCAATTCTTTTTATCATATCTATTTGTTCTTTATATGTCTTTTTAAAATATTCATCATATTTTTTATCTGTAAACATCAATGAAGAATAAGACATAAATTCACCGTTATAATCATATAATTCACTATAAATTAAATCTTTAAAAAGTTCATCATTATTATAGAATTTTGGATCCATAATTGCAATTTGAAGATATTTATTTTTTTGTTCTTTGATACAATCTCTTTTTTCTTTTTCCCATTCTGATAGAGGTTTTTCTCCTCTATCATATTTATTCAAATTAATCTTTTTTACTTTGTTAAATAATAAAGTTTTTTTATCATAGTTATTATTAAAAAGTAAGACATAATTACTATCAAAATGTAATTCATATTTTGGTTTTTTAGAATTGTCATTTTCGATTACATATAAATTATTATTAGGAAAAAGATTATTTTTACGTTCAAAAGCAATTCCATATCTGTTATAGTCATCCAACAATCTGAAGTAAAAATCACTGATGTCTACTTCACTAAAATAGCTACCATATGGAAGGTGTTTTCTAAGATAATATAATATAATTTTGAAAGGATGATTAAGAAATATTTCTTTTGATAGTTTCATATCAAATGGCTCAATTTCCATCCCTGGTTCAACAAGGAATTTATCAAATTCGGGGCCATCAGTGATCATTTTATATAAGGATTATATATTTTGAAAAATAATTTTGATTTAAAAAATAATATATTCTAATAATAAAATGCAGTTGTCAAGTTACGATCGTCTCACACCAGAAAATATTGTTTTCAATGAAGCCAAAGAATTCAAAGTCAAAGATAGCAAAATCAAATACAAACGAATCCCAATTGAAGTCAAATACCCAAATGGAAAGAAAGGTGCTCTCGTAATTGAAACTCCGTTTCTTTTCTCTTTTGGAGTAAATGAAAAGAAAAACCAAGAGAATAACAAACTCGTTGGATATAGCATCCCAGTTTGTCTCTGGGGAAAAGATACCGAACCAAATACAGAGGAAAAAGCATTTTTTGATACCTTGAATAATATCAGGGAAATATGCTGCAAACATCTTGAAACTGAATACGGATCTGGTATGGCATCAACTTTGTCTTCCCCCCTTTACTACAAACAGGTTGAATTTGTTGATAAAAAAGGAAAGAAGAAAACAAAAAAAGATGAGTCAGTTGCTCCAGTTCTTTATGCAAAACTTATTTACTCTGAGAAGTCAAAGAAAATACTTTCTTTGTTCAAGACCAGGGGGAAGAAAGATTTGAATCCTTTTAAATATATTGATCAGTATTGCAATGTCAAAATGGCGTTGATAGTAGAAGGAATATTCTTGAGCAAGACTGTAACATCTATTCAAATAAAAGTTCATGAGTGCTATGTAAAACCATTGAAACCTCGAGAATCTCTTTTGACAATAACCGAGGAAGAAGTTGATAGTGAAAGTGATGATGATGTGACTGTTGAGGTTGGTGATGTTGAAGATTTGATTATTTCCGACATTGAGGAATAGATGTGAGATTTTTAATACAAAATTTGTATTAAAAATTAACCAAGTCTTTGAAACTCACCCATGAGTTAAATTTATCAGGGTATCCACTCCATTTTACCAATGCCATCTTTTTCTTGTTATCTCTTCTGATAACTTTTTCTATTCTAAAAGTTTGCTGTTTTGCTTTTTGAAGTTCTTGTTCGTAAAAAGATCCCTTGATCGATTCCGACATCAGATCAACGATTGAATACGTAACAGGTTTTGTTGGATTAATCTGTTCAATCACAAATATCTCCTCTGTCCAGTTTGGTGTGTAACCTTTATCAAATATCTTTCTTTTGTACTTTGAAATTCTAACATGGTCACCAATCTCGAACTTTGGTTTCTCAGGTTTCAAGAAGATAGATTCACCATACAAATTCGACCAAACTGTTTTTTCATTTTTCTTTTTACTCGCTTCAACAGGAGTCATTTTAATACTAGAATGTCGAGTATTATTGTAATCATTAACCAGTTTATCTATCTTATCCGCGAATACAGTGTTGTTATTCACAGAGAACATTTTCCACATCTTGTTTTTCATTGTCCTGTTCCATCTTTCAACAACACTAGATTTCTCTTCATTTTCAGTGTGATATAGTTTAATATCTTTTTTCTTCAGAAAATCTTTGAAATGTTTGCTGATAAACTCAGAACCTTTATCAGTCCACAACATCTTTGGTTGTCTGCCTCTTTCAAAAATATCATCAAATGCTTCACTGACAGATTCAGTTTTTTTGTCTTTCAGACCTCTTATCCAACCATACTTGCTAAACACATCAATGACCATCAGCAAATATCTTATCCCTTTGTTCCATTTGCTGAACTTTTGCATTTCTACCAAATCAGCAGCCCAGATATCATCAATTCCATTTGAGATGACTGATCTCTTTTGAAAGTTTCTTGTGATTGGTTTGTGAAGTTCGTCGGCAAGTTGTTGAGACCAATCACTCCTCAACGCCGACGCGCGTTTTTTTGAAGACCAAGTCCAAGTTTCTGTTTTGTATTAATCAAGAATCGAGCAGTTGATCCCCATTTTGGCATTTCACCATAGGGAATCTGATTCAAAGATTCTACCATTTCTCTGTCGCAATCACCTTTGTTTTTTCCCATATCATAACAAATATCATGATAAGCTGCAATCTCATCAACTTTGTTGAAAGGTTTGACGTGCCACTCAGTTACTTCTCCAGTTTTAGGATCATAAGTTACTTGTTTTTCAAGAGGATTATAAGGGCCCATATACTTGTATTGTCCTGGAGTCCATCCTGCTTTTGGTTTTGGGAGTTTTCCTATCCATTTGTGAATGTCAACTCCACTTCCAAAACTTGTCAGAGGATTATTTTCCCAGAATCGATCGTCAACAATAATCTGATATTTGGTTCTCAGGATCTGAGGCCATGTATCAGGATTGGCAGAAATGATATTATTCATATCTGCCAGGGCTTCTGGATTGTTCTCAAAAAATCTTGTCTTTTTCATTCTTCGTGAAGGTTTTTCAAATTTGAAAAATAATTCAGGATTGGATCCTTTTTTTATTATTCCCATCTTGGCTTCTTCAGCTGCTGTGGGTCGTCTCCAGAATTTTCCAGAAGTCACGCCATGTTCCGATCCAAAAGCTGATTTCATGATATCGCCAGATTTATATCTGTCGTAAACTGGTTTCAGAGATGGAATCAATTCTTGCGTTGTTTTCATTGCAATATCCGGCGCTTTTTTTACAACAGTCACCGGATCAATTCCAGCTCCATCCAAATCGCGTCTGTTAGTTTTATATCTCTTTTTGGGTCTGACTTTGGTAGAAAGTTGATCCAATGCCGATCCAACAGAATCTTGAATAAAAGGAGTCAATTTATTGATTCCGTAATTTACAGCCTTTTTTTGCAGTTTTTTATTTCTCATTGCTTCACTAGCTCCATACTTAGCCATTTCGATTGCCTTTTTCCCCATCCAAGGAAGAGCATGTTCAGTGAATGCTTCTGCAGCTGTCCCAACAACAGTGTCAAAGAGATCTCCTCCAGATTGTTTGCCCGCCTTCTCAGACGGGCTTATTAGTTTTTTGTCTTCTTCTTTGTTTTTCTTTTCTTTCCTCCAGTTCCAGTTTGAGAGGTTGTTCCCATTTTAACATATCTCACCTTTTTAATTCCACAAACCGCGCAATGACAAAAGAATTGTTTTCTTCCTCTTTTATCAGTTTGGTAACCACTTGGCTCGGTGCAAGGTGTTTCCATTTTATCTTTGATGCAATATGATTCTTTCATTTAGTATAATGTTTAGATAAAATGTCACTGAGGGCTAATTTTGTAAAAAGTGAACTTGAGAAGATTTATAATAAGTTAAATGAGAGCTATGAATATGCCAGTTTTGCAAGATTGGAGAATGATAATCGATTCTTTAAAATATTTGAGTTGATTGTGGAGTTAAGTGAGAAATCAAATATTCTCAAACAGGTTGTAAGGGGAAATTAATATAACCATAGATAAAATGGAAGCTAAATTCTTTTCAGAGATAGAAAAAAATATGGATGTTGAAACACTCAAAGATTTTGAGAAAGAAGTGAGAACAAAGATAATTGAAGAGTTTGAGATTCTTCGGGGAAAGAATCCAGATCTTTCACGAGTTTTAATGGCTGGCGAATGTGAGACATGGGAGAAAATAAGGAAAGGAGAGTATTCTTGGTTGAAAATCAAATCTGAGAAAAAGAAGAAACTTTTCAAACTTATTGATATTTACACAAAATTTGATTCTATAGTTGATACTGTAAAAGAATTGGAAAGAAAAGTTGAGAAGGTCAAAAAGTTGAAGGATTCACCAGTGGATTCAGATTAAATATAAATTTTATATTTAATCTTGAAAAATATTATTACTAATTAAATAAAAATAAATTCTTTTTTTTATTTATAATATAAAAAAACTTTTATTTATTTTATATTTTTGTAAGAATCTTTATCCTCCAAAATATTCTTTTATAAAATCACTGTTGTCATTGTCAAAATGAGGATTATGAATAACATCCAAAATACTTTTTCCATTCTGTCTCTCAAACAAGTAGTAAAGGCACCAATAACCACAAAGAACAGTGTTTCGATTTTGTATTTCATCCAAGGAATAAACTATTTGTTTTCCAGAAGACCTGAAATACTTCAAAGCCTCATTCGGCATAACCAGACCAAATGGATCAAAATACTCGACTACTGAATCCAAGTTTCTGTAACAAACCCAATGAGTGCCAGGTCCTTGCATATCATCAAGATTGATTATTCCAATTTCTTTTTTTATCTTTTGTGGAAGGTTGTCTCGACTAAAGATTCCTCTGAAGTGTTTTAGGTTAAGTTTTTTCACCCAATCCATCAAGTCAAAGTTTGAAAGGGGTTTAATTACAAAATGTCTCCTATTATGGGAATTGAGTTGAATGGGCTGTTTTTCCCCAACAGAATTCCTTTGCCTTTGGACTTTTTTTTTGCCTTTTTTTTTACCCCCATTCCTATTGGGTTTTCCCAAGTTCCAATAAAGGGGGGAGGATAGTAACCCTCTCCTTGTGTGGGAGGAACATAAACACTTCTTGTGTTAGTTGAAGATCCCCTGTCAACCTGAAGACCTGATCCAAACAACTTTGGAAGCAGACTAATTGCTGCTGGTATTCCAATCGCTGCTAGTGTTCCCAATAATCCACCTTCTATTTGTTGTCGAGTCGGTTTGATAACCAATCTTCCTCCTGTCTTGAAAACTTTGTTAATTTGATCTATTTGTGCCTTGGTAAACTCACTTGCAAAAGGAGGAAGAAATGGGAAAAACTTTTTTGGAATTGGAATACCTCTTCCAAACAGTTTTTTTAATCCTATTTCTCCAAGTGCATTTGCAGCTCCAGTAGCAAGTGCAGGAGCAACTTTTGAAACTCCCTTTACAGCAAAAGGAAGAAGTTTAGCACCAATTCTTGCCAAACTTGAGAAAAGGTTTCCCCCGTGTTTTACCAAACTTCTGATCTGTGTTTTACTTATTTTCAAGTCTGATCCTGTTCCATTTGCAAGTGATTTCTTTATTTTTGTTAGTTGTCTTTGGGTTAACATTAACTCATCAGGGCCAGTGAGATGAGAATGTTTTAATCGAAGTGTTAGTGGTGATTTATTTTGAAATGCACTTAAAAGTTTTGATTTTTGTCCGTCTGAAAGTTTTACGCCGTATTCAATATAAGATGACATTTTATATATTAAGTTATATTATTTTTTTCTCAAGCTCTAAGAAGTAGTTTTCCACTCTTTTGTTCTATTTCCGCTTCTCGTTCGTGAAGAACAAGAGCGTAAATATTATAATTTGCAGCAGTCGCTCCAGATAACTCATAATGAAAAGCAAGTTTAGTAACTCCGTCCTTCAAGTCTATTTTCTGCTTTGTCAAATCAAAATACACAAATGGGAAAATATTCTCAAAATTCTGTCTATTAAGAAGTGTTCCACCTTGAAAATCATTGTTGGCAAAAACATATTTCATTACATCTCGGAAAACTCTTGAAGGATCTTCTGAAGGTTTGTAATGAATATCAGGGTATTCATTCCCATTTCCAACTTCAAGATAGCATCTATTGAGAGTTCGCGGATCTGTGGAAACACTGAAAGTATTGTATAAAAATGGATTTGCTGTCTGTGATTCAATATTTGGAGTATTGATAAAGAAAACAAATACATGGCGAGGTTTTGAAATTCCGTTTGTAATTCTAAAATTACCAACAGCTTGGTTAGTAGCCAGATTAGATTCAACAACTTCATTGAGATAGGTCCATGTGTCTGGTTTGAGATAATCTTTCATATAAATCTCATGTCCATCTTTATTGTAAATTAATCGAGGCACAAATAGTTGAAGACGGGTAATGACTACTCGGCATCGATTTCCTCCGGTTCTCCATATAAGATTATCATCTTTTTCAATCTCAAAGTTTATTTCGATTTTAGTGTTTGGAAGTAATTTATCTTCAAGTTTCTCAAAGAACGAATATCTGTTGAGAGGAATTTCACAGTGTACTGTGCTTGAAGTTCCAAGCAAAGCTTTTCGTTTTGCAAATCCTTCATTAAAAGTTGCGGGAGTGTTATCTAACATAAGACCTTCTTCATCTGCACCATTAGCTGCATTTCGTCGATGAGAAACATTTCTTCTTGTAAATCTATTTTTATTTGCACTTGTTGATGTATCAAGAAAATAAAATTCATTTGTTGCCACACTATCAGCGTAAGATTTATTATATTCAAGCAAATTTTTTATATTTACACTATGATTGGCGTAATTACACTGATAAAGTTCCTTTCCATTTGCCAGCACAGATAATCGTGAAATAAAAGAATTAGAACCATTTACTATTCCCATTTGGTCAGCTTCGTAAGTAGTAATTTGCGCTCTATTAGCAACAAGAATACTATCATCATTTACATGATCGCCAATAACAAAATTAGTTCCATCATGTTGCTCAACTTTAAAGTCGAGTGCTATTCTAGCATTGTACCAATCAAATGGAGTGGCTTCACCTGAATTGTCAGCAATGAATTTAAGATTATTTCTAACTTGAACGGTGTTATGAGCTGGGGCAATATTAAGAGGTTGTTCAAGATCAAAAACAACATCTTCATATCTTTCAAGATATTTTGGGTTTCTAATAGACTTCATTTTAATAAATAGATTATATTATTTTTTTTCTTCCAGATCCAGACATAATTTTTAGCACATTATTATTGATTTCTTGCTGTGTCATTTTCCGATTATTTGTTTTACGAGATGGAGGATTTTTTCCAGAAAGCATTTTTACTATTTTGTCTCCAGCCTTTTTATTTGAACTGGCAGGGGTTGGTTTGGGAGGCGGAGCAAATGTTACCTTTTTTTTGGTTGGTTTTCTTCCAAGAAAAGATTTTACCGAATCCATTATTCCTTCTCCGTAAATATGTTTTCTTGAAAACTTTCCTGTGTCAGGATCATATTTTTTTTTAAACTCTGATTGACGCATCATTTTATTTATATAATTATACAACATTGCTATATTCAATATGACGAAGTAACAATGACATAAACCAATCAATACCATTCAAGTCAATAGGTTGACCGAGTGAATCATTCACTGTAATATGCATTTCTGAAATAGTATTAGAACTGACGGGGCAATAAAGTGTCCTTTTTGGTTCAAAAGTGAATGGATACGATCTTGTCAAATTATCAGTTGGAATAACAGCAATTGTGTTTGTATTCACTCCGTTTACAACAGAGTCTTTTATAGCACTCACATTAATATTGAGAGAATCGATAGATTTTGTGATATTTGGAAGTTTTGTTCCATATTCAGTTTTGGTTACGAGTTTTTTCTCAAATCCAATGAGTTCTCCGAAATCTGTTCCTCTCAGATCGAGTTGAAAACTTCCATCAAGTGTTACCAAAACTCGATAGGTGGAGAGAATGAAAGATAGATTTATCGAGTAATTCTTCACACCCTTGGAGTCTGTTGTGTGATGATTCTTTTGTTCCATGTACTGATGAATATAATCATTAATGTCTGAATAAGAATACATTCCATCTGTGAAGGTGATAGTCTGCCATGTAGATCCGTTGTGGGTATATTTAATTGTGTTGTTTTTGTAACTACTCCGGATGTTGTACCAGGAGTAAGTCATTGATAACCTGTCCAAAGCAAGAAAATGCCTGAATTGTGGGTCAAGTTTCAAAGGAGGATTAAATTTAACCAAAAAATCGTGAGGTTTGTTTACTCCTATTTTTTCTCTTTTTACAGAGGAAATATGAATTGCGCTTTCATTCATTTATAGTATGTTCAGATAACTTTTCTGAGAAGTTTGTTAAGTTGGTTATTAGTCAGTATCCCAAGATCTCGGAGTCGATGAGCTATTTGAATAAACTCAGGCAGCACACCATTGTTTCCTGCAACAAGAGATCCATTGAGTAATTCAAATCTATGAAGTAGTTCTTGGGGGGAGAAGTAAAGACCCCGTCCTCGTTGGACTCGACCTTCTCCTACTTTTAGATCAATTGATTTTAAATACAAATTAAGGATATTTTTATATTTACTTAATATTTTATGTTGTTGAATATAAGCAGTAAGTTCTAATTTTTCAGATTCTGTTTTATTTTTTGTTCTTTTCAAAGCTCCAATCAAATTACCTGTTACAGTTTTTTCATTATTTACTTGTTCATAAATATCTTCTAGTGTTCTAGGATTAATATCAATAAAATTATTTGGCCTTGGATAATCAAAATTACTTAAATAATCTAACTCATTTTTTTCAAAATTTTTTTCAAGGTTGTAAGTTATAGGAGTTTTTTTTGATTGATCAGTACCTGATTGTTCTTGATTATCTTCTTCTATTTGTGGCAATTCTTTCAAATCAGCCAAACGTTCAAACTGTCTAAAACCTTGAGTAATAGCTTTCTGATTTTCTTTGAGACCTTCTGTAAGAGCCAATTGATTTTGCAGCATTTCCTGGTTTTGAGTAAAAATATTTTGTGCTTTTAGATCATCAGGTTTTTCAAACTGAGAAATCAGAGGTTTGAATGATTCAGTAAATCCTTCTCTCAAATTCTGTTTTTCCCAAGTAGTCTCTTTTATTTGTTGTCTCACCTGTCTAATAAGATTATCGGCTTCAATCTTATTTTGTGAGTATTTTTTCATTTCTTCAATATCCATTTATATATTTATTATATAAAATGGAGATACCAAATTATGATAGCAGAGATGAAGGAGAAAAGAAATTCAAACAACTGTTTCCTTTCATGCCATCAGATACATTTCGAATGTTGATTTGCGGAAATAGTGGAAGTGGTAAAACTAATTTGCTCTTTCACATGCTAATGAAACCTCTGTTGTATTACGACGAAATTTATCTTTACGCTCGAAATTTAGAACAGGATAAATATAAAAGATTGATGCAAAAAATGAGAGAGATGTCACATAAACTCGGTTATGAAATCCTTTCTGTGAGTAATGATGAAATAATTCCTGTAACAGAAATGGGATACGAAGACAATCAAAAACTTGTGATATTTGATGATTATGTATGCGATAAAAATCAAAGACAAATCGTTGATTATTTTATTCAAGGTCGACACAAGAATTGTTCTGTGATTTATCTGAGTCAATCATTTTACAAAACACCAAAAGATATTCGATTGAATTGTTCTCATTATTGTTTGTACGAATTTCCATCTTCCAGAGAAGCAAACAGAATATCGTCTGAATTGGGTGTTGATAAAGATGTGTATAAAGAGGCGACACAAAAACCATTCTCATTTCTCTTTGTTAACAAACCAAAGAAAACAATTTCAAAAAACTTTACTGATTATCTAAATATTAAATAAGATGGGAATATTTAACGAACATTCTTCTAATCACTTTCAATTTGCAAAAGGAGTTCAAGGAGCTCCAGGTGTTGGGTTTAATCTCACCGCAGATGGAAATTATGACATGGTTGGAAAAAAATTGACAAATGTTGGAGCACCAACATCAGATACCGATTCAGCAACCAAAAAATATGTTGATACAAATTCTGGAGGTGGAAAAACATCACTTTTGACAGTGGATTCCGACGTTGATATGAAAAGTCAATATTCAATCAAAAATCTAAAATCACCTTCAAACAATGATGATGCTGCAAATAAAAAATATGTTGACGATTCCAAAGTTGATGGCAGTGTCTTTTTGAAACTTGATGGAACAAGACAAATGAGTGGAAATTTGGATATGAATAACAAAAGAATAATTAATCTTCCAGCTCCAACTGGTTCCAAACAACCAATACCATTGGCTTATGGTGATCTTGCTTATCTTCACGTTAATGGATCAAATATGATGACTAATCATTTGAACATGAATAATAAAAAAATAACCCACTTACAAACACCAACAAACAACACAGATGCTAGTACAAAAAAGTACGTGGATGATAGCCTTTCTAACCAAGACTTCAGTTCTTTCTTTAAAAAAGATGGGAGTAGGGTCATGACTTCAGATCTTAATATTGGAGGTCATAAATTAATTAACCTTGAAGATCCAACTTCAGATTCGGATGCAGCCTCCAAAAAGTATGTTGACGGTAATTTACACCAAACTCATGTTCAACCAAGTCATTATAAGGATGAGTTTGCTTTTCTGATGACAAGTCCAACTCAATGGACAGATGAAATAGATAATAGAACCAGTTTTATTCCAAAAAAGATAGCCTTCTTGCCAACTCTTAAAGGAAACTTTCACGAATACAATACAAAAGTTCTTTATACAACAATACTAAAGAATTTTCAAGGTGGTTATAAGTACAAGATTGGGCTTAATTTCTTTAGACTGGTTGGAGGTGCTGATTATACCCTTTGTCTTGAAATACTTAACACTGATTATCAACTATGGCATAAAACCCAGATAAGCGTTGACAACAACACGTCACAAGGATTGCAACTTGGAAATGTTAGTGTAAAAAAACTTCAACACAGATTCACCGATTCAAAAAAACAAACACAATTTATGTATTATCATAGAGTCATAATTAATTTCAAGAAGTTGACAACTGGAAACAGATTCTTTATTCACATTTTGGTCAATATTCCAAATAATGGAAATGATCTGGCTGTGTATCCAATTCAGTTTTCTGGTGTTTATATGATTGCTTATGGTATTATGAGCAAAGTTAGCAATATCGACCCGGATAAAGTTTATGACTATCATAAATCATTTGAAGTTTATAGAACACAAGTAAAGTTCAATGTTGATATTAACGCAAACAATCTACATATAATGAACCTTGCTCTCAATAGAAATCTGAATAGTAGTGCTGCAACAGTTGGGATGGTAAAAGAGTTGATTCCTTTTACGGTAAACCATGTTTATAGTCGATTCTTTGATCAAATTTATGATTTTACAGATGCGAATAATTACGAATTAAAAACAGACGCGTCTGGTATTGTAATTAGTGGCCTGAATGACTTTCATAGTTTGAATGGTATTACCATCCCAGATAAAGACTTGAGTAATATCAAAAAGGAAGGATTAAATATTAATAATTACACTATTAGTTTGAACCCCTCTGATAATTTCAAAAATTATACCCTGTGTCTGGTTTTTTATCACTGGGACAACAGAGATTTTGCTTTGGTTAAGAAAAATAAACAAAATAATCAACATCTTATGAGTTTAAATTATACTAAAGCTGCCGGTTATTTAACTTTACTTACCTCTAGTAAAAGACAATTTTTTAGTTTACCAAATGGTTTTGGTGGGAAAAAAATTGTTTTATGGTTGGCGCATAGTGTTGATACAATTGTTACAAAAGTTAACTTGTGTAATTACAGCTCAACATTAACTATAGATAGTGCTAATTACGTACCCGATCAAGATTTTGACTTCACAACTGAAGATGGAGTTTTGAATAAAATTATGTTCTCTCCCAATTTTTACGACTTTGACTCTGAAGCATTCAAAAGGATAATGATTCAAGAGAAAATAAATGGTAGTTATATACTTTAATAATAAATGAAGGACTTGTTTGAATTTAATCACATTGATAACAGACTATCAGAATCAGAGATCAAAACTCTCAAAGACTTCTACAAACATTATCACAAGAAATTCTGGTGTTTCAAGAAATCTTTCAAGCGATACAAAATTCTTGATGAGACACTTACTCTGTCCGGAGGAGGACTGGTTGTAGTGGGAACTATTGCCGGAGGAATAACACTCAATCCAATAATTCTGGGTGTTATCAATGGTCTTGGAGTCTTGGTGAGTTCGGTTTCAAAAATGAAGAATTACAAGAAAAAGATTGAAATGTCACAAATTGCATTTACAACTTATGAGAAGGTATTGGTAGAACTGAGATCAGCTTTGAGGGGTGATGAATTCAATAAACAAGAATTCGTAGATCGAATGAAATTGATAGATGAAATGATTATCGATCAATCACCTGTTGCAGATAGATTCTCAAAAAAATATAATAAAAAATATTTGTAAAAGATTATTACTATTTTATAAATAAATTCTTATTTTATTTTTTATTTATCTATAAAATAAAATTGATTTATTTAAATTCGTATTTATATTTTTCAATCATGGAGATGTATTTTCATCCAACCTTTTCAAATTACTTTACAACAAGAAATGGAGGAGTTTATAACATCAAGAATAAAAAAGATCTTGGAAAACCATCTCAGAATGGATATCTCAGAATATCTATTCGACCAAAAGGTTCAAACTCAATAAGTCTCCTGAAACATGAATTTATCTGGGAAGCATTCAATAACGAGGAAACAAATAAATACTTCAGGATAATTCACATTGACGGAAACAAACTAAATAACAGGCCAGATAATTTGAAACGTGTATTAAACGAATCCTCTAATCCAGAAGGAGAATCCAGAAAAATAATAGCAACTAATCTGGCAACCAATGAAAACAGATTTTTTAATTCGATATATCAGGCTTCTAAAGCACTTCAGATTAATGCTGGATCTATTAAACTAATCGCAGATGGAAAGAGGAAAACAGCAACGTCCAAATTAGATAGGAATAAATACACTTTTAAATATGCGAATCCAAACGACTTGAATAATGTAAAAATAATCAAAGATAAAATAAAAAATAATATTGAAAAAGGATTATTCAAAATATAATTTATAAAAAGTTTTTTTATATTATTATAAAAAAAATAATTTATTTATTTATTTTAATTAGTAATAATATTTTTCATCTTCTATCTTTAGTTAGATAGAAGATTTTAGAATCGAGATTCCAAATAATATTGAAAAAGATTATTACTAAATATAATTTATAAAAAGTTTTTTTATATTATTATAAAAAAAATAATTTATTTATTTATTTTAATTAGTAATAATATTTTTCATCTTCTATCTTTAGTTAGAATCAATAATATTGAAAAAGATTATTACTAAATATAATTTATAAAAAGTATTTTTATATTATTATAAAAAAAATAATTTACTTATTTATTTTAATTAGTAATAACATTTTTCATTTATATCTAATCTAGATATAAATGATAAACTCAATTATTGCATATATTAACTTCTACTTTCCATCTCATAAAACAAAGTTTTATGACGACAACTTTATTAAAGCCTGTCTTGTTTACCAATATTTACATATAAAATACTTCACTCAAAGATTGAGCTTTAATCAAATTCTTTACAAATTGTCTGACTTCAGACACAGTTGCAGATCAAACTCGTCAGTACTATCCAATCATCTTATATTCAATCTCGCTTTTCGCGAATTTCGTAAACATTTCAATCTCGGTCGAGGTTGTGTTTATACCTTCAACTCACCAATCAAATCTGAAGTTCTTGGATATTTAACAGGGATTATTTACTGGATTTTTCATAAAGGCGTAAATTAAGTGTTTTGTAACTGTTCCACCACTTCTCATAATTCTCCAGAGTTTGATCTCCAATATTCAGTTGGACAAGACTGTATTTGTGATTATTCATTTCTTCCAGGATTTTTTTTATAAGGAATATGACATTAATGCTTCTTTTTCTTTTGAATTGTTTATTTAATTCTTCCATGATTTTGTTGTCTATTTCCATCAGTTTTGAATACAGATTGTATTTCTCATCTTCGGAGAGATTTAATCTTTTTGAGACTTGTTTGACTTTCTTTTCAAAATGATACTTGCGCTGATAGATACTTTTCTTTCGGAAAAGCAATCGATCCTGGTCTCGTTTGTCAAATGAATCAAAATAACGACCATTTTGCAATCCACACTTCATGCAAAATACAAATCCTGCAACCAAATCAAATTCTTTTTCTTGACAATTCGAGCAAGAGATCTTTCGATCGGATACACTAAATTCAGCTTCTTTAAATTTGGTATATTTTTTAATAATTTCAAAGTATTTTTGAATTTCAGCCTCGGTGTAAATCATTTTATTTATAGTTTAAACAAATAATTTTATAAATAAAAAAACTGATATCGCTTGCTATCTTTTTTGGATTTGCAAGTTTTAATCTTTTTTTGGCAATTCAAAGTAATTAATGAATCATTAATTTTATGAAATTCACTGGCTTCTTTCAAAGAATCAAAAATAATTTCTTCTTTATTTTCAATATTTAAAGATTTAACTTTTTTACATATTGATTTTCTAACATTTTCTTTATGACTTAATAGTTGAAGGTTGAAAATTGAATTATTTTTTTTGTTTCCATCTACATGATCTGTCTCCATTCCTTTTGGAATATCACCTTTAAAAGTTTCAAAAATAAAACGATGAACATAGTAGCATTTTTTTTTATTATTTTCACAAAAAGCAAATCCCAGATAATTATTTCCAATTTTTTGAAATTTCAAAATCCTTTTTTTACTATATTTTAAGCTCAAAATCTTTCCACAGCGGCTAGCTAAGTAATCCTCGCTAAAAGGATGATAAAAGAATTTAATTCCTTGGAATTCAATATATTCTCGAGTCATATTTGATTTTATATTGTTAATATAAAATCTTTAAATTCCATTTTATCTAATTGCTTTCGTATGTACTTTATCCTCTAAGACCTCTCTCTTATGATCTTCACTTCCCAAAGCCACCTTGTTTACTTCCTTACTATAAATTTCGTGATTCTCGCTTCGAATGATATTCATACTTCGCATCTGTTTTTTTCCTGTTTTCAAACAATCAACGTAATCTTCAAACTCAATCTTTTTTTTTACAACTGCCTTTTTAACTCCTTTGCATTTTTTATTTGTATTAGATTCCTCGATTTTAAAAGAATAAAGTTTGGGCCTAAGTCCTACAAATTTAGTAATCTGCCTTCCAGCGACTTCATCCTTGAACTTCCCAATTACTTTCTTGTTAACTCCCGTCAGTATTCCTGACTCATGCCCCTGTGGGAAATCCGATGTGTCAAACCTGGCTTTTATATCTGCTGAAATATCCGCATAAAAATCGTCGGTTTTTAACTCATACATGAGGGAATCTGTATCTGTAAATAGCAACCTGGCTTTTTTGTAAGAATATTTCTTTTGGATATAATTATAATTAAAGTCAAACATCAACAACTTTGATAAATCCAAAATAGCTTGACCAACATAAACAGGTTTATTAAAATATACCTCAGTTTTCTTTAAGTGAATCGCAAGCAAATTCCTATCGAAAATTGTTGCTCTTTCGAAATTAGGT
Organism: Porites divaricata; assembly: GCA_038088405.1. Classification (NCBI taxonomy): domain Eukaryota; kingdom Metazoa; phylum Cnidaria; class Anthozoa; order Scleractinia; family Poritidae; genus Porites; species Porites divaricata. Next base: position 14,513,748 of record JBBMOI010000002.1, read on the forward strand.
TTGCATGATAATTTCGAAGCTTTTTCTCGATTATCAACCAGAAAAACATTTTGTCTCTTCCGAATATTCTCTATAGTCTTTCCAAACACAGAATTATTTAGTAACTTAAAAAAGTCTTTCTCAAAGCTGTTTGCAGCTGTTTTGCGAAGTTCTGTATTTTTTCTGATGTAAGGCTCCATCCAAGAACTCTGATTGAAAGAAATTCCTCGGTGAACAGCTTTGATTTTCAATCCCAGTTCAAGACATTGTCTCAAATTGCGATAATGAATAACATATTTTTTATGAGGTTTAAAATGACTAATAAGTTTCTCCACTCCACCTACTTTCATCTTCTCTGGAGCAAGAGGGTAATCGTTGTGTGACTTCCAAAGTTCTTTTGGATAAACTAAATCAACCTCGAATATGTAACCAGTCTTTCCCATGTTATTCATGCTGCTATTTGTTTTCTCAAGAATTTCCATCACCTTTTCTTTTGTCAAATTGGAAATCCATTTAAATCCTCCCGTAGGAAGAGATTGAGACATTGCCCAACCATAGAGATTGTTTGCATCAAGATATTGAATGAATTTTGAGGGTTTGTTTGAGTCGTAATCCTTCATATATTTGTTATTCGCTTCCGAATATCTTTTTGCTATATGCGTCATTCCACCTCTGATTCCTCTTTCAAATAACATTAACATATCATAATCGTGTAACAATTCTAATTCTTGGCCAGTTTCCTTGAGACAAGCATCCCAAGCCAATCCAGGAGATGTATAATAATGCGCCGGATCCAGTTTGTAATGTTTCAGGCATGTTTTACGAAAGTTTTCAAAAACATCCGCCAAAAGCAATACATCAGACTTGAGATAAAGATCGTGATAATCTCTGATTGTTTGGCATTTGAATGTATTCCATACATTGATTGCGTGACTGTAATCTTCATCTGAAATGTCTTCATCATTCAATCTTGAATAAAATTTCTCTTTAATAGGAAGTTGTGTTTCAGTCAGCTTTTCAAGAGATGAAACGTAGTCATAGGGATAAACTCCCTTTCGAGTAAGAAGTTCAATATTATCTTTCATTATTTCTTTTGTATTTTGAAAATCATCCGGCTGCAGATTTCCAACAAGATTTGCAAGACTGGTTTGTAGAAACTTGAACGAATCGATGAATCTTATCTCAAAATTCAAAGAAACCATTTCTCCAGTTCTCTTGGATCTGTATTCATCGACTTTGATCTTCTTTGAAAACGAAATATATTTCTCCTCAGTCGATGGAATACAATTCAACTCACCCTTCAAACCAGAAAGTTTTTTTATAAACAAATGCGCGTCGTAACCTTGAAGATTGTGAAATATGACAGGCAGTATCAATGGTTTTTTGCATTGGAGATTGCAGCTGTTATGCGAAGCTCCACGATATTCCCCGGTAAAATGACAATGATCACGAACTCTATCTCCATCTAAATTACCTAAACAAATATGACAAATCCTGGCTTCTTTAAAAGATTTCTGTTCTTCCTCAGATAATCTGAGAGGTTTTGGATGACGATAAAAATCATCGTAAAGTTTTTGAGTTACCATTGCAAGTTTTGAAACAAATACTTCAGCAACATTATCACTTTCTTTCTGTTTTGTAAAACAGATTGGTTTAAAAATATTTGGGACTATTCCCTTGATATAGAAACAAAACCCCGACGGTTCATGTTTCTGGTAATCTTGAGTATAAGATTCATTTGGATTGGGATTACATGTTTCAATGGATTTGGTAAAACATTCAAAATCAGCGTAAACTACAAAAGGGATTGGAAGCTTTTTGAAATAGTTTTTAAAACCAAGATTCGTATTTTTCGGAGGCATTTTTACAACAACTGATTCATTGGAAGAACAATATTCAATATGTTTTTGGAATAACTCCTCTTTTGAGAAATGAGAGAAGCATCTTTTGCAAATGTGTATTCGACCATTCGTTCGCGATGTTATTTGAGATCGAAATAATCTTGAAAAACTTTTGATAAGAGAATAATGATACTTACCATCTTTCTCAAACAAAAACAAATCGATTGTTTTCTGAGGATCTCTCTGTGCCATTCGGAGAGGGTAAAACTTGTTTCTCTCATTGACTGAAAACACATTTATCCCTGGGATATCTGGATTGAGTTTTTCGAATTTTGAAATGTCTTTTAATTTGACTGGAAATTTTATTCCTTTTGTATTCAAACTATTTTCTTTTTGCTTCAAATCTGTCAATCGAAAATCATTTTTGTCTCTTGGATAAAGATATCTCAATACGCACCATAAAAAACATTTCTCATCTTTGTTTCGAATGCTTACTATCGCCTTCTTTCGCATTATCCAATCTGGAAGTGGAATATAAGATGATCCTCTCATTGGATTGTAATCGACTGTGTGAATCTCAAGATGAATTATTTCCCTGAAATACCAACCACTTCCGTTCTTCTGATAAATTGCAATCTTTTCAATTATGGAGCGAATAACCCTGGTCAGTATTTCTTTTACATCGGATGATTCAAGATTGATATGTGTCTCAGAATTAAAATAAGCTTTATCTTGAATGGGAAGACTTGTCTTTCCATCGCTTGACTTCCCCATTTGCTCCATCATGCAAACAAGAACAAATCTGACTTTGATATTTCGATGATTCCTGAGAAACTCTTTGAGATAAGCAGCCTTGGATTTGAAAAACTCGAATGGCGTAATATCAGTTTGCCCCTTTACAATGTATTTATTAGCAAATCCTTCCAAAGATGATTTTTCTTTCTGTATTCCCTGTTCGTATTCTTTCAAAGCTCTCTCAAGTGCTTTGCGCAGATAAGATGGAGTATCTGGAGGAATTGTTTTATTCTTGATACACTCCTGATAATATTCTTCATACGATTTGGGTTTGGCTTTCGGTTTGGTTTTGGGTTTGAATTTATCTCTTACTTTTTGTAGTTTATTTATATCATCAATCAACTTTTGTTTATAATCAGCTTTGATTTCTTTTTTTATATTTTTTTTTATTTTTTTTAGCTCTGAAATAGAAAGATTAGTTAGATCAGTGGCCATCCTTATTTATTGGTTTTTTTATTTTTAAACTTCATTTCTATTTTTCTGTTTCACAGTCTTATATCAAAAATGATATAAGACTTAAAACTCAATTGGATCACAATAATCCCACAACTTATCTGCAACAGAAATAAATCTTTTTTGGATATCTTTTGAAATTTGTGTCGCCACAGTTTTCTTTTCTTCAAGATCACCCGCTTCATACAAAAAATCCACTATTCCAGGAAACTTTTGATTGAAATTTCCTCCTCCTATTCCAAGATGAGGATTTTTATCATATTTTGAAATCAATTCTTCAACTTGTTCAAGTATTGAATTAAATTCTTTTTCATTATCCCTCGCTGGAGAAGATCTTATTGTTGGCCACAAACTTCTTGAAGGTGAAGAAGAATAAAATAATTTCAATTTTTCGTTAATTTGCTTGGTAATATCTTCACTTGTTGGTGTCGACTTGAATCCCATTTTTATTATTTTTTCAAACTTTTAATTTATTTTTTTTCTGCTTCAAAACTCTTTCCCCAACCAAAACAGATTATTCACTCCTTTCTTATCTCTTTCAAAAGAGACTTAAGATATTCTTCCACACCAATTTTCATCATTTTAGCAATAAACCCTTCTCCATATTCATTAACAAATAATGAATTAACTTCTTCATCTTCCACAAGAAAAGAAATAAATTCTTTTTCTTCTTCTCCCTCTGGAAAAAGTCTCTCTCTCGAACTATCAAAATATCTTTTAAAAAAAGAAGAAAGTTTTTTTAATTCCTCCTCTGTTAATGGTGTCTTGATTCTCATTTTATTAATATTTCAAACCTTTAAACAAAATAATTATTTTTCTTCAAAACTCTATTTCTCCGACCAAAGCAGATTAACACTCCAAAAATTAGCCGATTCAGGATTTTCATAAGTCAACTCACCCTTCTTATTCTTTATCTTCATCGCCCGCGAAAGATATTTTTCTTTTCGCTCGTTATCTTTGTGAATTAAAAAGTCTGGATGTTGCGACGAGCCAAAATGCAAATTCTTTCCACTCGGCAGCTTCACCACGTACTTATTATTTTTCCGCCTTGAATAATCAAGAGATTCGGCGCCGAGTTTTTTTGCCTTTTTACTCAGTTTCTGAAAATCTTTTCCTTTCACAACATATTTTTCATCATCAGATGATGATTCCTCTTCCTCAGGAACATAATCAGGATCTTTATCATGTTTATAACCATCTTCAACAATGAAATCTTGGTCCTCGGGGTTTTGATATTCCATTTTAGTATTTGTTTAGATTATTTTGAAGGGAAATCCCCCACAACTTCTAATTTTCAAAAATGAGACAAGTCTAGACATGTTTGGTAAACAGAATATGAGTCATAACTTTTTAGCTATTGTTTGGTGTCATGAGACAGTCATACGTTTTTTTTCATCCAATCAAAAGTTACAGATTTTCTCTTCAGATTTTTATAATTTTTACAATAAAAAACATTTCATTTGTGAAATTTTTTTGTGAAAATTAATTTGTGAAGTTTGTTATAATAAAATATTATTTTTTTTCATCAAGACATACTTTATCAATCATTTCTTTTTGTTGCTGATAATCTTCTCCAGCTTTACACAATATTTCCAAATAAAAATCTTCTATTCTTTCATCTTTTGCAAGAGAAAGTAATGAGCCTGTTAAACATCTCTTATACGTATCCAATCCGCTACACATTCTTTCATAAACTCCTCTAACAAAACTTTTTCCAAATTCATCATAATGAGGAATCTCAACCATTTCATTCATAAAAACATCCAAAATTTTATAGTTATATTCTACCCGTTTTGCAATTTTCATCTTTCGTGGATCTCCTGATTTACTTATGAGATTTAATGCTTCTGTCATTTCAGATCTTCTGTTTTTCTCTTTCCATCCAGTCTCTATTATCATACCATTATCTTTAGCATGTTCTTTTAGAAATTTATAAAATTCCTCCATTTTATTTATTGATTATATAACATTTATAAAAAATCTAATAAGAAATCAAATTTTTCAAAACTTTCAAGAATGTATCCTCGACCCACCCCACCCCCTTCATCCAAATCCGATAAACATTTCTACAATATATTTATTTTAAAATTATTTTTTTTATATTTATATTTATAATTAAACTTTTCTTTTTTTATTTTGTAATAATCTTTATCATTCAATCTCATCCAACCCAACCCACCCCACCCCCTTCATCCAAATCCGATAAACATTTCTACAATATATTTATTTCAAAATTATTTTTTATATTTATAATTAATCTTTTCTAAATATAAAAATAATTTTTTGTAATAATCTTTATCACATTCGCGATTGAATTCTTTCAGAGTAGTTATAAGAGGATGCCTTACCATAAAATTTCAACTCTGATTATTTTCTGTCATTTCCGCGAGCCCGCAGGGCGAGCCGATTAATCCTGTCATTTTTACCAAATTTACAAAAGTTACAAAATTAATCGGATTTTTGGATTTTTTTTGAGTTAGAATATTTGGGAAAAATGGAAAAAAAACTCTGATTATTTTCTGTCATTTTTGTACTAAATGGTTTGGTGACAGAGTTAATCAGGAAATGACAGAAAATAATCAGAGTTGAAATTGAATGGTAAGGCATCCTCTTATAACTACTGTTGTCAAAGGGCAAAGCACAATATTAAACTTCGAAAAGCATAACGTTTCTGCGTCCAGGGATTAGACTTTAGGGGACAGATCAATGCGTACGAGTGCATGTTTCATACCTTAGCATGGGTTTCCTTGATACTGGAAATAAAAATCATCAAGCACAGCATCGACAAGACCATCTTCGGCTGCTCTCAAACTACGCAGATTGCGTTACGTTTCACAGATTGACCGCTTACCACCTGTTTTTGGGCTCGCATTTCGACGGAACGCTTGCCTCGTGTGGCGCGCGGCACGGATGAATATGCCACCACCAACAACAACATGAGCTTTTTTCGGGTTTTTGTCGTTTCTTCTACGAAAAGGTCGGGTAAGCAGATTCACGCAAAAACCATTTGGCCTAAAAAATGTGTTTAAAAGCTGCACCCTGGATTTGAAGCAAAAAGTATTTCCTCGAAATAAGCTAAAAAATACCCAGTTCACGCGGTGAAAAAATGGATGATTATGAAAGGATTATCGAATTCTTGCCTAACCTTAGGGATTTCCTAATTTCCCGTGATGTAGGATTAGGGGCAGGAAAAAAGCCCATAACCTGCTCCTGTCGTTGTCAATTTCCTCAAGATCAAAAATTTCAGTAAGAACCGAAAAAAACAGCTTAAAAGAGGTGCACGCACCTTGAAATAGCCAGGGAAAAGGGACTTCTGATTGAGCTAAACTGTCATTGATGCACGGTGCAATTAGTTAGACCTGTTACTATCCCCCGCGCAACCACAGGAACAAGTCCAGCAATTTGGGCACGGGGCTGGGGAGTACTTTGAAACGGTCCTGTCGGGGACTTTCGGGGGTAGGGGGCGGGGTAAATCGAAAATAACTTCTCTTTGTTTTTGTGAAGTACATCATTTCTCGCACGGTTAACAAGGTGATGGCGGACTCCGTAGCTGTGGAAAGATCCTTTTGAAACATGTCCCGGCAACAAACAGGGCATCACGAAATTGACGTCAACACCTTGAATCAACTCCATTAACAGAGAGAGGCGAAAAGTCCCATCTTAAAAGATGCTTGATGTCTAGACGTGAATAGTCTGTCCACATTTATTTTTAATTTTGTATTTCGGGACCATTTGACAGCGCACAAGTGAACCGGAGTGTAGTAACGAGCCCTAACCCCACCCTATTGCCCTTGCGGTCAATAAATCATCGCGGTTTTCTCCAAAGGGAATATAGAGGGTCCTTGTACAGTTTAAGTTTATTTTACTGACAAAAAAGTAACAAAACAAAGCTAAAGACAAGTATACAAAAATACGCAGAAGCAATGTGGTGAGGAAGCCCAAAAAGAAACCATAAGGCTTAGGTCATTCCCTTTTCGTTCGTTTAGCGTCGAATAGGTTTCCTGGTTTTGGGTGGGTCGGGCGGTGGGTAACCTGCGCGCAGACGAAATTAAACCCTGGTTAACTCCGTCTGCGAAACAGTGCCGAAATCCTTGTTCTAGACTTCCAGCTGTGTACCCAGATTTGAGTACGCGCCACGATTGGCCAGTTAAAAAAGGCCTTTGTTTTGTTTGTCGTGATCGCTAATCAGGTTGAAGGGAAAATCGAAACGCACTTCCGGTAATTCGTTGAGTCCGTTGGTGGTCCAGAACAAGGATCTCTGCGCTGCTTCGCAGACGGTACTAATCAGAGTATTTTTATCGTCTGCACGCAGGCTAGTCGGTGGGATGAAAAAAAATCACAAGAAATCTGAGAACAAGAGACCTGAAACAACAACAACAACAACAACAACAATACCTTTATTCGCCCTGTACTTAATTACATACATTAAAGAGAGAGAGAAAATATATATATATATATATATTTATTTGTACTTAATAAGGCCTGGAGCTGAAATAATCCTAAGATTTTCTAGCCAGTTCTCTAGAATTTAAAGTTTTAGAGAATTGAGATAGAATTCATTTCCAAAGAAGCAGTTTTAAAGTACAATGTATTAAGAAAAAAAGAGTATATGATTAAGTTATGTTAGCTATGTTGTTCTAACAACAAATAAGGTTTCAAATGTTTTTGGAATTGGTACGTGTTTAGTTCTTTAAGAGTTAAGGGAATTTTGTCCCAGACGGTACATGCAGTATATCCGATTGTTTGTTTCCCCGTATTAGTTCGCACTTTTTTTACGTAAAGATTCTGTTTCGATGCATATTTGGTATTGTATTTGTGGACATTACTAGCGTATTGAAAATAGTTTGAGAACAGCTTTGGCAGGAGGTCTTTATGCCACAGGTACGTGAATTTTAGAATCTGAAATCGATAAATATTAAGTACCGTAAGAACGTCTAATAAGTTTAGCAGGGGAAGTGCACTTTCTGTGTGTTCACCATAGGTGGTGGCAAAGAAAATGAGCCTAGCAGAATGATTTTGCTTAGCTTGTATCTTATCAATGTGTGTTTTGTATGCACTGCCTCATGCTAATATTGCATAAGAGATATATGGGTATATTATAAGCTGTAGTAGATTTGTTTCATTTGTAAAAGAGTTAAATAATGTCTCAGCTTAGATATAACACCATTGTTTCGCGCAATTCTTGTACAGATGTATGAAATATGGTGATTGAAAGACATCGTTTCATCAAGCAAGACACCTAGATATTTTATTTTTTGCTTCCTTTGCAGCACATTTATTGTACCATCTGCACTTTAAATCTTGATATTTACTTGGTCATCTTTTTTCTTTGACGATTTAATAATCATGAAGTTTGTTTTAGTGAAATTAATTGACAATCTATTTACATCACACCATATTTTCACTTTTTTAAGTTCAGAGTTAACTACTTCCTCAAGATCTTTCAGGTTGCGGGCTGAAGCAAAAACGTTTGTATCGTCTGCAAATATTCTAAATGTTAGAGCACTTGAACAGTTTGGTAAATCGTTTATGTAGATTAAAAATAATACTGGGCCTAGGGAACTCCCTTGTGGAATACCGCACGTCATTGTTTGCTTTGACGAAACTGTATTTCCCATCTGTATATATTGCTGTCTATTTGTGAGATAGCTTGCAAAAAGTTGGAGAGGCACGCCACGTATCCCGTACTGTTCCATTTTTTAAGTAGAATTGCGTGGTTCACCGTATCAAACGCCTTAGAAAAGTCACAAAAACACCAGCATCATTGCCGTGGAGCCTGAAAACAACAAGACTTGGTCACCAAATCGACACAAACTCAATATGGCGGCAAATGTGATGGTCAATTTCATAAAAAAGAGGGCCCAAAAAGGGTAAAAAGCAAAAGGATACACCACCGAACGTTTTATGCCTGGAAATGCTGTTATAATGGTCATTTTTGAGATTAAAAGAATTAATTGAAGTCCAACAAAAAATAAACCTTGCCGTTTCTTTTTCTTGCTGTTTTTAAAAATGCCAAAAAACTGGGTCTGTTGGACGACACTAAACGAAGAAAAAATTAATATAGGTATTAAGCTCTCTTAAAGTAAGTAGTTATAGGATGATGCCTTCCCATTCAAATTTACCCCTGATTATTTTCTGTCATTTCCTGATTAACTCTGTCACGAAACCATTTAGTCCAAAAATGACAGAAATTAATCAGAGTTTTTTTTCATTTTTTCCCAAAATTTCTGTCTCAAAAAAAATTAAAAACCATGATTAATTTTGTAAACTGAGGAAATTGTGGAAAAAGACAGAAATTAATGGCTCGCCCTGCGGGCTCGCGGAAATGACAGAAAATAATCAGGGGTAAATTGGATGGGAAGGCATCATCCTATAACTACTCAGGAGAGACTCTGAGTTATCTCAGACAGTGGGTGATAATGATGGGGAGTTTGCAGGTGATTCATCTTTATGGGTTTTGGGGGGAGGGTGGGTGGGACGATTATAGAGTTTTGACAGGTTGCAGAGATTTTAAATACAATAACCATTTAGATTGATTATTTTTTAAGATTAAATTAATCTAAACAAATAATAAAAATGGGTTACGATCACTTTTTTCATTTTATTAAAGATGATTTAGTTGATCCAAATAATGCTTTTATACAAAATGTGGATAATTTTTTGTTTTGTATTTATTTTAAATACTTTAACAGATATGACAGTGAAATCAAGGAAGAAAGAAATGTTGTTTTAGAATACTTTTTTAGTAATATTAAAACTTCATTGATGAGTAAAGGTGTATCTATTGGTAATAGTATGTACAGATTGATAGATTTACAATTCAAAGGTAGAAGAATGAATTTTGCTGAAATGCAGATTAACTTAATTTTATATTGCATCTTGGTAAATGGCCTGAATAAAACAAAAGGAATAAAATTTAAATATATTAAGAAGAAATTGTATCCTTTAACAAAAATATTGAAAGAGATTTTTTGTGAATTTGATAAGAATGAAATACACAAAGAAAGAACCTTTATTTTTCCATTAAGGTCGCCTAATGGTACTGATGATGAATTTTATATTCTTAACTATAACAAAGATTTGTTAGAAAAATCTTTTGGTTGTTATGATGCTATTTCTTATTCTGATGATGAAGAAATTTTTGGTGATATTCATAATGGAGAATATGATAGAGATGAATATAAATATGATGATGATTATGATATAAAGTGTATGTTTTTACATACTATTAATAACAAAGATGAGAAAGATGAAAGGAAATCTAAATATTACAGTATTGTTTTAGATAAATCTTTACATGAGGATAGGGTAGAACACAAACTTTAAAAAAATGAAATTTAAAGAAATAATATTTTCTATATAATAAAAATGCAATTGTCAAGTTACGATCGTCTCACTCCAGAAAATATTGTTTTTAATGAAGCCAAAGAATTCAAAGTAAAGGATAGCAAAATCAAGTACAAACGGTTACCAATTGAAGTCAAATACCCAAATGGGAAGAAAGGAGCTTTGGTAATTGAAACTCCTCTTCTTTTTTCTTTTGGAGTAAGTGAAAAGAAGAACCAAGAAACAGGAAAGTTAGTTGGTTATAGTATTCCGGTTTGTCTATGGGGCAAAGATAGTGAACCAAATGCAAGTGAAAAAGCATTTTTTGATTCCCTTAATAATATCAGGGAAATGTGTTGCAAACATCTTGAAAGTGAATATGGATCTGACATGGCATCATCCCTGTCTTCACTTTTTTATTACAAACAGGAAGAATATACTGATAAAAAGGGAAAAAAGAAAACACGAAAAGATGAGTCAGCCGCACCAGTTCTTTACGCAAAACTTATTTATTCTGAGAAGTCAAAGAAAATACTTTCCCTTTTCAATGGCAAGGGTAAAAAAGCTTTGAATCCACTTAAATATATTGATCAGTATTGCAATGTCAAAATGGCATTGATAGTAGAAGGAATATTCATGAGTAAGACTGTCACATCTTTACAAATAAAAGTTCATGAGTGTTATGTTAAACCATTGAAACCTCGAGAATCTTTATTGACAATCAAAGAAGAGAGTGATAGTGAGAGTGATAGTGAGACTTTAGAGAATGCTGTTATTGAAGATTTAGTTATTTCTGAAGAGGAGGAAGAAACATGAGATTTTTAATACAATTTTTGTATTAAAAATTAACCAACTCCTTGAAACTTACCCATGAGTTAAACTTATCAGGATAACCACTCCATTTTACTAATGCTATTTTTTTCTTGTTATCTCGTCTGATAACTTTTTCTATTCTAAAAGTCTGCTGTTTTGCTTTCTGTAATTCTTGTTCGTAAAAAGATCCTTTTATTGATTCAGACATCAGATCAACAATAGAATAAGTAACAGGCTTTGTTGGGTTAATTTTATCAATCACAAATATCTCCTCTGTCCAGTTTGGTGTGTAACCTTTATCAAATACTTTTCTTTTATACTTTGAAATTCTAACGTGGTCTCCAATCTTAAACTTTGGTTTGCTAGGTTTCAAGTAAATAGAATCACCATACAAATTCGACCAAACTTTTTTCTCATTCTTCTTTTTACTCGCTTCAACAGGTGCCATTTTAATATTAGAATGTCTTGTATTATTGTAATCATTAACCAGTTTATCTATCTTATCCGCGTAAACAGTGTTGTTATTCACAGTAAACATTGTCCACATTTTATTCTTCATTGTTTTATTCCATCTCTCAATAACACTAGATTTCTCTTCATTCTCAGTATGATAAAGTTTAATATCTTTACTTTTCAGAAAATCTTTGAAATGTTTACTGATAAACTCAGAACCTTTATCTGTCCACAACATCTTTGGTTTACGTCCATCTTTAAATATATCATCAAATGCTTTACTAACAGTTTCAGTTTTCTTGTCTTTCAATCCTCTTATCCAACCATACTTGCTAAACACATCAATAACCATCAGCAAATATTTAATCCCTTTGTTCCACTTACTAAACTTTTGCATTTCAACCAAATCAGCAGCCCAGATTTCATCAACCCCATTTGAGATTACTGTTCTCTTTTGAAACTTTCTTGTGATTGGTTTGTGAAGTTCATCGGCTAATTGTTGAGGCCAATCACTACTCAACGCCGACGCGCGTTTTTTTGAAGACCAAGTCCAAGTTTCTGTTTTGTATTAATCATTGTTCTAGCCAAAGTATGTCCCCATTGTCTCTGTTTCCAAGGAATTGCATCTAATGATTTTATCATTTTTCTATCTGCTTCATTTTTACATTTCACTTGTTCGTTTGTTGGCTTGTTACCACAGACAGAGTAACCAACATCATGTTGCATACTTACAGCATCTGTTCTTCCAGTTGGTTGTTCATAGATTTCTAGTATTTCACCAGTCTGAGGATCATATTTTAATTGAGATTCCAGTGGATTACCGGGGCCAGTATACTTATGACCAGGAAGTGTAAATCCTTTGCGTGGTGCTACTTTAAGAATGGCTTTATGAATATCAACTCCACTTCCAAAACTTGTCAGAGGATTATTTTCCCAGAAGTGATCATCAACAAGCATTCCATACTGTGTTCTTAATATCTGTGGCCATGTATCAGGGTTGGATGAAATAATGTTATTCATCTGCTCCAGAGCTTCTGGGTTGTTTTCAAAAAATCTTGCCTTTTTCATTCTTCTTGAAGGTTTTTCAAATTTGAAAAATAACTCGGGTTTGCTTCCCTTTTTTATTATTCCCATCTTGGCTTCTTCTGCTGCTGTTGGCCTTCTCCAGAATTTGCCAGAAGTAATTCCATGATCCGATCCAAAAGCTGATTTCATAATATCACCAGATTTATATCGATCATAAACTGGTTTCAACGATGGTAACAATTCTTGCGTAGTGGACATCGCAATTTCTGGTGCTTTTTTAACAACAGTCATTGGATCAATACCAGCCCCATCCAAATCGGGTCTATTAGTTTTATATCTTTTCTTTGGCCTAACTTTAGTTGATAGTTGATCCATTGCTGAACCAACAGAATCTTGAATAAAAGGAGTAAGTTTATTTATCCCATAATTTACAGCTTTATTTTGTAGTTTTTTATTTCTCATTAATTCACTTGCTCCATATCGTCCCATTTCAACTGCTTTACGCCCCATCCAAGGAAGAGCATGTTCAACAAAAGCATCTGCAGCTGTTCCAACAACAGTGTCAAATACATCTCCTCCAGATTGTTTGCCCGCCTTCTCAGACGGGCTAATTAGTTTTTTGCCTCCATTTTTACATAACTGGTTTTTTTATTTCCACAAACCGCACAATGACAAAAGAATTGTGTTTTTCCTCTTTTATCTTTCTGGTAACCACTTGGTTCGGTACAAGGTGTTACCATTTTATCTTTGACGCAATATGATTCTTTCATTTAGTATAATGTTTAGATTAAATGTCGACTAGGGTTGATTTGGTAAAGATTGAACTTAATGAGATATATAATATGCTTAATGAGAGTTTTGAATATGTTAATATTGCAGTATTAAAGAGTGATAATCGTTTCAAGAAAATATTTGAGATAATTATGGAAATAAAAGGTCAGTCTGTTTTATTAAACAGGTTAGTAAAGTGAAATTATTTTTTAAATTTAAAAATAATAAATACTATAATAAAATGTGTGGTTTAAATTATTTAGATTATTATTCTCCTTTTTTTCCACCTGGTTTTGATTATTATTATTTTCCTTTTTTTCCACCTGGTTTTGATTATTATTATTTTCCTTTTTTTCCATTTGGTTTGTATTATTATGATTTTCCTATGATTAAACCTGGTATAAATAGAAAGTCAAGATTTGTTTTAAATAAAGCATTTAAAAGGATATATGATAAATTGGAAAGTATAGGAGATTTAGACAGTGCATTAGTTAGTGATGATGAAAATGATTTAGTATAAACTAAAGATAAATGGAAGCTAAATTCTTTTCAGAAATAGAGAAAAATATGGATGTTGAAACACTCAAAGAATTTGAGAAAGAAGTAAGGACAAAAATAATTGCTGAGCTTGAGATTCTCCGGAATAAAAATAAAGATCTTTCAAGGGTGCTAATGGGAGGTGAATGTGATATGTGGGAAAAAATAAGAAGAGGTGATTATTCTTGGTTGAAAATAAAAAGTGGAGAAAGAAAGAAGAGACTTTTTAGACTTATTGATATTTACACAAAATTTGATTCAATAGTTGATACTGTTCAAGAATTAAAAGAAAAAGTTGAGAAGGTCAAAAAGATGAAGGATGCACCAGTAGATTCAGATTAAATATAAATTTATATTTAATCTTGAAAAATAATATTACAAATTATTTAAAATAAATTCTTTTTTATATAATATAAAAAACTTTTTATAAATTATATTTTGTAAGAATCTTTATCTAAATATTTAATCTTGAAAAATATTATTACAAATTATTTAAAATAAATTCTTTTTTATATAATATAAAAAACTTTTTATAAATTATATTTTGTAAGAATCTTTATCTATCCTCCAAAGTATTCTTTTATAAAATCACTGTTGTCATTATCAAAATGAGGATTATGTATTACATCAAGAATACTTTTTCCATTTTGCCTCTCAAACAAATAGTAAAGACACCAGTAACCACAAAGAACAGTGTTTCGATTTTGTATTTCATCCATAGAATAAATAATTTGTTTTTCAGAAGATCTGAAATACTTCAAAACCTCATTTGGCATTATGAGACCAAATGGATCAAAATACTCTATAACTGAATCCAGGTTTCTATAACAAACCCAATGAGTGCCAGGTCCTTGAATATCATCAAGATTGATTATTCCACATTCTTTTTTTATCTTATTTGGAAGTCGGTCTCGACTGTAAATACCTCTGAGATGTTTAATACCAAGTTTCTTTACCCATTCCATGAGGTCAAAGTTGGATAAAGGTTTGATTACAAAATGGAGCCTATTATGGGAATTGGGTTGAATGGGCTGTTTTTTCCGAGCAGCAACCCCTAGCCTTTGGAGTTTTTTTTTACCCCCTGAGTTTTGGAGTTTTTTTTTGCCTTTTTTTTTACCCCCATTCCTATTGGGTTTTCCCAATTTCCATTAAAGGGGGGTGGATAGTAACCTTCTCCTTGTGTGGTTGGGACATAAACACTTCTAGTATTACTAGAAGGTCTACCATCAACCTGTAAACCAGAGCCAAACAGTTTTGGAAGCAGACTAATTGCCATTGGAATTCCAATAGATGCAAGTGTTCCCAGGAATCCTCCTTCTATTTGGGTCTGGGTTGGTTTGATAACAAGTCGACCTCCTGTTTGGAAAACTTTGTTAATCTGCTCTATTTGTGCATTGGTAAACTCATTAGCAAAGGGAGGTAAAAATCGGAAAAACTTTTTTGGAATTGTAATTCCTTTTCCAAACAGTTTCTTTAATCCTATTTCTCCTAATGCGGTTGCAGCTCCAGTAGCAATAGCAGGAGCAACTTTTGAAACTCCCTTTACTGCAAGAGGAAGAAGTTTTGAACCGAGACTTACCAAACTAGAGAATAAGTTTCCGCCATGTTTTACTGAACGTGTAATCTGTGTTTTACTTATTTTTATATCTGATCCTGTTCCATTTGCTATTGATTTTTTTATTTTCGCTATCTGACTTTGGGTTAACATTAATTCATCAGACCCTTTAAGATGAGAATGTTTCAATCGAAGTGTCAAAGGTGAGCTATTTTTAATTGCGCTAAACAGTTTTGTCTTTTGTCCATCTGAAAGCGTTACGCCATACTCAATATAAGTTGTCATTTATATAATATATTATATTAAAATTTTTTCTAAGCTCTGAGAAGTAGTTTTCCACTTTGCTGTTCTATTTCTGCTTCTCGCTCGTGGAGAATAAGTGCGTAAATATTATAATTTGCAGCAGTAGCTCCAGATAACTCATAATGAAAAGCTAGTTTTGTAACTCCATCTTTTATATCTAATTTCTGTTTAGTCAAATCAAAATACACAAACGGGAATATATTCTCAAAATTCTGTCTATTAAGAAGTGTTCCACCTTGAAAATCATTGTTGGCATGTACATAAGACATTACATCTCTAAAAACTCTTGAAGGATCTTCTGAAGGTTTGTAGTGCATATCAGGATACTCATTTCCAGTTCCAACTTCCAGATAACATCTATCGAGAGTTCGCGGGTCTGTGGAAACACTGAAAGTATTGTATAAAAATGGATTTGCTGTCTGTGATTCAATATTTGGAGTATTGATTATAAAAACAAATACGTGTCGTGGTTTTGAAATGCCATTTGTAATTCTAAAATTACCAACTCTTTGATTGCTAGCAAGGTTAGTTTCAACAACTTCATTGAGATAAGTCCATTTGTATGGTTTGAGATAATCACTCATATAAATTTTACTTCCTTCTGAATTGAATATTAATCGAGGCACAAACAGTTGAAGGCGGGAGATTACTACTCGGCAAGCATTTCCGCCAGCCCTCCATATAAGATTATCATCTTTTTCCATCTCAAAGTTTATTTCGATTTTAGTGTTTGGAAGAAGTTTATCTTCAAGTGCCTCAAAGAATGAATATCTATTGAGAGGAATTTCACATCGTACTGTGCTTGAAGTTCCAAGCAGAGCTTTTCGTTTTGCAAATCCTTCATTATATGTTTTAGGAGTGTTATCTAACATAAGACCAGGTTCATCTGCACCATTAGCTGCATTTCGTCGATGTTCAACATTTCTTCTTGTAAATCTATTTTTATTAGCACTTGTGGATGTATCAAGAAAATAAAATTCATTTGTTGCTACACTATCAGCATATGATTTGTTATACTCAAGCAAATTTTTTATATTTACACTATGATTGGCGTAATTACACTGATAAAGTTCTTTTCCATTTGCCAGCACAGATAATCTTGAAATAAAAGAATTAGAGCCATTTACTATTCCCATTTGGTCAGCTTCGTAAGCAGTAATTTGCGCTCTATTAGATTCAACAATACTATCATCATTAACATTAGCACCAATAACAAAATCAGTTCCATCACGTTGCTCAACTTTAAAATCCAGTGCTATTCTAGCATTATACCAATCAAAAGGAGTGACTTCACCTGTATTGTCAGCAATGAATTTAAGATTATTTCTAACTTGGGTGGTGTTGTTTGCTGGAGCCACATTAATAGATTGTTCAAGATCAAAAACAACATCTTCATATCTTTCAAGATATTTTGGATTTCTAAAAGACTTCATTTTATTTTAATAATTATATTATTTTTTCTTTCCAGATCCAGACATAATTTGTAGTACTCTATTATTGATTTCTTGTTGAGACATTTTACGAGATGGTGGATTTTTACCAGAAAGCATTTTTACTATTTTATCTCCAGCTTTTTTAGTTGCAGTGGGGGTTGGCTTGGGAGGTGGTGCAAATGTTACCTTTTTTCTAGTCGGTTTTTTACCAAGAAAAGATTTTACTGAATCCATTATTCCTTCTCCATATATATGTTTTCTTGAAAACTTTCCTGTATCAGGATCATATTTTTTTTTAAACTCTGATTGTCGCATCATTTTATTTATATATTTACATTATCTTTAGTATGCCTAAGTAGCAGTGTCATAAACCAATCAATACCATTCAGATCAATAGGTAAACCGAGCGAATCATTTACTGTTATATGCATTTCAGAAATAGTATTAGAACTTACAGGACAGAACAGTGTCCTTCTTGGTTCGAAAGTAAAAGGATATGACCTTGTAAGATTGTCAGTTGGAATAACGGCGATTGTGTTTGTATTCACTCCATTTACAACAGAATCTTTTATAGCACTTATGTTTATGTTAAGAGAGTCAATCGATTTTGTGATATTTGGAAGTTTACTTCCATACTCAGTTTTAGTCACCAGTTTCTTTTCAAATCCGATGAGTTCTCCAAAATCTGTTCCTCTCAAATCAAGTTGATAATCTCCCTCAAGTGTCACCAACACTCGATATGTGGAAAGAATGAAAGATAAATTGATAGAGTAATTCTTTACTCCTTTGGAGTCTGTTGTGTGATGCGACTTTTGTTCCATGTACTGATGAATATAATCATTTATATCTGAGTAAGAATACATTCCATCTGAAAAGGTAATTGTTTGCCATGTTGTTCCATCATGGGTGTATTTGATTTTATTGTTTCCATAACTACTTCTGATGTTATACCAAGAGTAAGTCATCGATAACCTATCCAAGGCGAGAAAATGCCTGAATTCTGGATCAAGTTTAAGGGGAGGATTAAATTTAACCAAGAAATCATGGGGTTTGTTAGTTCCTATTTTTTCTCTTTTAACAGATGAAATATGAATAGCGCTTTCATTCATTTAGTAATAGCCTAGATAACTTTTCTAAGGAGTTTATTAAGTTGGTTATTAGTAATAATCCCGAGATCTCGGAGTCGATGTGATATTTGAATGAATTCAGGCAGCACACCATTGTTTCCTGCAACAAGTGATCCATTGAGTAACTCAAATCTATGAAGTAGTTCTTGTGGGGATTTGTAAAAGACAATTCCTGAACCACTTTTACTATTTTCTTTAAAAATAAGTAGATCTGTTATATTTTTTCCATAAATGCTTAATATGTTGAAAATAGCTATATTTTCTTTTGTTTTTATTTGTGGTTTGTTAGCTTTTGCTTTAGCTATCTGATAACCTTCCTTATCTGGATTAATATTTGCGGTATTATTTATAATTTTGGCTTGATTTCCTATATCATCATTAACTCTATCTAATAAAACTTCAATAGTATTAATATCTTTATCAAAATAATAAGATGGTAGATTATAATAATCATTCCTATTTAGAATATCTTGTGCTTCTTTATTATTTAAATATTTATCAAAATAACTAATATCAAATTTTGCTGTTGTAGTTTTTAACTCTGGTGATTTATCTTGTTTTGGTAAAGGGGCTTGAGCTTGATCGTCTTTTTTCTCTTCCTCTTCTTCTTCCTCTTCCTCTTCGTCTTCGTCTTCCTCTTCCTCTTCCTCTTCTAATTTTAGTAGTTTTATCATTTTATCTAAACTATCTAACTTTTTAATGGCTTCTTGATTGTCTTTGACTCCTTCCGTAAGAGCCAACTGATTTTTCAACATTTTCTGGTTTTGAGTGAATATATTTTGTTTTTTTGAGTCCTCACCAGGATCTTCAAACTGAGAAATCAGAGGTTTAAATGTTTCAGTAAATCCTTCTCTCATATTCTGTTTTGCCCAAGTAGTTTCTTTTATTTGCCGTCGAACCTGTTTGGTAAGATCTTCAGCTTCAATCTTATTATTAGCAAGTTTTTTTAATTTCTCAATATCCATTTATATAATAATTATATAAATGGAGATACCAAATTATGATAGTAATGATAACAGAGATAAAAAATTCAAACAGCTTTTTCCTTTCATGCCATCGGATACATTTCGAATGCTGATTTGTGGAAATAGTGGAAGTGGAAAAACTAATTTGCTTTATCACATGTTAATGAAACCGTTGTTGTATTATGATGAGATTTATCTTTATGCTCGAAATTTGGAGCAGGATAAGTATAAGAGATTAATGCAAAAAATGAGAGAGATGTCACATAAACTCGGTTATGAAATTCTATCTGTGAGTAATGATGAAATAACTCCAGTAACAGAAATGGGTTATGAAGACAATCAAAAACTTGTGATATTTGATGATTATGTCTGTGATAAAAACCAGAGACAAATCGTTGATTATTTTATTCAAGGTCGACATAAGAATTGCTCAGTGATTTATCTGAGTCAATCATTTTACAAAACTCCAAAAGATATTCGATTGAATTGTTCTCATTACTGTTTATACGAATTTCCATCTTCCAGAGAAGCAAACAGAATATCATCTGAATTGGGAGTTGATAAAAATGTGTATAAAGAGACAACTAAAAAACCATTCTCATTTCTTTATATTGATAAACCAAAGAAGCGCATTTCAAAAAACTTTACTAATTATATAAACAATAAATAAGATGGGAATATTTAATGAACATTCTTCTAATCATTATCAATTTGCAAAAGGAGTACAAGGAGCTCCAGGTGTTGGTTTTAATCTCACTTCAGATGGAAACTATGATATGAATGGAAAAAAACTAACAAATGTTGGAGAACCAACAGATTATAAAGATGCAGCATCAAAGAAGTATGTTGATACCCATTCTGGTGGTGGAAAAACATCTTTGATAACAGTAGATTCAAATATTGATATGAAAAGTCAATACTCCATTAAAAAACTCAAAACACCAACAGACAATGATGATGCTGCAAATAAGAAATATGTGGACGACTCAAAAGTTGATGGAAGTGTCTTTTTAAAATTAGATGGAACTAGACCAATGAGTGGAAATTTGAACATGAATAACAATCTAATTTACAATATTCCAAATCCAACTGGTTCCAAACAACCAATACCATTAGCTTATGGTGATTTAGCTTATCTCCACGTTAATGGAACAAATATGATGGCTAATCATATGAACATGAATAATAAAAAAATAACCAATTTACAAACACCAACAAATAACACAGATGCTGCAACCAAAAAGTATGTGGATGATAAATCAACTAATCCCCCAGATCTTAGTCCCTTCTTCAAGAAAGATGGAAGCACCCCAATGACTGGAAATCTTAATCTTAATGGAAATAAAATATTTAATCTTGAAGATCCCGCTTCAGATAGTGATGCAGCCACCAAAAAGTATATTGATGACCATCTTCACCAATCTCAAGTTCAACCAAGTCATTACAAAGATGAGTTTGCTTTTCTGATGGCAAGTCCAACTCAATGGACAGATGAAATAGATAATAGAACTAGTTTTATTCCAAAAAAGATAACATACTTACCAACTTTAAAAGGAAACTTTCACGAATATAATACAAGAGTTCTTTATACAAATATATTAAAGAATTTTCATGGTGGTTATAAGTATAAGATGGGGCTTAATTTTTACAGATTGAAAGGAGGTGCTGATTATACTCTTTGTTTAGAAATACTTAACACTGATTATCAACTTTGGCATAAAACCCAGATAAGTGTTGATGACAACACTTCGCAAGGATTGCAACTTGGAAATGTCAGTGTAAAAAAACTTCAACATAGTTTCATCGATTCAAAAAAACAAACACAATTTATGTATTACCATAGAGTCATAATTAATTTTAAAAAGTTGACAACTGGAAGCAGGTTCTTTATTCACATTTTGGTTAATATTCCAAATAATGGAAATGATCTGGCTGTGTATCCATTACAGTTTTCTGGAGTTTACATGATTGCTTATGGTATTATGAGCAAAGTTAGCAATATCGACCCAGATAAAGTTTATGATTATCATAAATCATTTGAAATTTATAGAACACAAGTAAAGTACAATGTTGACATTAACGCAAATAACAAAAGAATATTTAACATTGCTCTCGATAGAAATCAGAATAGTAGTGCTGCGACAGTAGGAATGGTAAAAGAGTTAATTCCTTTTACTACAAACTATGTTTATAGGCAATATTTTGAACAATTTTATGACTTTACTGATGCAAATATTTATGGATTAAATAAGACATCATCTGGTGTTGTTATAAATTCTTTACTTCCTAATATTTCCCTTCCTATTAAACACTTAGATGATACAAGAAAAGAAGGATTAAATATTAATAATTTTACTATTACTCTTAAACCCCCTAGTTTTACAAATTTTACATTGTGCATTGTTTTTTATCATTATGGTAATAGAGATTTTGCTTTAGCAAAAAAAATAAACAAAATAACCAAGATTTATTAAATTTAACCTTTACTAAAGCTGCTGGTTATTTAACTTTACTTTCCAATAGTTTAAGAGATTCTTTTAATTTACCAAATAGATTTAGTGGAAAAAAAATTGTTTTATGGTTGGGGCAGAGTGTTGATACAATTGTTACAAAAGTTAACATAAGTAACTACAGCTCAACATTAAAATTAGACAACGCTAATTACACAACTGATCAATATTTTGACTTTATAACTGAAGATGGAGTTTTGAGTAAAATTATGTTTTCTCCTAATTTTTACGACTTTGACTCTGAACAATTTCACAGAGTAATGATTCAAGAAAAGATAAATGGAAGTTATATACTGTAAGAATAAATGAAGGATTTGTTTGAATTTAATCACATTGATAACAAACTTTCAGAATCAGACATCAAAACTCTCAAAGATTTCTATAAACATTATCACAAGAAATATTGGTGTTTTAAAAAATCTTTTAAAAGGTATAAATTTCTCGATGAAACACTTACTCTGTCTGGAGGAGGATTAGTTGTGATAGGAACTATTGCTGGAGGAATAACACTCAATCCAATAATCCTGGGTGTTATCAATGGAGTTGGGGTATTAGTAAGCTCTGTTTCAAAAATGAAGAATTATAAGAAAAAGATTGAAATGTCTCAGATTGCGTTTACAACATATGAGAAAGTACTGGTTGAACTGCGATCAGCTTTGAGGGGTGATGAGTTTAACAAGCAAGAGTTTATTGATCGAATGAAATTAATAGATGAAATGATAATCGATCAAACTCCTATTGCAGATAGATTTTCAAAGAGATACAATAAAAAATATTTGTAAAAGATTATTACATAATATAAATTAAAATTATTTATTTATTACTTAAAAATAAATTTGAATAAATAGAAATTGTAAAAACCTTTTTCAATGACCAGATATTCACATCCATCTTATTCTAATTTTTACACAACTGATAACGGTGGTGTTTATAACTCCAGAACAGGAAAAGAACTTGGAAATAAACCTTCCAAAAATGGTTACATTAGAATCTCGATTAGACCTCGAGGAGAAAATCCGATTAGCTTACTAAAACACGTATTTATCTGGGAAGCATTCAATAACGAGGAAACAGATAAATACTTTAAAATAATTCACATTGACGGAGATAAACTAAATAACAGACCGGATAACTTAAAAAGAGTAATTAATGAATCCTCTAATCCAACATTCCAATCCAGAAAAATAATAGCAACTAATCTGACAACTGGTGATAATAAATTTTTTAACTCAATATATCAGGCATCCAAATCACTTAAGATCAATAGTGGGTCGATTAAACTGATCTCAGAAGGAAAGAGAAAAACAGCAACGTCGAAATTAGATGGGAATAAATATTCTTTTAAATATTCTGATCCAAATGATTTGAAGATAGTACAAATAATCAAAGATAAAATAAAAAGTAATATAGATAAAGGTTTATACTTATTATAATTTATAAATTCTTTTTTTATATTATAAAAAAGAATTTATTTTATTTAATTAGTAATAATATTTTTCATCTTCTATCTTCAATTAGATAGAAGATGTTAGAATCAATAATCCAAATATAGATAAAGATTATTACTAATTATAATTTATAAATTCTTTTTTTATATATAAAAATAGAATTTATTTTATTTAATTAGTAATAATATTTTTCATTTATATCTAATCTAAGATATAAATGATAAAGTCAATTGTTGCTTATGTTAATTTTTACTTTCCTTCTCATAAAACAAAATATTACGATGATAACTTTATTAAAGCTTGTTTGGTTTACCAATATTTGTATATAAAGTATTTTACACAAAAATTAGACTTGAACCAAATTATTTATAAATTATCTGACTTCAGACACAGTTGCAGATCAAACTCGTCAATACTATCCAATCATCTTATATTTAATCTCGCTTTTCGAGAATTTTGGAAACACTTCAATCTTGGACGAGGTTGTGTTTATACTTTCAACTCTCCATTAAAATCTGATTTACTTGGCTATTTAACCGGCATCATTTACTGGTGTTTTCACAGAGGAGTTATTTGATCGATTTATAACTTTGCCACCACTTTTCGTAATTCACCAGAGTTTGATCTCCAATATTAAGATCGACTAATTTGTGCTTTTCTTTTTCCATTTCTTCCAGTATTTTTTTTATCAAATATATAATACTAATCATTCTCTTCCGATTAAATTGTTTGTTTAGTCTTTCCATGACGCTGTCATCTATTGCCATTAGTTTATTATACAAATCATACTTTTCACCTTCAGTAAGTTTTAATCTTTTAGAGATTTGATTGACTTTCTTTTCGTAATGATACTTCCTCTGATAAACACTCTTCTTTCGAAAAATCAATCGATCGTAATCTCTTTTATCTAAAAAGCCAAGATAACGTTCATTCTGAGATCCACAATTTACACAGATTTTAAAACCTGAAACCAATTCAAAATCAGTCTCTTTACAGTTCCAACAACGGGTCTTTTGACCAGTTTCCTCTGGAGGTTTGCTATATTTTTTAATAATTTCGAAGTATTTTTTTATTTCATTCTCTGTATAAGGCATTTATTATTAATTTAAACAATTAATTTTATAAATAAAAGAATTGATATTTTTTCCCGTCTTTCTTGGATTTGGTGATTTTAATTATTTTTTGACAATTATAACCAACTGTTCTACTGCAAATTTTGTAATATTCTCCCGCTTCTGTAAGGCTATCAAAAATTATTTTTTCTTTTGTTTCTATGTTAAAAGAAACAACTTTTTTACAACAAGATTTTCTAATATTTTCTTTTTTTGTTAGTAATTGAAGATTGGTTATTAAATTATTTTTTTTGTCTCCGTCTACGTGATCTATTTCCATTCCTTTTGGAATAGCACCTTTAAAAGTCTCGAAAACAAAACGGTGGATGTAATAATTTCTTTTTTTATTATTTTCGCAAAAATGAAATGTTAAATAGTTATTTCTAGTTTTTCGAAATTTCAAAATTCTCTTTTCTTTATATTTCAAACTTAAAATCTTTCCGCACTTGCTAGCTAAATAATCTTTATGATAAGGATGCCAAAAGAATTTAATTTCTTGAAATTCAATAAAATCTTGATCTTTCATATTTTGATTTTATTTAAAATCAAAATAACTTTAAACCTTTTTTATCTAATAGCCCGCGTATTCACTTTATCTTTTCTCAAAATACGTTTATCATCATCCCCGCTCAAAGCTAACTTATTAACTTCCTTACTATAAATTTCGTGATTCTCGCTTTTTATTATGTTCATCGTCCGCATCTGTTTTTCGCCCTTGAACAAACAGTCAACGTAATCCTCAAAATCGATCCCCTTTTTTACAACGTTTTTCTTTATTCCTTTGCATTTTTTACTTGTATTAGAATCTTCAACTTTGAAGCTGTACAGTTTAGGGCGAAGTCCCACAAAATGTGTTATCTGTTTTCCGCCTACTTCATCCTTGAACAACCCAATCACTTTTTTATTTACTCCTGTTAGTATCCCAGATTTGTGGTCTGGTGGATAGTCTGATGTATCAAACTTGGTTCTGATATCTTCTGAGATATCCGCGTAAAAATCATCTGTTTCTATCTCATAAATAAGTGAATCAGTATCCGTAAACAACAACTTTACGCGTTTGTAAGAATATTTTTTTTGAATGTAATTATAGTGAAAATCGAACATTAACAACTTTGACAAATCCAATATCGCCTGGCCAACATACACCGGTTTGTTAAAATACACCTCGGTCTTCTTCATATGTATCGCGACTAAATTTTTATCAAAAATAGTCGCTCTATCAAAGTTTGGCCGACTTGATAATTTAACAGCTTTTGCTCGATTATCAACCAAAATTATGTTTTGTCTTTTTCTAATATTCTCTATCGTCTTTCCAAACACGGAATTATTCATCAGTTTAAAAAAGTCTTTTTCAAATGAGTTGGCTGCTGTTTTGCGAAGTTCCGTGTTTTTCATGATGTAAGGCTCCATCCAAGGACTCTGATTAAAAGATATCCCTCGATGAACAGCTGTAATTCTCAAACCCAGTTCAAGACATTGTCTCAGATTACGATAATGAATGACATAGTTTTTATGCGATTTGAAATGTGAAATAAGTTTTTCAACGCCGTTAACTTTCATCTTCTCCGGGGCAAGTGGGTAATCGTTATGTGATTCCCAAAGTTTCTGTGGATATTCCAAATCTACTTCAAATATATAACCTCTCTTGCCTATGTTATTCATGCTGCTATTTGTTTTCTCAAGAATTTCCATCACCTTTTCTTTTGTGAGATTAGTCATCCACTTGAATCCATGCGTTGGAAGTGATTGAGACATCCCCCATCCATAAAGATTATTAGCATCCAAATATTGAATGAATTTAGAAGGCTTATCGGGATTGAAATCTTTCATGTATTTGTTATTCGCTTCTGAATATCTTTTTGCTATGTGAGTCATCCCACCTCTGATGCCTCTTTCAAACATCATCAGCATGTCGTAATCATGAAGCAATTCAAGTTGTTGCCCTGTCTCTTTGAGACAAGCATCCCAAGCCAGACCAGGAGATGTATAATAATGCGCTGGATCCAAATTGTAATGTTTCAAGCATGTTTTTCTAAAGTTTTCAAATACATCAGCTAACAGTAAAACATCTGATTGTAGATATAAATCATGATAATCTCTGATTGTTTGGCATTTGAATGTATTCCAAACATTGATTGCGTGACTGTAATCTTCATCTGTTATATCTTCGTCATTCAGTTTTGAATAAAATTGCTCTTTGGCTGGAAGTTGTGTTTCAGTCAGCTTTTCAAGAGATGAAACATAGTCATAGGGATAAACACCTTTTCGAGTAAGAAGATCAACATTGTCTTTAATTATTTCTTTTGTGTTATGAAAATCATCTGGTTGCAAGTTTCCAACAAGATTAGCAAGACTGGTTTGGAGAAACTTGAACGAATCAATAAATCTTATCTCAAAATTCAAAGAAACCATCTCTCCAGTTCGCTTGGATCTGTACTCATCCACTTTTATCTTTTTGGAAAATGAAATATACTTCTCCTCAGTCGATGGAATACAGTTTAGCTCGCCTTTGATAGCAGAAAGTTGTTTTATAAACAAATGTGCATCGTAACCTTGAAGATTGTGAAATATAACCGGCAATATCAATGGTTTTCGACACTGTAGATTACAGCTGTTATGCGCAGCTCCTCGATATTGGCCGGTGAAATGGCAATGATCACGAACTCTATCATCTTTTAATTCTCCCGAGCAAATATGACAGATCTTAGCTTCTTTGAAAGATTTCTGTTCTTCCTCTGTTAATCTGAGAGGTTGTGGATGACGATAAAAATCGTTATAAAGATTTTGAGTTATTTTTGCAAGTTTTGAAACAAATATTTCAGCAACATTATCACTTTCTTTCTGTTTTGTAAAAATGATTGGTTTAAAAATGTTTGGGACTATTCCCTTTATATAAAAACAAAATCCTGACGGTTCATGTTTCTGGTAATCGAGGGTATATGAATCTGCTGGATTAGGTTTGCA
The DNA here is from genome assembly GCA_038088405.1 of Porites divaricata. NCBI lineage: Eukaryota > Metazoa > Cnidaria > Anthozoa > Scleractinia > Poritidae > Porites > Porites divaricata. The sequence goes on from JBBMOI010000002.1 coordinate 14,541,159, forward strand.
ATTTTCTATTGTCTTGGTAAAACATTCAAAATCAGCATAAACTACAAAAGGTATTGGAAGCTTTTTAAAATAATTTTTAAATCCTAATTTTGAATTTTTCGCTGGCATTTTTACAACAACTGATTCATTGGACGAACAATATTCAATATGGCGATCCAATAATTCCTCTTTTGTGTAATAATTAAAACATCTTTTGCAAAAGTGTTTTTCCCCATTCGTTCTCGATGTTAATTGAGATCGAATTAATCTTGAAAAACTTTTGATAAGAGAATAATGGTATTTGCCATCTTTCTCAAAGAGGAACAGATCGATTGTTTTCTTAGGATCTCTCCATGCCATTCGAAGTGGATAAAACTTGTTTCTCTCATTGACTGAAATCACGTTTATTCCTGGGAGATCTGGATTGAGTTTTTCAAATTTTGAAATGTCTTTTAATCTAACTGGAAAAGCAATTCCTTTTGTATTCAAACTATTTTCATATTGCTTCAAATCTGTCAATCGAAAATCATTACGGTCTCTTGGATGAAGGTATCTCAATACGCACCATAAAAAGCATTTCTCATCTTTGTTTCGAATGCTTACTATCGCTTTCTTTCGCATTATCCAATCTGGAAGGGGAATATAAGATGAACCCCTCATTGGATTGAAATCGGCAGTATGAATCTCAAGATGTACTATTTCCTTAAAATACCATCCACTTCCATTCTTCTGATAAATTGCAATCTTTTCAATTATGGTGCGAATAACTTTAATCAGTATTTCTTTTACATCAGTTGATTCAAGATTGATATGAGTTTCAGAATTAAAATAAGCTTTATCTTGAATAGTAAGACTTAACTTTCCATCGCTTGACTTTCCCATTTGTTCCATCATACAAACTAATACAAATCTGACTTTAATATTTCGATGATTTCTGAGAAACTCTTTTAAATAAGCAGCCTTGGATTTGAAAAACTCGAATGGTGTAATATCAGTTTGCCCCTTTACAATGTATTTATTAGCAAATCCTTCCAGAGATGATTTCTCTTTTTCTATTCCTTGGTCATATTCCCTGAGAGCTCTCTCATATGCTTCACGCAGATAAGAAGGAGCATCTGGAGGCAATGTTTTATTCTTGATACACTCCTGAAAATATTCTTTATATGATTTAGGTTTGGGTTTGGGTTTCTGTTTGGGTTTTGATTTGATTTTTTCTCTTGTTTTTTGTATTTTCTTTATATCATCAATCAACTTCTGTTTATACTCCTCCTTGAGTTTTTGTTTATTATCTTTTTTTAGCTTTTCTAATTCAGCAATAGAAAGGTTACTTAGATCAGTAGTCATCTTTATTTTATAATTATTTAATTTTAAATTATATTTTTCTAGCTCAAAACTCTACTTCCCCGACCAAAGCAGATTAACACTCCAAAAATTAGCTGATTCAGGATTTTCATAAGTCAACTCACCTTTCTTATTCTTTATCTTCTTCGCTCGAGATAGATATTTTTCTTTTCGCTCGTTATCTTTGTGAATTAAAAAGTCTGGATATTGAGACGAACCAAAATGCAAATTCTTTCCACTTGGCAGCTTTACTACGTATTTGTTATTCTTCCGCTTTGAATAATCAAGAGATTCGGCACCAAGCTTTTTAGCCTTTTTGCTTAATTTCTGAAAATCTTTTCCTTTTACAACATATTTATCATCATCGGATGATTCTTCTTTCTCAGGAACATAATCAGGATCTTCATCATGTTTATAGCCATCTTCAACTATAAAATCTATATCCTCGGGGCTTTGATATTCCATTTTAGTAATTGTTTAGATTATTTTTGTAGGGAAATACCCTGATTATATTCTCATCAAAAATAACCTCACGTTTCATGGAAAACAATAGATTGCATTCCAGAGTTCCCTAACAACGAGCAAATCTGAAAATAGATTTTGAGTTTACTTTCAACGATTGAAATTGCTAGGGAACTCTGGAATGTATTGTCGTCATATAGTAGTATTTGATTAAAATATGCAGAACTTTCAAAACTCTATAATCAACCCACCCACCCTCCCCCCAAAACCCATAAAGATGAATCACCTGCAAACTCCCCATCATTATCACCCACTGTCTGAGATAACTCAGAGTCTCTCCTGAGTAGTTATAGGATGATGCCTTCCCATCCAATTTACCCCTGATTATTTTCTGTCATTTCCGCGAGCCCGCAGGGCGAGCCATTAATTTCTGTCTTTTTCCACAATTTCCTCAGTTTACAAAATTAATCATGGTTTTTAATTTTTTTTGAGACAGAAATTTTGGGAAAAAATGAAAAAAAACTCTGATTAATTTCTGTCATTTTTGGACTAAATGGTTTCGTGACAGAGTTAATCAGGAAATGACAGAAAATAATCAGGGGTAAATTTGAATGGGAAGGCATCATCCTATAACTACTAAAGTATAAAAGTATAAGTTTACAAGGCCAGGATCGAACCTATACTGAGTGACTAAATGATCAAAATTAAATGAAAGGCTAAGACTCTAAGCGATGTCTGATAACGAAACGGTAAACAAGAAGTGCTGCCTCTCATTTAATAGAGACGTGAAATACTGGGTGGACCACATCCTGAATCCCGCGAAAACAGCAAGAGAGGAACGCTCAGGGCTAAGGAGACTAAACAGGGGCGTAGCTACTTGTACGCACGGTTCGCACGTGCGTACCCGAAAAAGTTGAGGAGAAAAAAATAAAATGAAATAAACATAACTAAAACAATCGGTTTCCAGAGAAGCGACGACATTAATTGGAGAACCGAATCTTGGATGACTTATTTATATAGCAAGCTTGATGATGTAAAGCGTGAACGGGTTGTTTTCTCCACGACCTGTCTTCGCAGTAGACGAAGTTGGGCACAATGACGTCAATGTGTGGTGCTTTTGCCGTTCAAAAATAATGTGACAAAAAGTGGTTAAAAGAGTCCTTTGTAAACTAAAGTCGGAGGTGCTACAAGCTGGATTTTTAATAGTTGAATTAATGAAAAACGGTTGACGTCAATGAACATAACAAGCCGACAGAATTAAGGAATTTCAGAGGTTGTGTCATTTCATAAACAGCAAAAATTCTTTTGCTTGCAACTGTTAAACCCACCTTTAATAAAGGCACCTTAAAAAAAAAGTTGAGATTTGGGGTGGGGGAGGGGAGGTGGGGAAAGACGATGTAGAAAAAGTTGGGCGTACCTCCGGAAAAATCCTGACTACGCACCTGCTAAAGCCTGAAACTGAACAACAGGAGTCTTGACGAAACGTCCTCAGTTATCATCTTGATCAAGAATCACTCATGACGGAATGAAAACTCCTCGCAGCTTCCAGCAAAAAAAAGGAGTGACAACAGTGGTAAGCGGTCGTTCTGTGAAATGTAACGCAATCTTTGCCGTTTACGATCTTTCGCCGCTTGGATTTAAAACGTTGTTGTTGCAGTTGTTGGTATGCTCTCCCGTGTGGATACTTGACATTTCCAACATATGGAAACACCATGCTAAGGTACGAACAACAGACATTCACAACATTGTTTTGCACGCTAAAATCTGATTTCATGGACGAAAAACGTTTCGAATTTTAAGACTTTTTAATATTAGCGCTTTTGACTCCCTTTGACAACTTCACGTGACTGGAGCACTTGGCAAGAGTTGACAGCTTAAATCTGCCTTTCTTGATAGCAAACGGCATTATTTTTGTATCAGGTCGCTGTATAAACACGTCTTGGTTTCTGAAAGCTGATAACGTGAAACCACTGTTGCTCAAACTGATTTCTTATTGTATTTTTCCGAGTTTTTAGCATCGGCCCACCGAGTCTGGAAAGCTCAAATTTCAGAAAAGTACTTCTTGTATTTTTTGGCCTCAAAATTTTCTTTTGAGTTGCCCATAGTTTTGAAAACAGATTTTGAAAGAAGAGATAACGCTCTTTAACGTGGTATAAGACTCGTTACTGAAATCGAGGTACCAGTCGACGATTTTGGGCTTTGAAATTTGCCATTTTTTCATTGAACGAAAACGTTCAAAATATTTAAAATAATGAAAAATCTCCAAAATATTACATTTTCGTTCAAACCGAGTGAATCACCACTTAAAATGTGTGCAATTATGTACTCTTCTAAATAAGTAATTTGTTGTCCGCATTACAATGGATTTGAATTTTAAAACGATTTTTTTGTGACACATGGGTGCTTACCATTTGACAGAAAAATCCGGTTGGAGTGTGAAAAGCATAATGGTAAGGGATTTACCAATTTACCGCAGAAATGCCACATCCGTTACGGTTTGAATCCAAAAAAGGGGCGAATTTGTGTAGCGTGAGTCTGGAACCGAGAAATTGGTAAATGGTAAGCAACTTTCCGTTTGGTTCGTACCAACCGGAATGAAAGGACTACCTCAAAACGTACTCCTCAATTTTCGGTTGGAAATTCCGAAAAGTGACCTTACCATTTACCTTCCATCCGGAATTTCCGAAATTTTCTGTTAAATGGTAAGCACCCATGGTCTCGGGCCTGGAAAAACAGGTCCGAGAGCCGCGAAACCAATAACCCCCCCGTACGTGGAAAATAATTATCGGATCGAAGTAAAAATTACATTTATGTTTATAGCTTACCTAGTGCTACTTTATGAATTTTTTTGAGAATTTTTGATTTTTCACTTTTGTAGCCCTCTGGTCGATATTTACTGACATCCGCTCTTAAAGGGTTATACACTTTGAACACTGCTAAAACTCTTTGAACACTGCTAAAACACTTTGAACACTGCTAAAACTGAATTTATGCTAATTGGATCAAGACAAAAATTGAGTACTTTGTCGAGCCAACCCGAGCTCTCGATTGATAATGTTCCGATAGAAAAAGTTACCTCTGTAAAATCGCTTGGAATATTTATTGATGAAAATCTACGGTGGCAAACGCACATCGATAAATTATCTAGAAAGATCGCTTCCGGGATAGGAGCAATTAAAAGAATTAGAGATTTTGTTCCAACGCCTACTCTCCGTTGTATATACAACGCTCTCATTGAATCTCAATTCGATTATTGTAATATTGTCTGGGGTAATTGTGGAAAAACTTTGTTTGACAGGCTACAGAAGCTTCAGAACCGTGCTGCTCGTGTACTAACCTTTTCTTATAGATATGATGCTGATACCAACCGCTTATTTGGACAACTTAATTGGAAAGACTTGAGCACTCAGTTTCAAATCCAAAAAGCCCTAATGGTTTACAAGTCTTTAAATGATCTTGTTCAAGGATATTTATCCTCTAAATTTGTTAAACGATATGAAACGCGCTACTCCCAAAGGGACTCTGTTAACAAAGTAATTGTCCCGTTCCGGCGAACTAACTTCATGGAGAACAGCTCTGGAACAGCCTGCCCTGTGACATGAGAGAGGCTAAATCTTTAAGTCAATTTAAACGATTGGCGCATCTAAATTTCTGATTTTTAAATACTGTGTACACGGCATTCATGAAAAACAGGTCTTAGTTAGGTTAGTTGTAGACAGTTTTGCATATCGTTTAGGGGTAGTTAGGTTTATTTATAATTTTTTAATACTCCTGATGAATTTTACTGTGTTTAAATAAAGAACTATTCTATTCTATTCTACTCTATCAAAAGGCCAAAACCTCTGGGGTGCAGCGGGGGGGTACCAACTATAATGGCCCTAGACGGGAGAGGCTCCGCCCGAAAAGAGTACCTATTTCGGGTTTCAGGTTACTATGAAAGGGTAGGCATTTTACTAGTTGAAGTGCATGCAGCGAAACCTGTATTAGGCGGAGACACCCTTGGGGAATACTCTAGTGTCCGTCTTACACAGGTTTTGATAGAGAACGTCATATGAGGAGTCAAACCATTCAAATGAACGGTGAAAAGGTTTGGAATACTCCCAGAGAGCATAACGATATACATTTGCAGTAATTAAACGTAGATGTACCTCTGGTGTAAGTGAAAGACATGTTTGCCCATTACCTCTCTCTCCTCCGCAGAGGCTCTTGCTGGGTATCCCAATACATAAATAGCCTGAGTATACCCATCCCCCCCTCCCCCATCTAAAATTTCCTCTCCCTTAGCCCCTTAGGAAGGCCTGATTCTCAGGCTAATACATAAATACAATATATAGTCATCCCCAGCCCCCGTGCTTTCATTTTTTTCCTCTCCCCAGCCTCCCGACGACACAAACAAGCCCCGACTGCGGAAGAGAGTGGGATTACCGTTCAAATACAGGCCTTTCAATACCCTGGGTACCAAAGGTTTTTTCTCGCATGCGACGGGGAGCTTCGTTTCGTCGGCCACAGGCCGACAAATGTTCGGCCGAAGGCCGAAGACGCGAGGAGCGAAGCCACTTTTCGCGCGGGTCACTTTTTAAGACTTGACCGAAACCGGAAACCGCGCATGAAAAGCCTCTGGCACCCAGGGTAGCCTTTTAACAGACAACAAATAAAATCAACGATGTTCAGCGGAATGTTTTTCTGAATCTTTATTTTTTCTGGTGGTTCTTTGAGCTTGTTAAAAAAGAGGTATAAACAATGTAAGCAGTTTTGCCATTCTTTCACTTGAAGGTAGCTGAAATTGTACGAGAATGAAGGGGACATGGTGGACGATAGTTTCCAACCATTTGTTTGCCAAAACGGTCATCAACTGTTCTAAAAGCTTCCATCTAAAAGAAAAACAAAAAAAAAACATTTTATGAAATACCTGTTTACATTTGATGATACTACAGCAGGTCTTTTGCAGCTTTTTCCTCCGAGGCTGCCCAAACATTTAGCTGCTGCGTTCTTTGTGAAGGTGATGGCGTCAATGGGCGTCGATCAGATACTTTATCCACAGGTAGCCCAAGCTCGAAATATGAGCATCGGCGAGCATCGGCATAGCCTGAATTTCATCCGATTACTTCGAGTCGTTATTACTCCCTCAGTAACGTCTGAATCGACCGGCCGTTAATGCCGTCCAGTGACGTCACTACTCTTTGACCTTTGCTTTAATTCATGCAAAAAGTAAAACACGGTTTTCAAGTGGCAAACCGAGAAATATCGTTTGGAAATGTCTGCATGATACAGAATTGCTTTATCTTTTTCGAACGTAATTCATGTTTAACGTTCAAACTATCAACTGCACAACTCTGAACCGGTTGTACTGAATTCTATAATCGAACTCTGTCGCAATCACGCAATGAAATAAACACACACACGGAACACTTAGTTCAAAAACACATTCAATTTTCTTCTTGGGTATTGATGTCAACAAGAGCAAGAGACTGTCTCCCACCCCGAGTGTGAGTAATTTGAATCTCAGGCCGGTTCGCTAAGCTATCTTTCAACCGTTTGGGTAACGCGGAGCTCATCCCGAGCCTCAGTCGATGGCTTCAATCGGGAAGGTCTGCAGAGATTGGCGACCTTTGATTCGCTCTCGGTGCAAAGGCGTCTTGAAGCAAGGTAACGAATGGAAAGGAGAACTATCGTGTGTTACCTAGGCGGAATTTGGAGGCGATTGGAGCAGTTGGAGCGAATTTACGGCCGTTTTCCTTCGGTGGATCAGTCGAGCCGCTTCGCTGGAGTGCCCAACCTTGGTAAACCTTTATATAGAGAGAAAACCGTTTACATAAAAACCCATAAAACGGCCATAATTCGGCTCGTGGACCACACAGGAGAGACGTAACACACATTTTAAGTAAGGTAAGCTGTTTTTAGTAAAATCCTTTCATTTTCGTAGGTTACAGAGACTGTAGTTTTTTTCCCATACAAATCCTTGTATTTTGAATGTTACGCAACAATGCCGATGCTCGCCGATGCTCATATTTCGAGCTTGGGCTACCTGTGCTCTATCAAGATGCTGCATTAATCCGTTTGCTCGGGCCGTTAGCTATGTAAGGGTACCTGTCTTACGCATGCAATAGACATTCGATGATTTCAAGCAAATGTTTAAAGTAAATATACCTGGGCAGCAGAGACTTCCAGAGGATTCTTAAATACAACCCATTTGACGCATTGAGCCAGAGGGGGAGTAGTCAGTGAACCATCATAAGTGTAATACTCCGTCAAAGCTGAAAAGAGATGAAAGTAAACATGAGGACACCAAGAACCATAATAAAATAAAGTAAACCGCTAGAAAATTATTTACATTTCGATGATAAAATAACGAATTAATTAAATAATAATGATAATAATAAATATAATAACAATAACAATAATAGTAATTATAATAAAAAAACCCATTAATTTTGAAGACTATTAACATTTCAATAATAAAAACACTACCTAAGATTTTTAAAAATTCTCTTTTTAAAAGCGGTAAGACTTTCCGTGTCTCTTATATCTTTGGATAACTTAAAAGTTTTATACATTTTTGCCCCACGGTAGGCAAAAGACTTTTGGCCAGTCGCCAGCCGGTACCTTAAGGCAACGAAAGGTCGTTATTCCGCCTGGTGTCTCTTTGGTGAGGTTTTGCACGATATTGAAAACGTCCGTGAAGGTAACCAGGTGTTAGGTGCTTTAAGCATTTGTACTTGCATTTTTAAAGAATATTTAACAATTAGTCGCCTCAGGCGACTAATTGTTTTAGTATAATTACATTGATGATTATTCGAGAAAATAAAATTATTGATCAATTTCCGACCTCGAAACATCAAAAAATCTGGCTGCCATTTTGAAAACTGCTAGCCTTCAATGCTATAATCACCGCGCGGTGATTATAGCGGGATAGAACGAAGCTCCTAGCCAATCACAGCGCTCTATTTTCGATAGTCATCAATGTAATTATACTAATGCAGTTTAAAGGGAGGCAACGTGACCGAGTGGTAAGAGTGCTGAAATTGTAATCCGCAGACCCCGGGTTCAATCCCCTTCCTAACCGATAGCTGGGTTTAATTGTCCTTGGCTTGGTAGCCCCGAGTTCAACTCCTCTGTAAGGCTTATAATTAAATAGCCAACTGGTTTGCCTCTGGCCAGTTGAAATTTTTAACCCTGTGGGCGCGCGCCACAATGAAAACCATTTGTGTAACCCTGATAAAGTCAGGATTTTTTTTGATACGAAAGAATGCCTGAATACTGCGTTGCATATTGTGGTGTTCGATTCTCATTACATTTGTTAGATCTAGGGACTTTGTCTCGACACAGACAAAGGAGTCTTTAGACATTATTGTCGGTAAATTTTTTTTAATAAAAGAAAGATCATCCAAGTTTAAGGTGCTATGGCTGTTAGTACGAGCAAATGAAAGAAAACGCCCGTCTCAGCCTAACATTGTACTTTTACAAAGAGGATTTGAAGGGTTTTAGTAAATTACCGTCGTGAGATTGTACATTACCTTTAAAATGTATTAACTTAGGTGTTGCATTTTTTCATTATTACCTGAAGGTAAGATTACTTTCAAGTCGAATGAGGCAGGAACAGGCTCCGAGCTTTGCTGTACGCGAAACAAGATTGGAAAAAATACAAAATGATTTTGGAAACCTACATTTATCCAGTTACTAATATGGCATAGACTAATGAAAGTTAAAATTGAATATAAAGAAAAAAAATCAATTATCAGCGTTGATGAAAAACAATCTTACAGGTTTTTTCAATTTTGGAAGCAAATCCGTCAGTGGCTTTAGGCTTGCATTTTCTGCTCCAACCTACAAATAACATACAAATGGAAAGATTTGCTGACAACAAAAACAATAATGATGATAATTAATGACAATGACAATGATAATGATAATAATAATACTAACACTAATAATAATAATAAAACGATCTTTTATTGATAACAAAGCTAACTAAAGAATCTTATTTACAATCAATTTCACTTACAAAACTATTCAAGTCAAAACACTATTTACATGATTCCTTTCGATTAAAAAAGAGACACTTAATTTTGATTGGAAAAATTCATTCCAAAAAAGAACACTAATTAATTTAAAAATCAAGTATTACTAAAAAAAAAAGAAAAAACTATAAAAAATCTAGGCCTAAAATTATGATCATAGTTGTAGACCAGCTACAGCGAGAGTGAAGTCTTCTGAGACCTCACTTGATTTGAATGGATATCTAGAACCTCTGACGCATTTGTGTACAGTTCTTAATATTGTAAATGATACCTGTATTCGAAGCCAGGAAATAACACTGACGTAGGGTTCATCGTTCTTAGTCGAAAGCTTATTTGCGAGAGTTAATGATAATAATAATAATAATAAATTCTTATTAACGCGTCAACATACAGAGCCTATGACCCTATGTAAACTAAAATTGGAGACTTGTGAACTACTACCTACTTTTTACTGCCTGCAGGCCAAACTAGTTTCTATGCCAACATAATTCAACCCTTCCCCGCTCCACCACATTAAGTCAGTATTATGAGAAAGAAAAAGTATACACAAAATAATTGTGCCTTATAAGATAAAGAAAACTTATCCTAAGCGATGCACAGGTGACAGTTCTTTCATAATGGGCTTCTAACACTGTCCTGGCCTTCCATTAACTACACCAGTTCACTTTTGACTTATTTTCTGTTCATCTTTAATATTATACTTAGTGATAACCAAAGGTTACGGAGGGCGAGCAACAACGATCGAAGGTCAAAACGCTTTTACTCCAACGATGTGCCTTGCGTAAGTTTCACGTGACAGATGGTCAAAACACGCGTGATCACATTACGAGTGATAGGTCCAAACGCGCGAGAATCAAATTGCCTTCTGTGCATTTAATTCATTGTTAGTGGAAGTCCAAACGAATGCTGGCTACGTAAATGCGACGCATGCGTAATAACAACTTGGAGATAAGGATTGCGGGCTCCTCTTGTCGCCCGAAATTAAGTGACTGGTTCCTTTTTTGGAGCGTGTCTCTAAGTTCTCACTTCCTGAAGGACACTTTCTTTGAAGTAGTGGAATTAATTCGCCACTTTAGAAACGAGAAGCGAACTGGGACCTTAATGCTTCCCGCTTATTGTTTTTGGGATCGTTACCGGGGACGCGCCTGTCAGCTATTGGCCAATTTTTTTTTTCTTGTCCCAAGTAACAGTCCCAGAAGTCTTTGCAAAAGTTGACCCAGTTCATTCGTCAATTTGACGTCCATTCGTCAATTTAGAAACGAGAAGGGAACTGGACCCTAAATGCCTCCCGCAATTGTTTCTGGGATCGTTACCGGGTACGCGCCGATCATGATCAGCTATTGGCCAATTTTTTCCCCGCCCGAGTCACAATTCCAGAAGTTTCTTCCCTTTGCTCCTTTCCCCCCAGAAACCCCAGTCTCATTGGCATACTCAAGCTATGGTTAATCAGCAGTTTAAAACAATCGACTACCATTGGATCATCGTGGGAACCATGTTACCTTTAAGAAGAATCCTAACACACATAAGCCATCCGCATCGCCAGATTGTACAGCTTCTCCTATACCACCATATTTAGCCTTCCAGTGAACCAAATGTAACTACACAACAAAATCAAAGAAAGCTTTTTAGTGCGCATGCACCTCACCATAGTTCACTCTAATGAAAAAACAAACTTGACAGACTTGATATTTTTCAAGGAGACAGAGGACAGCAGAAGTAAGAATTCCTTTCGTTTACCGTACTGTAGGACAAATGTAAGGAAATTTTCACTTCGTTTTCAAGGGTCCAAAATATTTAATTCCCTTAGTTCTGAATTTCAGAATGCCTCTTGTGTTGCTGTGATCACTTCCAAACTTTTTCTTGGTATAAGCACGCTTTACTTCTCTTAATGCTTGTGTGTACTTTGTCGCCTCTTTTTCCCTTGTAATTTTGCATTATTTCTTCTCACTGTTTCTTTTAAGCACATGCACGTTCAGCCTTATCTATTTTCATCCTATATACTGATTATTTTCTTTATATGTTGTAAAGAAATTGTATGTGTTTAGTTAAATTGTCTTGACTATGCCAGTATTTTATTCAAGTGATGAAGTCATATAATTATATTTAAAGGTTGTCCTTTTCAAAAGCCTTATTGGCTTCCATGGGCTCCCTTGCCTCATCTTTCTAAATTCTGTGTATATATTTAATGTATGGCAAAATGATAATAAAACAATAAAACAAAGAAAACAGCAAACAAACTGTAAGATGGAGGGTTAAAAGTCCGTTCGGGGGAGCGCAGTGACTGATAGGACCTTACGATCTCACAACGGCCCGGGTGACGCCAATGACTGAAGGTCGCACAAAAATAGACTCTCGAGTCCATTCCAACTGTTACGAAATTATTCCAAGTCTCCCAGTTACTTTAATTTAAAGAAGGGAAATGTGGTTGGTGCTGAAGGGAGGGGACCGCGTCCGAATTCAGACGGAGATAGTAAAATTTATTGCCCTGCCGTTCCCATTCTCAAATAACTTAGTAGTCATTTCACGTCGCAAAGTAGTTGTGCAGGGACAACAAAAAAAATTACAAAAAAGAGTGATGCACAAGCAGAGTTCCCGCTGCCGTCCCCAGCCGCTGTGGTAGTTTCGTAACGAAGGCTGACGTATCCGCAGGCTACCAACAACTTTACTCGTCTGATGGTTGTTAGAATAGGTTTAAATAGATAGACTAGTATGTTTCAGAAGTTTGGTGAAATAAACGCTAGCTACGCCTAAGGCGGACGATAAATATTTTTAATTTTCATTCAGCTCTATACTTTTCATTTGAGCGACGCAGGTCAACCGGAAATGGACTTCTTGCATGGGCTTGTGCTTTTGCAAAAATCTTCAGACAACTCATCTCTTAAAGACATTTTACAATACAAATTTGGTAGCGTCATGGCAACTAGTCTCCTTCGCAGACGTTTTTAGGCTCGTCACGCAACGCATCGTTGCGTGACGAGAGCGTTGTGTGACGAGCCTAAAAACGGCTGCGAAGGAGACCACATGGCAACTTGTCAAGGCTTATTATAAAGGAACGGCTTCACTTCCGGCTGACGTGCGTCACTCAAAACCTTCTTTGCTTAAGCTCCCTATTACTTGTACTAGCACAGGGTCCAGAGGAGATGTGTTTGTCGTTAGAACATCAAAACCCGTCGAAAACCTCTGAAAAAATGGGTTATTTTGATCGCGTTATAGTTTCCTCACACATTCTATATACCGCAAACCAAGAGACTGAGGGCTCGTAAGATCGGCTTACTTCGTGCCTCGGTCGCTCTTCGGGCTACGTGCCGTGCGCCAGCGAGGATATGGCTTGCGGTTATTGATTTTCAAAATGACGAACAACAAAGTCGATCTGGGTCAGATACGAAGCGAAGAAATCGTTTACAGTAGATTCATAAAGGTCCCATTGGGCTAATTGATCGTGCTAAGCGACAGGTATAGATATTTTGCAAGGCGAGACTTTAAATAAGTAATTCATTTATTCACACGAAACTCCTCTGGACCTTGTGATACTAGTCCTTGGCTAAAATCGTGACACGCCTTAAAGAACTGGAGATACGATACTGGACAGTGTATAACCACAGGACATTCTGGACGTTTGAAAAAGACTTCAGGTTGTTCTTTCTCTTACCTCAGCTGGGAACATCTTTCCATTCAGTCTGTGCTCGGAACCTTCACTGTCCTTATCGCCCCAGTGAAAATGAAATTGCCCAAATTTGTATTTGTCAGCTAAGGGTCCTCCTGACAGTTCTAAAATAAAGAAAAACAAAAAAGGTTAGGCTGCATAGGTTTGGCGGACTATGTAGGTTGTACAGCAAATTTATTCCTCGGAAATGGCCGCTAGAAAGGAACTTAACTAACAGTGCATGGATCAGTTCTTGCGCTGCACACCATTCTGTGTCGTTTCATTAAATTCGGACGCTCGAGATAAAGTGCAAGTTGGAGAAGTGAGGAAAAAACATAGAGAGGCTTCACTCGCGATCAGACGTTTGTTTGCTTTTTCATAGGGAGGGCGTGATCGCGGCAGCTAAGAGAGGCTTGAAACTGACACAATCGTCAGCCTGCTGATGGTTCATTGGACGCAGCGATAGAGAGCTTTAGATTTGAGGATGACGACGACTACAGGAACGAGATTTCTCAGCACACGCGTGAGCCAGCGTCATTTTGGCGGGAAAACGTGATAGCCGTCGAGAGGGAGAGAAAGTATTGTCGAAAACAACAAAAATAAATTAAGTATTAATTAAGTATTATAGAGATTTATATATATATACGAATGCAGTAAAGCTTTTCACTGCTTTCTGCTCTGCCTTTGTGGTTTGAGCCAGCAGTAATAAATGGACCAGCGAAGCAGTTGCTCACTTAAATTGGTGCCAAAAAAAGTGCGGCAAAGACGCGCGAATGTTTTTCAGTTTAATTTATTTCTTTGCGCCGTTCCACAAACTCATTCCCCCTTTTACCCTAACCGCTATATTTATCATTTTCTTGATTATATAAAGTTGCTGTTTTTTGTCAATGCCAATGTCATTCATCATGTCTAAGAACGTAATAATAATAACAATAATGATAATAATAATAATAAAAATAAAATAATAGAAACACAATACGAAATTTGCAGCCATCTTGAACGAACAAGCTTAGTCAATATAATAAAGCATATTTACAAAAAACACTTGACTTGAAGTGGCCAAAAATCTGGAGAGGCTATTGACAGTCACTTGGAAACAGACTTCTGCAATTGCTGTTCTCTATTAATTTGAAATGTTAGTGGACCGATAAGTTCGTTTTTTAATATGCTTTAAGTTGCCTTTTACTTTTATTTCATTTAGCTTTGACAGAAAAGCTTTTGTCATTACTAATTGTGGGACCGTTGCGAACGTGTCTTTTCGTGAGTGAAAGACGACTCTGTCGCGGGGATCCCTTTCTCGTCTTCTGAAAGAACACTCAGCACTGTTGCTTTTTTTTTTTTAATTTCCTCTCAGTTTGATAGTGAGAAGAGGGGTAAAGAAGACAAGACTATCACTGGCTTAACATTATCCTCCAATGAGGCGGTCATCTGAACATAATGGCGCGTTTTTAAAAGCAGTATTTGTTCCATATTTAAGTAGCTATTCTATTGTCACGTCACGTGGCCTGTTTTACTTAAATGACAATTTGGGTTTCCAAATGAACATGATTAATTCAGGGCGGCAGTCTAGTCCAAAGCCTTCCCTGCTTGAAGTCACGTGTCGCCGAAAAGATTTCAACACTGAATTTCCGACAAAATACACATGTTTCTTAAAACTGCTAAAAAAATGTTAATCTGTTCACAGACTGTCTATTTTCTCTTTCAACGATCTCGTGGAGGACAGACCTATAAAGAAGGAAGCTAGTTATATACAAAAACGTTTTTGTAGCAATTATCTCTGAAAAGATCGATTTACTCCAAATTTCGTCCTTTTTTGGCTCATTTTTGTGTTGACAGCGACTTCCTTTTCTTTTAACTCCTCAATTTTAATCCGTAACGATCAAACGACTAGCCGCCATCTTGATTCGAAGGTTTTTTTTTTTACTATTGTTCAAGCGGATTGTTTGCACGCAATTCGGCTTGGACAAATTCTGTACGTAAAATGGCTTATTCTGCCTGCCGGCAGTGCTCGAAACAATCGCTTATTCTGCTCGAAGCTTTGTCGGCAGAATTTATCCAAGCCTAGCACGCACCTTGGAGAAACGGATAAAAAACGATTTTAGACACGCTTCTCACGTGGCTGAGCCAAGCCTTAATTCACATGAGCACGTTTTGATTTTTGAGCTATGGCCCGGAATAGTTACGGAACAGTGACTTTTGAGAAACGGACACAAAAACGAACCCTGATCTCCAGACACATAAAGTACATCTCTAAGACAGGAAGTTTTTATCATCAATTACATAATCTGGAGACGGTACTTGGTATCACTGAATTTTATAATTACGAAAATTATTAATTTCAAGTTCTACGGGTACAATTGTAAAGGTCTAAGGTCATCATCACGCAGAGAAATTGAATGCACTGATGGCTATATTCGTATAACTGAGAGGTAATTAAAGTGTTTATAAAAGCTTCAGTTGATAGCACGCTTTCTCCCCTGCCTTCGCGAATTTTCCTGTACATGTACACACACACGTACGCTTCAAGGTCACAAGGATTAAAAACCAAACCGATTAATTTACTCAGCGGGGCGTCAGAGTGGCTTATTTTACTCAGATCTCCACACGTTTTCCCTCTCAAATGTACCACAATAAACCAGTTTTGACTACATCTCCTTTTAAATGAGCTTAAGTTTAATACCTGACAAAAGTAAATAAATAATATAAATAAAAAAACAAACTAACTAAAGAAAAGAATTGAATCCTTATTCAGGCTAAGACAACGCCTTCAATGATTGTTTACTTTTCCTAATGTTTTTACCTTATTTTGCTCAAACTCCATTCTATCAACTAAGCCTTTCTAAATGATGCTTTTTTAAAGTAATATTACATAAAAATCACATTACGGGGCGGAAAGCATCGTTTCGTCTTGTGAGAGTGAAATTAAGGTGCGCCTACTTTGTAGTTTCTGTGTCTGGGCTTCTAATAAGTGATTTACAATCGAACAAAGTCACGTTTATTTTGGCTAATAATAATCGCCGACAGTGTTGTTTAATATATTAATTAAAACAACCGAGTACAAGGTCATGCATGTCACTGGGTCCATTGCCACCGCAGAATCCGTCAACTGTAAACTATGTATTCCCTCTTTTCTTTATTTTTAACAAAAAGATTTTATCCATTAAGAAACCAGACAGGAATATTTTCAATGCCATAAATTTTATTGTTAAGCTAGACCACGTGGTTATATTTAATTACCACTCGTTTGTTAATTTATGTAAGAAAAAGAGTCGTAGCTCGCTTCATATTTTTTCTGTCCTTCAAAAATCCATAGATGTTGCGCGTTTTCTTCTTTTCAATGATTTATTTCCGGCAACTTTTGATTACAGGAACATTTTAATCTATTAGTAAAACCGCAAAATTATGGTTACTAAACAACCCGGGGGGGGAGGGGTTACTTGAGTTAATTTTTGCTGGGTATGTGCCGCTGGTCTCTCAGAGCCCCTACCCCATTATAGTCTATTCTCTGGCCAATTGTAGACCCCATATTAGTCACTCTTGGGCAAATATGTAATTTTTGCGATCCCAGCTTAGTCACTTTCTATTTATGTATCTACCTTATCAATCCTTTAAATAGGTCCAGTCAAAAAATGAATTGACTCACTTTTTAATAAATTGAATGAAGAACACTTTACTTTTCACCTACTGTACAAATATCCTAGTACGTTTGCTAACCGTAAATATGAACAACTCTCTACCCCGAAAATCCGAAAATGTGCGACCCCACTCTAATAAGTCTTTTGAAAATGCAACCCCATTATAGTCAGTCCAGTCGTGAAAATGCGACCCCATCCAGCGGCACATCCCCATTAGCCTCTTATAAGGAAGTGCCCCCCCCCCCCGGGCTAAACTACCATTTATAGTCAGCCGAATCACTGAATGCCCTGGAGCAACGGTTTTGTTTTACAAAAAGACAATATATTACTAGCGTCTCTTAGGGCGGTCGATAATGTTCTGCGTTTTTCGACGGCCAATCGGCCAATTATCGCTATTGTAGCTACCCCAGCAACAAATTTTTAATCCGGGTTTCTGTTCCTCGAATTCAAAGTCAAAACCTCAAATTGTAAGCAAAGAGAATTGCCTTATGAGCGTTAAGTTTTGAAATCAAACAATCTGCTCTTAACCCTTCTTTGAACAACTTTCCCTTGTCTCTAGTTTAATGAAGCGTTTACCGATGCTCTTTTGTATCACCAGTCACGTAGGAATTTTTATTTTCATGTAAGGGTCCAAAAACTGAGTTTTTAAAAACATTCAGCGTCGAGTATTGTACCTAAGTAAAAATCAATGTTGACTTTCACGTCACGAAAATTTTAATATGTTCCCAGATAATATAATAAGAGGCAGCACTTCAGCAAATACAAGTTACGATAATTCGTACTCGAATGAGTCAAACGAAATTGTTTACACGGGCGAGTAACCTTTTATTATTTTTCTTTTACTGGTACAGTTTATCTACTCTCAGTATGCCCCGCTGTTGATTAACAACGTAGGTTTAATCAATATTTTGTTAGTTAAGGTGGTGCTTCGATCCACAGATGAGCGATACAGAAGATGGGCTGATAGACTCTAGCTGTTCCTTTTTATTTTAAGAAAAGCACTTTTAATATCTCTGATATTATCTCTGGTATCTTTGGCAGCAGTTCAGCTCTGGACATAAAATTGATATTAAGAAATTTTTTTTTACCTCACTGCCGCACAGTACCTCATCTAGCGTGACTGGCTTACATCAGTAGAAAATGCAATCAGTTCTGTGGACATGAGAATGACACGAACGATTCCGTGCAACACGAAATCCGCTGAGCGAATCTTTGTACTCGGCCGCCCCCCTCCCCCCTTGAACGCCTCCATAAACTCCTCCAGTAAAATTTCTCAAGGTATATAAAGTTCAAAACCATCACTTTTCCTTCTTACAAACAGCGTGTTCAGTAAAATTCTGGATTGAACGAAAGTCAGTTTAGAAGCAAAGCATCATTTTTACGCACCTGTAGAATTACCGCTGTCGTCCGCCTGATACTGCACTGAATGACCATTGTTAAAAAACTTAGGGTTGCTCAGTGGAGGATAGGAAACTGAAAATGGTTTAAATGTGCCACTCTTCACTGTGTTGTCCGTCAAATCGATTGGCGACTGTCGCTCGCCAGTAGCGATGGGACAGATTTTATGCCAGGTGTCCGGACCTGGAGAAAAGTAATATTTCAAAATATTCGTCGGTTTCGATTCCAGATAGAAGGCCTAAAATGTACATATTTCAAAAGGTTTTGGAACAATTATGCGTTTACTTTACTGTTTTTCCTTTCAGAACGCAAACATAAACTATCACTGACTACACTGACTAGATGTCGCTTACCGTTGTCCTTGCTGTAACCCCAGCTAGCCATAGTTGTGAAGTGCGCCTAGTCAGAGAAGACGATTAGTGCAGTTAAGCCACACAAAACTGAAGCTTTTGTAGGCAAATTAAGCCAAGCCAATGAATATTACACAGCATGCTCTCTGTCCAATAAGAAAGGGTTTAATTAAACAAGCGAAGAGCCATTTCAATACTCGTCGCCACGCGACTGCGCGTGATGTCACAACACCTTTGTGTTGGCCCGGAAGCGAAGAAACAGAATCTTTCAGTAGGTCGGTTTTAGAATATTAGACCTACAATTAGGTTTTACACGAGAGCGCGTGATGTCATGACACTCCAATCCTTGTGTTGGCCTTTGTTTGCAATTATATTGGGGCACTTAGAATTCAATATCAATCAGTCTGAAAACACTGTGATACTTTTACTGTTAAGATTAGGAGACTCAAATCGTATTCCTTTCGATCCTTGCCTGAAATCTTTTTTTGTTATTACTTTTGCTTTAGTCCCCTCTGTTTTATTGCCTCAATATTTACTACGTTACGTGCTAATTTTCAAGACAGTCGCGACTGTCTCGGCAGACACGCTGGCTTCTCGATGAGTATTATTTAGGAAGCTTGCTGAGTAAGATGATTTAAGAAAAGACAGAAATGAAACACGCAATCTTTGTAATACCTGGTCCATATAATAAAGTGTTCAGTCCTATATAAATGAATATCTACAAAAATGAAAGGACTTTCATCCAGCTCTATTTTTTGTTTGTTTTTTCAGCGTATACAAAAGGTTTGGTGGTCTACAGGTACCATGTAACCGACAGGAATAAACAAGTTTTTCAACGTGACTAAGGTTTCTTATTCCACTCGTGAGCTTGTTGTAATTAAACGTAACATTTTTTCCTGTCATTTTAAGACTGCTAGTGAAGTCGAAGGTCCTAAATGTTTTCTTGCCGGGTATTGCCAAGTGGCTGTTATATTAAGCAGGTGGTGTCGAGTCCGCGAGGCATCACTAATCATGCAGTCACACGCTCTCGGTTTACTATAGGAAAATGCATGGAAATTATTATTCAATCGATCCCTGAGAAAACTCTGGCGGCTGAATTTCACAGTCGTCGGTCTGAGATTGTTAGCTGTGACGAAAGGTTTAACCACCATACTGACCTTTTCAGGTCATGCGAATCACTGATCTTTTCTGCAGGCCCCCATTTCCACCTGAGATCAGAGTCTACGGTCCTCGGTAGCAAGTGTAGTAGTACTTTCTAATATCTGCATAATTTCTGGCTCTTTACGAACTGAATCCTTTGCGGTTTTTGCTTTCAAAGACACCCAAATTCACCGAAAATTAATCATCTTTGACTAAATACCTTTCAAAGACGGCACCAGGACCACCAGTAAAAGACGGCTCGCCAAAGGCAAGCCATTTTCTTCACCACATCATTTTCGGCTTTCATCAAATTTGACCGCCATTTTATTATTCCCCAGGCTCTTTTCAGCGTTCTTTGGAAGTTAAAAGCCTGGGAATAACTCCATCGATTTTAGAGCCGCTTGAAACAGCTTCTCGAACCAGTAAATGTCAAAATTGAGACCGGGTGAGCAGAATAGCATCTAAAGAGCTTTAAAAGCAGATTTTCCAGGGGAAAATATCAGAAATCAGTGCATGTTTAATGTCCACATTTCGGCAGCCAAATGTTTTAGTCAGCAGATCAATAGCACTGTTGCGTGACGTCCTTAGAACGAGAAAGCGGGTCAACCAATTACCGAGTGGAATATGATGACATACATTAACTTGCGCCCCGCCCCTAAGAGGAGAAAACCTTTTCACTAATTCATACCTTGTGTTAACTTTTAAAATGGCCAAATAGTACTACCCACGCGCGATAAAAATGTTAAAAAGTGTTAAACAATGAAAATCGCCAGCGTTAAAAAAAAAAAATGTTCACAGCGCTTTTAATTTGAGGGTAAAAATTGTTTTGAGAGAATTTGATTTGGTGTTTGCGACTTAGAAGTTATTAAAGTTGAAAAATTTACTACGTGTGTAATTTTAAGAAAAAGGTATTGCAAAACAAGTCAATCTTTCTTTCTCATGCCTGCGGTGTTCAAAAGCGCTGATCAATTGATAGCCTCCCCTGACTTGAAAAGACAGTTGTATTCAGTTCACTTCTTTGTCATTTATCAAGAAAATGTATGTTTTAAGAGCTCCCTTACTGCCACGTATGGAGAAGGCAACAATACACCTTAATTTCAGTTACTTAACTCTTTAATATCTTTATTTTGCTGCTCCTGTTGATACAACTTGGTCATTTGAACTTAGTACTATGAACAACATTCACTTTCCCTTCTCATGGATTGAGAGTGATACAGGTGATCCGTATCAATACGTTTCTGAGGCAACCTTTCATTTTTACAAAGCCTTGCTTACATTTAGGAATATTGGCAGTTTGATATTTCAAACTTGACCATTTGACGGAAATATTTGTTCTAGGAAATTACTCCTATATTTATTTTTAACAAATGTTTCCGCTATTTTCTCGTGTTTTTAACTCAATTCATTCAGTTAATAGTCCATTAATGCTCAAAGTAATGATAAAAAATATTTAAATAAAAATAGTGAGGAAATGTCAAAATTCGCAGGTGTCTGTTAAGTTGAACTTCCGATTGTTGGATCTTCTTGCCTCTTACATGTAATGATGTAAGTACATTTGTAATTTGCATTTTTAATTTGTCCTCTGAACCCCAGCAGTCAAGTCTGTAGCTAATTTGTGGAAAAGGTTTACCAGTCATTAGCTCGGCAGGTGTCCTCATGTGTTAGATCATGAAAAAGCTTGAAACATTCTCGTGTTTGTACTTTTTTTACTGTCATTGTAAAAAATCAGATGTACAAATAATTCTGTGTAAGTCCGTCGCTCTCTTTTTTCATACTGACTCAACGACCCAAGATTTAAACCGAAATTTTAGGCAACCTCGTTCCCAGGTTCTCTCTCCTAGCGTAGGAGAGAACCCTGGGAACGAAGTAGAATTTTAGGAAGAAAATTATTTCGACGAAGTAAGCGTCTCAAATGTCTGATGCAAGAGTCTGTTCCAGCCAATCACGAAAGACTGTAAACTCGTTCCCAGTACGTTTCTTTTAGAAAATGGAAAAGGGCGCGGGAAAGAGGTTGAGAAGACTTCTTACGTAAACCGTGATTAACTTGAATCATTGTTGACGTCCCTTGTTTCGTCTTCGCATATTACCATACCTGTAGCTGAAATAGCTGAGGTTAACTTGAGCAATTTGTGTAATTTTAAGGTTCTAGCAAGCCATATCTAAGGAAATAGCAGTCAGTAAAACTGCGAAATTACTGGATAATAATAAAGTTAAATGAGCCATACTTTGTTTTTAAAATTTCGAGTATTTAAACGAGAACATTTCCGCGACCGGGCTCAAATTTTCAGAGACTATTGATATGGTTATGCTCTTTCGATATTACAGTAAATCAAGCATAATATGTTAACGAGACAAAAAATGTGACCTTATATTCGGCAAAGATAACAAGAGATTGTGGTCCCAGCTTCGTTCTTGAAGTCAGGAGAAAATAAAGAACACCAACTTGAAAAGCAGGACGACTGTATTTGGTCAGTTTCACGACAGGATAAACCAGTCCCCTGCCTGGTCGTTTCTTCAACATATATCTCAAGTGCTCGATCTTTGGCAATATCTCATACTTGAGTCGAAATTCATTCTCAACAATATTGATTTAAAGCAAATTTATACCGCAATTTGTGGTTAGTGACATTTCCAAATATCAGGCTAAGTGAAAATGAAAAATGAGTTCAGAAGTGCATTCGCCATAACGTACCTAATATATCACTGTATAACGAGAAATATCGTTGGGATTTGAAAGCAAGGAATTGTGTAGACATCAGAAAAACGGGGAATCAGTTGACGAAGATGTATGGCCTGCGTGCGATGAAACGCCATTCTCTGAGAAAAATTTTAACAATTAATCCTCAAGTTTTTAATCTCACTGATTTCCGCCCTCATTGTGAAGGAGATCTCTTTGAGACTTCCGATATACTACAGTAATCGTGGCGAATCGGCTGCTATGAATCTGATTGTTTCCTTTTGTTTAGTTTAAGTTTGTGTTTGATAGGAAACGCCGCTAAACTGGAATTGTCCAAAATACCAGACCAGAGTCCCTTCAGTTTTCCAACTCCCCCGGGCCCTAACAGCTCAATTTTTTTCCTTAAGAGTTCTTTAGCAAAGAGTTTTAATCATTGTAGGTCTGAGCTACCAGGTGACTCTATCAGGCAACAACAACAACAAAAAAATAACTTCCCGTCTTGTAAAATAACTAATTATTTTTTATTTGAGCAAATATCTTCAGAGTGAATGCACGACCACATCAGTAAAGAGTCCTCATATCGAAGACGTTGACAGCTCAATGAATGACAATTTTGACTTCCGGTAGGTTCGTCACGAAAACACGTCGATGATTTGGTCAAATCGAGGCTGAGCGAGAGTGAGACTGGGTCGGTGTTCAGAGAAGTTGCATTATGGGAATGTTTTGAAGGACAATTTTTGACACTCATTTTCCTGCGCAACCTTCTAGTAGCCCCGTCAAGTCCCTAGGGATTTTCTCATGCCCAGTTGTCGGCGCCAAGTCTGGGAAAGGGTGATTCTCTGCGAGTCTCTATCGGTGACGTCAATAGCTCACGGTAGAGTCCAGTTTTGACCAAGCCAAAAAATGTTTAGGGAGTAGGCGATAAAGAAGCAATAATGTGCGAAAACACTCCCATGATGGGCTATTGCATTTAATATCCGTACCCCCCCGGTTGAGGACTTACCTTTTCTTCTTACCCCTGAAGATTGGCTAAAATTGCATTCACCCCTGAAGACTTCCATAAAATATGGGTTTACCCCTGAAGAATTGGGTCACACCCCTGAAGAATATGGGTTTACCACTGAAGAATTTCGTGAAAATTAAGGTTTCACCACCAAGGAATTCCATATTTTTTACTCTACCCCTAAAGAAATCCTCAATTTTTACAACTTACCCCCGGAGAATTCCATGGTTCCTCAACCGGGGGGGGGGGGGGTGCGGATATTAAATGCAATAGCTCAATACAAATCGGCACTAGAGCTGACCCAGTCCCATGCCCAACGGCGAAATGACTTACTGGTAGCTACAATCCACTTCTATTCTTAGGACTTGTGCCTTGTAAGTGTTCCCCAAGAACATAATACACAACCCGGCTGCAATACGTACGTCATTCGTCGCTCAAAAATTCCTACACCAGTCTTTCGCTTTCAGTTTTGCATTATTAATTTACACACTTATTCAACATCAACCGAAAGTATCTCCACAGGTATCTTTTCCAAGTTCTTAGTAAGTGCATGTGATGATAATGAAATCATTTCTCGTCGTAAGGAAAAGGAGGGAAAATCACGCAATTTGGATCGGCAAGGCAGTGCTGTGAGGAAAGATAAAAAGGGGTCTATTGCGTGGGAATAATGTATCTTTAAGGGGAGTGAACTGATATCGACATCACGTTCACATTAGTTTCTGTCTGTTGCCAGAGTGGTTCCCAAGGGTCCCAGGTGGTTGAAAGAAAACTCAGAATTGTTCGGTTGCAATCACAAATCCTGATGCACGAAACTTGTTTTACGTCTCTTGCATTCGCGGTGCTTTCAACTTTCTTTCTGGTTTGCGAGAATCAAGTTTCCGTTTCCTGGTTTCTTTCTTTGCCAAGTTCTTTTTAATCTTCTTACGAGCACTCTTTGCTGGATCCGCCACAGCCTAAGAGAAGAAAGATACTACATGTTTAGTCTAAACTTTTAAATTCAAGTTTGCTTCAAAGCTGAAGTTATTCGCTGGTGGCGTGGAAACTGATTGTTAGTTCAAACTCACTGATTTCACATTTCCCACAATACACCTTTTTACCTCCCCCCACCCCACCCAAATTTTGCGTAAACATTCTGTATAATTTCTCGCTGTGTGGTACATTCGTCCAAAGAGAAATTGAAGACAAGAGTTACGACGCAAGTTTTTTTAAGGAGGAGGGGGTAACAAGGTGTATTGTGAGTAATTTAAAAATGGTGATGAACAAGGGAATTTCGCCCATGCCACGTCCAATGCCTGCAGATATCAGCGCTGTCAGTTGTGATTTTTAAAAATCAGCTAACTCACCTCCAGTGCTTTCTTTCTTTTCCTTGTTTCCCGCGTCTCTGTAGCCGTTTGCTGTAGGTTGGCGTACGCCCGGGAGAAAGCTTCCCGCCCAACGAGACCTTTTATGAGATCTAGAACGTCCTGTGCAAGAGCCTTTAAATTAGAATCTGTAAGAAAGAAAGAGTGTTTAGAATAAAACAACTAGATCTCTCTCACGTCGTCATCATCATCCTTCGACCAGTGGTGTGAACGGGACGTTGATGGAGATCTCCTCCTAAACACCACAATTCGCCATCGCTGTACTCAGGTCCCTCATATCAAGCCCTGAATCCCTAGCAATCACTTCGGGGTATGTTAGTTTACTTGAATGCACTCTGCTCACCGGGCGCCAGAGGACGAGAGATGAGATTATTTCTTAATCTGGCCAAAAGCAATGACCAGCAAACTGGAGACGCTTTTGCGAGAGATGTTAGTCCCCCATAGATCCTCTCAAGCGTCAAATGGTCTCTACAAGGACCACGTTCCATAAAAAAGTGCAATTTACAAACTGATCATAGCCTGAGAAAACAGCCGACATTTTGCAACACTACCACTGGTTTGCCCGCAAAATGACGTCTGAGGAACGAGCGCTGAAATTCCATATTGATGACACATCACCACCCTGATCTGAGTAGCGCTTCTGAATGGTTGAAAATTTGCTTCATCCAAACAGAGACGCTACCAAGATCTGGGTGGTGACGCGTCATCAGTGCGGAATTTCTGCGCTCTTTCTCAGACGTCATTACGCGAGGAAACTAGTGAAGGTGTTAAGAAAAGTCGGCTGTTTTCTCAAGCTAACTAACTGATCACGGAATTGACTATATGATTAGTGCGTTACCTACTGTACAACAAGAAAAAAACAGGTTTTATACCCACTGAACGGAAAATCTTTCCTGTTTACAGACCAAGATGTGTTGTCACAGGGAACGTGCGTAAGCAGAAATTACCTTTGTAGGTTGTGACTATTTCTAGCTCTCTGTGGACTGGGCCGAGAATGTCCTGAAGGTAAAGTTCAGTGGAGTCTTTTCCCAAACTAATAGACACTGCAGCCAGCCATTTTAATACGCATGCTCTCTAAAAGGTAGACAACAAACAGGGAAATTAAATTGGTTAAATTCAATGACAACTCCCGACTGACAAACGGTACCCTGACAAACTCCATATACAGCTAGGATTTCAACAAACGCCAAGCCGGGTTGTTAAAAGCTGGGTTAAGATAAATCAGGGTTACTGCGAAATTAGAATTCAGATATGAACGTTTAAAAAGCAAATTCAGTTAATTCGTCTTTTCTACAATTTAATGTTTGGATGCTTTAAAAAGAATAGAGAAAATTATCCGAAAAAGTGCTTTTTAACGAAAGAAAAAGAAACGCGGATAAAAAGTCAACCCCGGCTTGGCACTAATCGGCCTTCTAACAACTGGGCCCAGAGTTTTTAGGCCACGACCCTAAGCGAAAAAGACCGCAAAGTAGGTAGCTATAAACCCTTTGTAATTTGGTCATGACTTCGCAGATGTTAATGCCATCCAGGCCTAGATTGATATAAGACGTCACAAAAGTTTACTTTTGTGATTTTCTGACAGATGAGTCGTTTCATGGCTGAGTTTAGCCTGAGCCGCAGACGAAAGTAAACTTCTGATTATTTGATTACGTCTGCGACGCACTGGGTTAGGCCGGGTTTGGTAGTAAATATTCTATGAAATGCCCAAATTATTATGCGGTCCTGTGACGTAGGTATGATGATGATGATGATGATGATGATGACGATGACGATGGTGATGATGGTAATGATGGTGATAATGATCATGATGATGATGATGATGATGATAGAATTCTACACTTTACACATCAACGCAATACTACAATAAAATTACATTGTATTTAGGGTTAGTAGAAGGTTTTTTGGCTTCAACTCTTGACTAACCTTTTGAGTGTGTTTCGGGGTTTGTGATGCTTCCAGTGTTGCCAGTTTATTCATATTATCTAAGAGACTCTTTAGAGTGAAATTTTCTCTCTCTTTAATACCGTCATTTTCACCATTAGCAGCCAACTTGTTTTGCCGATTTTTAGCTCTCGATTCACTTTCTAAAAGCTGCTGTGTCTTGGCCAAGAAAACCAAATTTTTTACAATCTAACAAGAAATAGAATGCATTTCAGCGAGGGTTTCTACAGTGCCAACAACGACTACATTTATTTTTTATAGTGCGCCCTTTCTCTATAAATAATCAAAAGCAAATTACAATAATAACTACTCTTTAAGGATAAAAATATATCTACATATATAAAAATATGTTTTTAAAAAAGTTAAATATATATATATATATATATATACCTGTTCAGTAAAATATATACATGTGTTCTAAAAAAATGTACCTAAAATCTTAACAAAATGCCTAAGAAAATAAATGTCTTAAGTAAACGTTTAAAAGAATCCATGTTTTTAGCTTGTCGTATTGGCAAAGGAAGGTTTTTTCATTACTGGCGTCCTTAAGTAAAGCGGAGAGTACAATGATTGCCTGATTGGGCGCTTATAATCACATGTTTGAAAAATGAGTAAATCGATACAATTCTTAAAGGGGCTGTTTCGCGGTTGTCTAGTTCATTTTGTTAATATTATCAATCACGCTTCCTTGTATGGAACTTAACATAAACGAATAAATGACTTTAAATCGACACAATAAACAAACAAATATACTTCCCAAGCATGTATCGAAACTTACAAACAACAAAAATGAACTTTGAAAAACTGGTAGGCTAAGAATTTTTCAAAAACCCACAATTTCAATCCGTTTTAATCTCAGTTCCTCAAGTTTATCCATCCGTGTCTACTTTTTTATTTGCTGTGTCATTAATCCTTTCTCAAAATGTTTTGAGCGATTATTTTTATGTTTCACTTAATTTGGTGGCAGTTCCTACTGTTAGACACAGCTCCTTTAATTGTTTCATTCTCACGATGTCACTATTGTTGAGAGTGGATATGCTCTTTCTCACCTGTTCTCCCAATTCGTTTTCCAAAAGTGGCGAACGCAGTTGCGAGCACATATCGTCACACAGTTTGGCTACCTATACAGGTGAAAACAAAGCAGTTAGACTGTTGAACCAAAACATTTTACACACGACATTGAAATCTACTAGCCATCACAAGTAGTTATTGTCTGACTACAACTAAATATGTAATACACTTAGAATGCAGCGATATATCCGAACTTTTCATTTCACCTGTTCACTGTTATATCCGTTTAATCAGTTGTACTGCTGACACTAAAGTAGGAAGCTTAGTATAGAAACATGCGTCGGACAGCAAAGAAAATAGGCTTGTGGCTTGTGTACCTTTTTTTACCAAAATCAACTTCTTCTAGTGAACTGTCATCTGTTGACTATTGACTATACAGTGTGACTATTCAGTTGAACGTCTTTAAACGTTTCACAAGCTGCGCGGTCAAAAAATACTTCATAGTACGCTATAATAAGCATTCAGACCCCTTTGAAACCATGACAATGCTAATTACAATTTAAGACAGTTTTTTTAATCGCTTGTTATACATATAGTCGAACCTTTCCACGTAAACCGTCCTGTAGATAATTCATTGCCGCACTTCTCTTCTGGAAACTAGTCACCAGTTCCTCGGGTTTCCACGCAGCAAACAGCAAACCGAGCAGTCGACTGGAAATAAGTCTTACCCAGGAATGTGGATGTAGTAGGTGCGCTTCTACAGATTCTGTTACAAAAACAGTTTAAAATGTTTAATTAAACGGTGTTAATGCCCTCTCTTATTTCTTTAATTTTTTCTAACAAAAGGTGTTTTTTGCCCTAAATAACATGACCCGTTAAAGGAACGGTGTCACGAAATTCAGCCAAATTAGGAAAATACAAAATGCCCGTTAAATTAAGAGAAACATAAAAATAACCGCTTAAAACTTTACTGAAGGAAGGTTAAAATAACATAACAGAAACAACAGATGCCACGGATGGGCAAAACTGAAGAAGATTGAAACGGACTGAAATTCGGGTTTTTGAAAACTGTTCAGCCTAACAGTTTTTTAATGTTGATCCCTGCTGCTAGCAACTTAAAAAAAATAATGCTCAGGAGGCATATTTGTTTGTCTCGGATCTCTGATTTTGTCATTTACCAGTAATTTCTTTGCTTACTTCAAGTACCACAGCGATTGAGGACGAGTAATTGGCAAGATTAAACAAAATGAACTGGACTACCGTGACACAGTCCCGTTAATACGGACACTTTCTATGGACCCTTCAGTGTCCGTATTAACTGCGTTTGACTGTAATCAACTTTATATGTTTTCTGGGCCGCTTTATTCATGTGTGATTCAGTTAACATACACACCGACAATCATTTCAAAGAGCTCGCGAGACGAAATTTTAGATCTTACTTTTATAGTAATTGTCACTTGTCAAACCCTTACCCCAAATTTTAGTCATATCCTGCTGCCTGCTTGGGTTCTTCATAACTTGACATTCTTTAATTATTTTCGCCAGAAGTGAAAGCGTATTAAAAAGCAGGTGATCTTTGATGCGGTGAATGTTCCCGGATCCTTTAACGTCTGCTTCATCTTCCACGTTTTCTTCCTGTAAAAACAAATTTCCCAATAAGTATCAGAAACGAAAAAGAGTGTTTCATAACATATTAAACACAGAGTCGAGAAGACAACTAAAAATAAGATGCGTTTGAGTTATAACTCAAAAACAAAATGATTTTGAAAGAGAGATATAGACGGCGAATGGAATTTTTTTTAAATACTTGCCAAGCCAAAAGGCATGACATCCTTTGTCTTTTATATTTGGATTTAGTAACGAGTTTGAGAAACTTGCAAGGTTAGACTTTCCCATATTCTGAAGTTTCAACGAATACTGAGTAAGAAGAACTTCATAGCCTGCCTGGTGGCTAAAATGACGAGCTAAAACTTTAATTCAGCTAAATTAAGCAAAAAAGTGAAAATGAAGACTTTTTAGTCTTTTAAAATAAAGTAATTAGAAGTTTTAGTGCTTTGAAAAGCTACCAACGTACCATTGCGTACTCTTCCGGGGCTATGACACTTGAAACAAGTGGTAGTACATTACCAAGTCTTCTCTCAAAATTCTTTCCGTCAACTTCGACGAATAAGCCAGAGACTTGGGCAGCAAGACGCTGTAGACTGATCTGCGAGAGTACAAAACCAAATTGAAAGGAAAAAGATGTCAACAGTGTATGGTAATAAACGTCTCATAGCAGTTTATGAGAACAAAGTGAAGAGAAATAACATAAAAACAGTAGCCTGCTAATTGTGGAAAACACAATAATTACCAAGGGTCTCTCAACGTTCAACGCGACGTTGAGTACTTTTTGATAGTCACCATCAGGCGATTAAGTAATTGAACATAGCAGACTGTACTAGGATGGTCAGATTTGATTTTTCTACGTTCCTTTCGTAATACACGTCACAGCTAAATTGCCATATTAGGACGATACAGTCCTTTCCACAATTGAGTAAGTTCTTTAAAGAAAACTTTAACTGCACTTAAAGCTGGCACAGCTTTCACAGGGGGCTTTGTCCCATGTAAATTTCCCATGGTTCCGTTTATTGACGGTATTGTTTAAACGGAAGCTGCCCCGTATTTAGATGCGTGCTCTACTTAAGTGTTTTGAAGGATATCAAAACATATTTGGATCTCTTTGACCTCAAATGGCTACGGAGAAGAAAAACTAATCTAAGTAAACCTTATCTTTTTACCTTTTCATCTTTGAACCATAACAGAACGATGGAAAATAACTTCTGTCTTTGATCCGCATCAAGCTAAGGAAAAAAGCAAGAGAAGAGAATAAAAAATATTGCCTTAAAGAAAAAAGGAAAAAGTAGGAAAAGGTTTACTCTAAAACTAACAGGAAAGCGTTTGACGAAAAAGTAACTGAGACAGAAAGACACTCAACCTCGTTCCCAGGTTCTCAGGTTCTCTCTCGCTCCGTAGGGACGGGTAGGAGAGCTCCCTAGAAACGAGGTTGAAAGACACTATGTGGCATTATAACAAAAGTATAATGGGAAGATCGAAGGTTTGGACAAAAGGGTACTTGCCATGCATTTACATAGAAAAACCGGAACATCTGGTAAGATAATCCCGCCATCCCGTTTGGGAATCATCAGACAACATAGAATGTGATTTGAGGGAAAGCAACTATTCTACTCCTTTTAGACGGTTCAGCTTATTTGGATGTACTTTGTAGTGGAACTTTCTTCCACCGCGTCAAATTTTATAGTTTTATGTTTATGCACAAGATTTCCACCCGGGTGGGTTACGTAAATGGAAAGTACCCTACTCTAGTTCACCCTCTAGGAAAGGAAAGCTAATGGGATGGGTTCCACCCTTTTTTATGCTCTCTATTCGGACTTGTGAAATCATGAATTTTTCTAATCAGGTGTAATACTGTCCGTGATATTTTTTAAGCCCTCTGTTTTAAGCGCAGTGAAGAGCAACATTTAGGTTAACTGCGTCTGGAAATCGTGACTATTCAAAGAAAAAAAATCTACACCTTCTCAAGAAGTGACTTGATAGCAAGTGCTGTCAGCTTACGACAACCAGCGGAGTCATCGTTCACCAAGCGAGAAGTCAGCGGTATGAAGAAGAAACCAGCATAGTCAAACAGTAAATCCTGAGAAGAAAAATGTGACCAGAAAACAGTTATCAGTCCAGTTTGGAGTTACAACTAGCCGAAGAACAAGAAACAATTTTTGTTACCAAAGGGTTCACTTGAACCTGTAAACTAGCTGACGACAACAAACAAAAGGTTGCGTACACCACACAACTATTTTACTATAAGGTTCCGTCCACAATAATCCAGAAATTTTTGAAACCGTATATTTTTTGACACGAATTAGCCTCCCGTCTACACGAAAGCAGTGAATTTGGTCACCGAATCCGTATCATTTTTGCATCGTCTCTAGAGTAGTTTAAGGCCCCGTCAACACAATTAAAAACAATTAAAAAGTTCTGTTTCAGCTCCAAAGTGCCAATTCAGCCCTGCAGGCCAAATAAGCCCTAGGTAATTAGACTGTATTGGCAATGATTTAAGGGAGCCAAATTAGACTCAAAAATAGGACTGTATTTTACTCCCAGAAACGGCCCCATTTTACGGCGAAAACAGAGCAGCATTGGGGGTCAGTCTGGGCAGTATTGTGATGCAAATGAGGCAACAATTCCCATACAAACCCTTATAGTGTCTTGTGAGTTGGCGGGTAACTGTATTGAGTTGACGGTAATTGCATATGTTGCCTGCATTTAATATATGCAATTACCGTCAACAGATCTTTCCGATTCACAGTATGGGTAAAAAATAGTGTTGTTTAAAATTGTCCGGATCCATGTGGCCGTAGATAGATAGATAGATAAACTTTATTAATGTGTCAAGGCCACATAGCCTGGGAAAATCCCATACTAATTTGGGGACACAATTAACAGATATTAAAATATGTATAAGAATAATTAGAAATACTTAAAACTATATAAAATATTAATTTTAAGCTATATAAAATGAAATGATCATGATAAGCAGTTATTAGAATACTTAAAGCTGTATAAAATAATTATGAGGAGCAGAGGGAACAGCCCTTGCAGCCATCATCTATGAGCAGACTAATATCGTATTTGCGTATCTGTTTCCTAAAAATATTTAACGTTTCAGCTGATCTTACGTTTGGGGATAATTTTCCCCACAATTTAGGCCCAAGATATCGCAAGGAATGTTTACCATATGTAACCGTATTAAAACTTGGGGTAGAAAAGTCTGACTGTCTTAAAAAGTAAGAAGAGTTATGATTATTAAAAATATTACAAATATAAGTAGGACATAGCTTGTGCTTCACTCTGTACATTAGGATGCAAATATCCTGCAAGCGCTTGTTCATGAGTGTTGGTATCTGAGCTCTATTGAGTAATTGTGAATAGCTTGAAAGCTTGTCTCTATAAATAGCCCTCAATCCTCTTTCTTGCAACCTTTCTAGTTTTCGTGCGTCACTAGATCTACAAAAATGCCAAACTAAATGACAGTACGTAAGGTACGGTAAGACTGCTGATTCAAATAGAACTAGCTTAGCCTTTGTTGGAATTAAGTTTCTGAGTCTCATGATAACGCCCATCCTTTGACTCGCCTTCTTACAAATTGAGGTAATATGATCAGTGAAGTTAAGTTTGGAGTCAATTGTAACACCCAGGAGATTTAGATTTTCTACTGTTTTAATTTCCTCATTGTTCACATAAATTGCATGTGCCGCACTGTTATCCTGACTGTAGCCAATGTTCATAGTTTGATATTTTTTAAGATTTCCAGCAAGAAGATTGGCCGTGGCCTAAATCTCGTTAGACAAGCAGATAGTGAGGGTTGGTTATAATATAAAAATGAAAGGAATATCCTTTTTTCTGTTGGGCTTTTTCATGACTTTTCATCACGCTAGTCCCACCCAACTCTGTATCTCTAAGCTGGGTTAAGTAAAGCCATCTTAGCAGTTTCAAGTCAGTTTACTATCTTAGTCTGTAACATCAGTGAAAATAATGGTTTCTTACCGCGGGAAATGAAGAAAACATAGATGCCAGCATTTCCAGCGCTGATTCACGACCTGTCTCATGTTCATAGCTTCAATAAAACAGCAAAGAATAAGTTGAAACTGCTGACGTTGAGTTGAGAACTATTATGTATTTTTCGTTTCAGTTTCTAGTTATAAAAAAATAAACGGTCAGAAATGAGTTATCACGAGAACGGAACACCTAAGTCATATACAGCAGCTATTGATGATTCTCATTTCATAACGTGGTAGAAAACAGGCGTGATTATAAAGGCATTTACGTGTATGAAATGCTGACTAGTGAATTTGGCGCTCGCCAGCCTGAACCTGAACTGAATGACGTGAACGTAAAGGTAAACGTAAACGTGACATAACCTTTATCCATCCTTATTAACCCTTCAACCCCATACAAATCCACATGCAATTCTCCAGCCGCGGATCTCCATTCATTTTCTTATAGAATAAGTTGAAAGAATTTGATAAGCGACCAAAGCATTTTGCCTTTTATGATCACTTTGTTAATTCTCCTAACCTTTTCTCTTGATGACCTATTGATATTGTTCGGGGAAGGTTGATGTGGGTCACTCTCAGGGACTTAAAGGGTTAACATACGCCCTTTTAACAAAGCAATACAGACCTTTAGATTCGACTACGAGGACGAGATTTTCTCATTACTAGCTAGTGTACGCGCGTGAACAAGCGTCATTTTGGCGAGAAAACGTGATAGTAGTCGTCATTCTACTACGAGGTTATTATCAAATTTTAGAAGTTTAATCATTTTGCGACAAGGAAAGGGCTAAACCTTCTCCAATAAAGATAACCTCACTAATTTTTCAGGTGAAAAGTAGTACAATGAAGCTTTCCGGGTTGAATATTTTTCGACAACACGCGAAAAACTTAAGTTAAATCCCGCACTCAAACTCGTCCTCAAATCTAAAGCTCTCTGATAGAGACCTTTAGATTCGAGGACGAGAACGACTACGAGGACGAGATTTAACTTAAAATTTTTTCGCGCATTCTCAGAAAATAGACACCCCGGAAAGCATCACCGTACTTTTTTTCATTAGAAAAGATAGCACTGTTATCTATGTTGAAGGAGGTCAAGCCCTCTCTCGATAGCAAAATGATAAAACTTCTAATTAACAATCAGTCGCCCAAGGCGACGTGAATATCGGCGAATAGTCACCTCGACTTCGTCTCGGTGACTATTCGCCGATATTCACGTCGCCTGAGGCGACTCATTGTTTTAGTATAATTACATTGATGATTATTCGAGAAAATAAAATTATTGATCAATTTCCGACCCCGAAACATCAAAAAATTTAGCTGCCATTTTGAAAACTGCAAGCCTTCAATGCTATAATCACCGCGCGGTGATTGGATAGAGCGAAGCTCCTAGCCAATCACAGCGCTCTATTTTCGATAGTCATCAATGTAATTATACTAACATTTGATAATAAACTCGTGGAAGAATGACGACGGCGATCACGTTTTCCCGCCAAAATGACGCTGGATCACGTGCGTGCACTACTTAGTACTGAGAAAATCTCGTATTCGTAGTTTCCTCGTCTTTGATTCCTAAGGTCTCTAATTGTCTATTGAAATGAGGTTTGGTTACTAAAATTGAAAGCGTATGACGCTTTTAACCATCAAAATTTTAATCTCAATTTAATTTTTGTTAATCTTTAGTTTGTTTAATCTCGGCTTTTTCGGTTTTCCACTTCAACAGCTGACAATAGACGAACATTTACATTATCTTCAAAAGAAGAGCCGTCACCTCAATTGAGAAACGTAAAACTCCAGATATCTTTGAAGCTTTTTCCCAAGTGGATAGTCCAGCAAGAATTGGAGCATACACTGTCAACAAAATGTAAGTTGTTAACAAGAAGGCATGCGTTTCTAAACGCGTACAGTGTCACACATGCATTTCTTCCACGTTTCATTTCGAAACCTACTCATTGTAAGTTTAGAGCGCCAAGTTAAGTTAGTAAAATTGCCAAGTTTAAACTAAGGAAGGAAAAATTTTACAGACGTTTGTATGTGGGGGCGAGGGGGGGAGGGGGTACAAACTTGGTAATAACCCTTGAATGCAGAGGTCCACTCAACTCGTAAATAAAACTGACTGGTTCTTTCTTGCAGGATCTCTAATGAAGATGCTAATGCCAGACGTCACTTGAAGTGGGAATTAAAACAAAACTGAATGCAAGGCTGGAAAACGGCAGAGGGCTTATTATTGGCCTCAAATAAATATTTACGTCTGTAAATTTTCAACTTTCCAGAGCTATATCTTCGCTCGTTTAAGATGTATCACTTTCAAACTTAATTTGAAGGCGCTCCTTCCAGTGGTGTCGACGGATTTTCCCTAACTTGTCCATGTCAAAAGTTAAAAAAAAAAACGGTGTCAGGGGTCTGGTTTCAAGCAACTTTCCTTTTTCTCACCTGTCTGCTCTGAAGCTGGACTGAAGGTGAGCTGCCCGTGATTGACAGCTGTCCAACCTTCCACATGACGTCATTGATTTCTGGTACTACAAGCTTCCTTGAGAGAATCGCCTGTGGAGTTATAACTAACAAGTTAAGTCACAGTTCTCAGAGCTTAAGGGGAGCTTAAGCGACGACGACGACAACGACGACGGCAGTGAAAACGTCGCAAAAAATGAATTTGCGTCCTGTCAAACTTTATCGCCTTTATTTGGACCCGCTCAATTTGTCAAATGAAGGCGATTTTTCCTGGAGTTGAATTCTTAAGGAATTAATCCAGGTTAAAAAAGAGAACGGAAAATTCGTCGTCGTATGTTCAAGCCCTTCATAAAACGTGGCATTAGGAGGTTTCACATCGTAGTCGTGCAGTGGACGTTAAAGAAATGTACTAAACAGCGTGATGCTAAATTTTACACAAGAAAAATAGCACTTATGGTTCACAAATAAATACCCCGAAAAACAGGCCTTATAAAGGAAATGGCTCTTTCTTTAAGGATATATCTCCCCGCCGCTGTATCCCGAGTTTTATCTGGGGATGCTGCGACAGCGACTTGTTTTTAATCGGGATTAAAAGCACTTCTCAGAAGCATATATCATTAAAAGTACCTTCAGAAGAGGAAAAGCAGTGCCCTGTTTAGAGTGATCGTGAATGTCTTCCTCTACAAAACCTAACAGTGCCTGTAGATGCTTCTCAGCTACCGTGTAATGTTTGAAGTCCCGTATAATCACGGTCATGGCCTGAGGACGACAAAACGATAAATTACAAAACAATTTGATCAAAACTATTTATCTCCTTGTTTTAGATAAGAAAATAGGCTCCGCTATTTCTTTGAAAAGAACTTGCTTGAAGTGTTACAATTAAAGCTTTAAATAGTAAATGAAAAAATGTCAATTACAGGGTCAATTATTTCACGACAAAACACAAGCAATAACAGACGATATATTAAACAAATTTTCACCTTAAATTTTTAACGCTATATAATACTTCAGATGAATCAAAACGTTGCTAAACAAAAGACGGTTTTCTAAAACGTCGGTTATAAACAGCTGCGTTTGCAAAGAGAGGTAGAAAAAAAGTTTTAAAGTGAGAAAAGGAACGTACTTTAAAGGCCGAGAGAACCATTTCAAAGTTTTCTCCAACTTTGGCTCCAGCTTTAGCATAATTCTTGAGTAATTTGAAGAGAAGCTTTCCCATTGTCGGAACACAGCGTGTTAAAGAAGGCAAGGGAAACTTAACTAACCAGCTAACGCAACGAAGAGAGATTGTCACTACCTGCGGAGGCCAAGAAAGAGTGGATGAGTAAAAGTGAATAAGAAGAAAAAAAGAAAAACAATGCCGACTACTCAAACCCTCGAATCTCCCGATAGTTCATACCAAGACCGAATTCTCTTCCTGCTCCGCAGTGAAGACAGTAGTTTTACCTCTTTTTTAAACATCTCGATAATTCGGTACAATTTCCTTCGAAAAGTTTGTAAAATCGGGATTCACTAATATCCGCTTTCTTTGAGCCTCCTACCCTGCTAGCACAGGCTTTTCCCTTGTGTTTCTCAGCGTTGTACTGTCATTCTCTTCACGGTTTTGGCTGCCCGCGTTTTGTTTTGGTTGTTTCTGTGCCGAGGAAAAAACCTCTGCAGACAGCCGTTTGGGATTCCTGTTGAGCATGCGCGAGATGAAAATGCGGTTACCATGGAATTTCTGGGTCACGTGTCGGTAATACGAACGAACTTTCTCGCACCTCCGGTTTCTAGCACTTCTGGGCTGGTGAAGAGGATTTCATGACCAGCCAAACTGACAGTACCTTCAAGAGATGAGGCATCGAGCTTACGGGCTGTAATTCCTAGCTTGGTAACTGAGGCTTTCTGACCATCTATCAGAGCGTTCAGCGGGGAAATAACGAGTACAATCAGCACTGCACTGAGGAGACCAAGATGCTTGGAGACCGATGGAGCTAGTTGATATATCAACGATTTCCCATGACCCGTTGGTAAACTGACGAATGTATCTAAGGCATTCAATACATCAAAAACAAAGATTTGGATTGATATTTAGTCAAAGACTCGATTGAACTATCTTTAAGGGCTTCTAAAGCCTTTTCAACAGCGTCGTTGAAACTTTCACGGGAAAGACTCGCACTCGCCATCTTGATATAGCGGATTCACTTTTGCACAGCAAACTAGTACAAAAAAGATGCGCGAGTCGATAAAACCGGTTCCACAACCGGTTTAGTCATGTGATTACCTCCTAGATCTTGGAGGTATCTAATACGCATGCTCAACAGGAATCCCAAACGGCTGTCTGCAGAGGTCTTTTCCTCGGCACAGAAACAACCAAAACAAAACGCGAGCAGCCAAAACCGCGAAGAGAATGGCAGTACAACGCTGAGAAACACAAGGGAAAAGCCTCTGCTAGCAGGGTATGAGCCTCCTTAATTGGATTCAAGATAAATTTCTGTCATCATGATATCGAAAGTGACTATTGTCTGTGTAAACGTCCGGGTCAACAAGCACTCGCACTCTAAGCAAAAACAACGCTCGCACTCGCAGGCCTCATGGGAAGAATACAATATGCAAGGTGCACCTTCCCACAACACTACGCGCCAAGAAGGAGCAAGGAAAGACGCCACTACAATACCTTGTTGTATTTTGACTTAAGACAGCCAGTAAGCAATTCAACAAAAGGATCCAACATCCGCTGGTGGTCCTGGTCTGACGAGGAGATTTTACCGTGCTTCAGCATCGTTTGTAGCAACTGTGAACAGAACAATTTTAATGATTAACGATTGGAAATTGACGAACTGCCAAGACCGAAACGCTTTTGCCATTAAGTGAAGTGAAGTAAAGTAAAACAAAATAAAATGTAACGGGACGAAAATGGCATCGTGATCTTACCTGTAGACCGAACTCAACCAAAATATGATGATTTGTCTTTGTGCTTGTCAGTGGCACATTTCCTCCCCGTGTGGGGGTGGCTGGTAGCAGTAACGAGCTGGCGGGGTGAAGCCTGGGATCGGGTTGTACTGAAGTCTCTTTCTTTTCTCTTGGTTACAAAAAGAAAAATAGAAAAAAGAAAAAATGGTCAAAATAAACTAACGGTACCTTCAGCAAAAAAGAGGGCATGGATAGAAGCCGACTAAGGAGGTGCCCCATTCGCCAGGAAAGTTGTTGAACATAAGTCATATATAGACAGAAACTTGTTTGATGAAATAATCCACTTTTAAGCATAGTAAACCTGAACAATTTATCGTGCGAGAAAAGTAACTTACAAAAACACAAATTACCGGTATTTAAGATCTTATTTATTTCAAATGACATTTTCCCTTAAAAAAAAAAAAGAGTCTAACGCTAAACTATCTCATTAGCTTAAAACGTCCACCCTGGTTTTCCGTGTTAGTCTCCCTACTCTCAGTTTCTAACAAAACTCAAGTAATAATGAAAGAACTGTTTTGAAGCATGCGCCATCAGGGGCTATTTGTCGTATTGACCTTGTGTGTAGTAAACAACTATCCAAATTGAAAATGAAAAAGAAAGAGGCTTTGTTCAACAGTCGCTAAACTCCTTCTTAGTAACTGGTCCTATATCTTCTGCGCCAGTCAATGAAATATGCTTAGGCTTGTGAGAAGAGGCCGATAATACAAAAATACCAAATAATCTACTGAACAGCCGCATTACTTACACACTTTTGGGTTTTAAAAGAGGGATGTTATCATGAGTGACTCCGTGGATGAAAATAAGCATTATCTGCGGTGTGACGCTCGGGTTCGACTGCAGGCCAACTCCAATTCTTCTCAAGACTTCCTCCACTTTACGAGCTGTTTTGTGACTTTGCGTCGAGTCAAGAACCTGCAAGAGAAGAAACGGTCGTTTGCCAGGGAGAGTAGGAGACTGACTTGTGCAAGTGATATCCCAAGGAAGAAAAACAATAAAAATGAAATGTTAACGAGGTCCTGGTGTCCTGATGGTTACGTTTTGGATGGGTGGCCAGGATTTCTCAAAGCTGTGGCATTCTAAAACTTGTAAATTACCAACGAAGCACTTAGGAGTTATTACGAACTCGTTTAAACGTGTCCGGGCGTTCTAGCCCGCACCACGAACACCAGGATTTGAATACGCGCCATGATGGCCAGCTAAAAAAGCCATTGTCGATTTACCAATCAGGATGAAAGGAAATTTCAAACACACTTCCGGTAATTCGTTGAGTTAGGCTTCGCAGACTTCATTAAGGCTAAATTAAGTCTGCGACGAAGGCTTGTGCGTTCCAGATCGAAATGGAATTTGGAAGTGTTAGTTTTTGACGAGAGGAGAAAACTGGAGTACTCGAAGAAAAAGCTCTCGCAGCAAAAGAGAGAAAAAAACAACAAACTCAACCCCTATATGGCGTCGATTCCAGGACTCGAACCCACGCAATATTAGTGGGAGGCGGGTGCTCTCACCACTGCCCCACCCTTGCTCCCCAATAACAATCTCTTATGTAATTTATGCAAAGTTTACCCCTAGTCCAGATAATAGCTGGTGTTTTATTTAGCTTAAACATAACTTCAATCACAGGAGAAATTACAAGTCTTTGTCTTATAAATCTTTTCTGCTTAATTGTCCATATTACTCCTAAAATTTCATCTATAAGTAAGCACTTGATCTGCAGTTAGCTTGAAGTAATATCTCGATCTGAACGGAGTCATGTTAGCTAAGACAAACCTCTTTCAAAGGAGAAACCAAAACAGTTAATGACTGCGTTCCAACAAATTTACCAAGAATCTCAAAAGTATCAAAGCTCTTGCACGTTTTAGCCTCAGGGATTTTGTTGGCAATCTTCACTACCTCGCGCTCCGTGGCTACCTCGCCAAACAGGTCTTCGACCAGTATCTACAAAAAGATAAATAATATTATTTTGGCAATATTCAAACGGTGGAGAACGTTAAGCGTTATCCATCGGTGAATAAACAAACAATAAAGTCCAGAGGCAAAGCGTTTGCGTGACTTTAATTGTTTGGTTATCCGCCGATGGATAATGCTTAACCTCTAGACAGCTGGCTAGCCGGGCAGAACAAGGCAACGACCTCTAGTAAAACATACGCTGTTCTACAAAAAATAGGACGAAAAGGAGGGCATCGTCCCTATATAACCCGGTGGAAATAAGGCAACTTGGCCTTGGATCATGCGATGAATAAAAAACAGCAATGATGACGTTTTAACCCTTGAAACCCTCATATCAAAATTGAAATTCTCATATGTCGTCCGCAAATATTTCCTGTAGAAGTAGTAGGGAGAATTTGTTCAATAATACAAGGAGAAATTTGATGCTGATCTCTCTTAGGGATTGAAGGGTTAAAGTTGTAACGTTGTGGAGTATATAGGGAGCTTAAGCAACAGCGTTTTTGAGCGATGGACGTCAACCGGAAGTGGACGTTTTGCATCATTGGGCGGTGGTTTGGTTGAAACTCTCAGGTAAATCGTCCTTATAAGAGAAAAGAAACTTGTCAATACAAATTTCTTAGCGTCAAGGCATATAGTAAGGGAGAATACCTCTTTTCTGGTTGACGTGCGTCGATCAAACACGTCGCTGCTTAAGTTCCCTTATATCAGTTGAAATTTTGCGCTTAGTCAAAACCTTTTTTAGGCGGGGGGTAGGGAAGGGGAAAGGGGGGGGGGGGGGTGGGAAAATGGGAACATTACCGTAAATAGAAAAAAAATACTTGGGGAACTGTGGCCTGACAAAGACTGGTTAAGGCAGCAGATGATCAAAATTTTCTTTCTCTTACTTCCGGGTTTAAATGAAGTGGTAAGTTTAAGGCGTTTTCTTTTACAATTGGCGAAAGAAAAAATTGCAGATTTTCCTTTTTCCCCTGAGTTTTGAGTGCGTCATTGGAAACGTCATATTTCAGTTTACACAAAGCGAATCAAATTGTCAAGAAGTTTGAAACTTTTAAATTAAATTAAATTAAAATTGAAATTATGTAAATTTGGATCCTTCTGAAAATAGAACTGACCGCGCTCAGCTATGACGCTGAATAGAGGAAACAGTAACTTCAACAAAGAGAAAACTGTTGAAGAACGCCATAGCAAAATAGAACGGTGAGAAACTCAGTCCGCTTCTGCGCAACGCTGGGATGTTCAAAATTAATTTAAGCGCAAACTGTAATAAAGAAGATCGCTTTGGCGTTAATCGATTCTCAACAAGTTTCATGTTAAGTTTAGACATCTGTCAAGTTTGCGCAAGTCCAAAATTTTAACATCTAATCATGTGCTTTATTGATTTAGATTCGACAGGCAGAGGATGTATCCAACTAAAAAAACTCGTATTCTATTTCCACTACTATATTTTTCTTTGTTTGAAGATTGTGTTTGGTGTCCTTTCCACTTAAAGATAACGAGTTACGTCGTCCAATAAATGAAAAGGTTTTAAAAGAGCACTTAACACTGGTTTGCCTTTGCACGAACGATTAATTACAAGTAGAGAAAAATCGTGAAAACTAAAAAGTGAGGCTTTAAGTTCGTGTTCTTACGTATTGATTTAACAACTTAACGTGTCGATGACATGCAAACATTTGTTTTTTCGTTTCCTGGCTTAACTGTCAAAATGTGTTCTTTTATACGGGTGTTGGCTTCGTGGACACAGTTTAAAGAACCGAAAAATGTGCTTCTTAATTTTATGCAACTCTTTGTGAAATTGACCAAATGCCTCGTATTTTGTTTTTTCCTTCGGAAAAAAAAAAACGAAAACGAAAGAAAGAAAGAAATAACGTGTTTTGGGAGGTCTCTCCTTTCTTTTTTGTTTTCAGTCACTGCTCACTTGTTTGAATAGTCGACAGGTGCATCGCGAGAAGGGAGGGGTGATGAAATATATGCTTTTCCGTTAGTTTGCATTTCGATTTAACGCAAATGAAAGGTTATTTTATCACTATGAAGAGTTAGGTGTCATTTTTTCGAAGAGGAAACGCAAAACAAGATTATGAAAAAAATTGGCCGGTTTCAACTAGGAAGCGTCAGATGTATATATTGCGATACTTAAAGTAATATGATACAGCCAACTGCTGCGTTTGGAGCACGCTTTCGAAAAATCGGCTTTGGTTGGTCCTCGATCAGGCGAGAGAGCTTCTCCTGATTTCGTCGTTCTCGCGACTTCGTTGCTCGAATAAGTCGACTTTGGGCAAGTCTACGTTTCCAGTTGACTAATTTTTAACCAGCCTCTCGTTTGATGATCACCGATGTTTGTACACGCTATTCCTCTTGACGGAATTTTCCATCTGCGACATCCGTCTGTCAATTTTAAGGCTGGGGTGAGAAACAGTGTTCTTGTACGGCTATCAGCTTTCTACACAAAACGCTTCAGGCCGACATACTGAAAACTGGGGAACACTGTGCTACAACAGAAAACAGCAGCAACTTTTTCTTTGCCTGAAGGCAGCTTGGCGTTTGTGCTTGCCCACCTTTAAGTGCTTATTCAAAACGTCCCATAAAGTAGCTATCAGTGAATCCAACAGGAAAATACTCTTTTACCTTTGCAAACTAGCAGCGACATATTCAAATTTTCCCCGAGCTAAACTGCTACACCAAAAGGCTAGGCTGGGCTACAAAACGGCAACGACTTTTTTCTCGTGCAGGGAACTTGGTTCTAGCAGAGAATGCATTGTCAGGTTCCGTCCATGTTAATGATTATACTGTTTTAAACCGTCGAAAGCAAGCAACCTTCGAAGACTTCAAGAGAACATATACAGTGAAGCCAAATTAAAGAGACATATTCCGTCAAAAAATCGTTCACAAGGTAAATCCCTAATATTAAAGACTTTTGAAAGCTGTGTACGGTGTACGTAATACAAGCAACAAGGAAAGTTTCTGTTGGCAAGTGTTTTCCTAAAGTCGGTCAGGTAAAGAAGACACTGGCACTTCTGCTTTTTGACTCTGGAACAGAGAATTCAAAACGACCAACATGAACACATCAAACGAAACAAGAATCGCTGACCAGTTTTGCCGTCCAAAATCCACCGTAGCAGTCCAAACGATTAAGGTGCTTGCGTATGTTATCTTAATACTTGTCTCTTTGATCGGCAACATACTGATTATTGCCGTAGTCTACAGGAACCGCCGAATGCGAACCCCTGTGAATTTTTTTGTGGTCAACATGAGCGCGGCAGATATTCTCATCACCGTGTTCTACATGCCGCGAATGATTGCAAGGACTTTCTTAGGAATGGACTGGGGAGTTGACGGAAATTTTGGAGCCATTTCCTGCAAGATAGTTCCGTTTGCACAAGAGCTCTCCGCTTCAGTGTCAGTGCTGACCCTTATACTCATGGCTGTGGACCGTTTCTTCGCTGTCTTGTTCCCCTTTAAGCGCCTCTTCACAAACCGCGTTGCGTACGCTTCAAT
The DNA here is from genome assembly GCA_038088405.1 of Porites divaricata. NCBI lineage: Eukaryota > Metazoa > Cnidaria > Anthozoa > Scleractinia > Poritidae > Porites > Porites divaricata. The sequence goes on from JBBMOI010000002.1 coordinate 14,585,557, forward strand.
CGCCTTTGTGTGGCTTTCCGCCTTTGCTGTTCGAGCGCCAATGTTTTATGGCCTTCGGTTCATCCTTGATGAAGAGGAGAAAACCTACTGTGCTCTGGAATTTGACTCCGCAATGGCAAAAAACATTTACGTAAGATTCGCTTTTGTTATATTTTATGTCATCCCCTTGTTCTTTACTGCTGTCCTTTACAGCGCCATCCTAGTCTCCCTCAAGAACAGAAAACCAATTGGCGAAATTTTAACAAACACTCGACGCAAATACGACGATCGTTTGAAGCGAACCCGCAAAGTGATGAATATGCTGTTTGTGATCGTGTTCGTTTTTGCTGTGTGTTGGTGTTTGCACTTCTTTTTTCCTATTCTGTATTTTCGTTTTCGAACCAAGGTGTGCACGTTAGCCTTCCCAGCCTTCTTCCTTGGTCACGTCAACAGTGCAATAAATCCCTGTATTTATCTGATTTTTATCGAAAACTACCGCCGGGGTTTCCGCCAGATGTTAAACCCACTTTATAAGCGGTGCGTCAATGCCAACACGAGAGTTGAGGATCATTCAGCTGCTTTAAACAGACCACAAAGGAGCACAAATGCCAGTTTGACGTTCGCCACGCTGGATATCGAACGAACTGCCAGTACATCCAAAAATAAAAACTTTGCAATCAAAACATCCATGAGTACAACCCATTCTTAAGTATCATAAAATGGTAAAATCATGTTGTTTAAAATCTTTCATCAAGATACATTATCCCAGTAAGGTGAAGTTCTGGAATAATAAGATTTAGGAGGTTCACTCGAAATCCAGCACCTTCAGGCCATATGCTATACTTTCAATACTAGTGAAAACACGAGTTAATGCACGTAGTATGTTCCTTGAAGTTTGTTAATGGGTCTGCCTGCCTTGTTTATTGTGCCACAATAATGCAATACAAAAGTGCGATTTGAAATAAAAGTTATTTAGAAGAACAATTTGTGGTGCTTTTTATTGGACTCGTTAGAACAGAGGGTGACTAGATAGCAGCGTTAGATTGCAGACAGGTAGGCCATTGCACAAGCGCGTTCGAGATAGTGTTGAACATGACTCTACCACGAATCAATCACGTTGTCGCAATTTGTTCGATTCATAGTTGTTTCCTTGTTCATCATTACTGAATGTCGAATAGGACAATGGGTTTTCTTACTTCTCTTCCATATCACGTAAATAATTTACTATCGCGTGTTGAGAAAACAAACAGCAAATTGAGGGGTTGAAAAAAAAAAAAAAAAGGGACTAAAGATATCTGCGAAAAATTACAACAGATACATGAAGGGTTTAATGGTAATGCGTCATTTGTAGTCGGCCACACAGTCATTCTTTGTGTCGTCACACAACGCTCCTCCCCTCGTTTGGGGGAGGAGCGTTGCGTGACGACACCAAGAACGGATGTTAAGCAGACTACCTCAACTGGGGAGTGAACTACAAAGATTTGGTTTCATGACATCAACTGACTTGATGAGGTATACTGATCACCGTAAGGGGATTGAGAAGCTCAATCACCTTACGGTGATCAACTCATTTGCCGAAACCAAATTTAAAACAATGCTAGTCGTTTGTTTCTTTTTTTGGCTTTTTAAGGCACGATTTATAAAGTTTACCGACTAGATGTATCTTTTTGCGATGAATAAACCAGCTTTTTGGTAACCTTCACTACAGCTTAGCAGCTAATTTTTGCGTCTCGCAAAAACGCAAATGACGCACAAGATGAACGAACATTTGTGTCACACGAACATCTAACAGACAAAAGTTTTGAAGACGAGAACGTTTTATAAAGGTAAGCCTGTTTCGGGGCGGGAAATATTTTGAATGAGTAACAAAGTCGGACAATAATTACATACGGATTTCACATTATATGAAAAATTATGCAGATTTCGAACGGTGTCATCTACCCAGGTCAACCATGCTTCCTCCACGATTTTCATAATTATTCATATTGTACTCAGCCGTATCTAATAATTGCTGATTTTTACTATAGTCAAATTATATTACTTCTGATGCAGGATGCGTCTTCTAGTCTGTCTTTTATGAGGAAAACGAGGCTCTTGTCATTAAAGTGGTTATTTGATCAAAAGTTACGGTTTCAGAAACAGGAGGCCTCTCTCCCCAAAGGGACCAAAAATTACAACAACCTTCTTCTTGTAGAGAAGTAGAAAAAAGTCGGTTTAATTTCTAACAAAACCGGTTCAAAATCATTTGTTGTAACTTTCGGGAAAAAAAGGAAAGCATATATCTTTTCAAGTATTGAACATAGAATTCTGCCTAAAATTATTTTTCTGAAGGGCTCTTTACCGAGAACATACTTAAATTAAAAGGCGCCCAAAAGGTGCGAAAAGGTAGCTTTAAACATCATACATAAAATACAGAAAGTAATAAAAAAATAATACATAATAATAATAATAATAAAACTAAATTGAAAAAAAAAAAAAAAAACCGTGCCGACAAATCATCGCGTAGGTAAAAGGGTATTGGGTAGAGTGTCTCAGATCGATGATAAGCAGCCAGTAATTGCGGTCACTGTTTTATTACTTTGTTCAAAAACTAATAAGTTTCCAACCGTGGAAGACAATATCGTAACACCAAATAACGGTCGCCATGTATTAACTATTACCTCTCATGGGGCAAGATCGCAACTCCAATCAAAATTAAAATAGAAATATGGAAATATTCAAGCAACTTGAACATGTAAATTGCAGTAGCAGTTAGACATGCACCTGTGATACAAAGGAATACATGTACACTACATCCAAGACCGGCTGTTTTTTTTCCTAAGCACTCTTTGCAGTTCTTTCTCGTGTAGCGTTTAATGAGAAAAACTTAAAGAGAAGTTAAAACAGATTTCTGCGGTTTCGAACGAGGGCAACAACACTGGATACAAATAGTAAGGCGATAACCGCTTATTTTGGGTCTCATGAGCAATGCGTTCGTCAAATGAAACAACGAATTTCGTGGATCAGTTTTGTCCCCAAGAATCCTCTGTAGCAATAAAAGTGACGAGGATGTTGTTTTGTGCCATTGTAATACTGATAGCTTTGATCGGAAACGCCCATATTATTACCGTGGTTTGCCAACATCGTCGATTGCGAAGAGCAGCCATGAATTTGCTCGTGGTGAACATGAGTATAGCAGACATTATCATTACTGTGTTTAATTCGCCGCGCGTGATATCTAGGGCTCTTCTGGGCACAGGCTGGGCAATACGCGGAGAATTCGGTTACATCCTCTGCAAAGCCTTCCCATTTACCAAAGAGCTGTCCTCGTTCGTGTTAGTACTCACTCTTCTACTAATGGCAGTGGACCGTCTCTTCGCGGTCCTATTTCCCTTAAAACGCTTTATCACCAACCGTGTAGCTTACGCTGCCATTTTCTTCGTATGGATTGTCTCCACAGCTCTCCGATCACCAACATTCAATGCCCAAAGGTTTATCCTTGGGGAAGACGGAAAAGCATGCTGTTTCCTCCAATTCGACTCCGAGCTGGCGTTTTATTTTTACGTGAAGTATGCATTTGCGACCTTCTACTCAATCCCTTTGACCTGTATTCTCATCCTCTTCGGCGTTATGATGGTTTTACTCAAGAAAAGAAAATTAGTTGGCCAGGTTTCAACCAGCAAACACCAAAGATACAAAGATCGTACAAGGAGAACTCGCAAAGTGATGAGCATGTTGCTCACAATCATGTTAGTTTTAGCTCTGGGTTGGTGCTTGCACTTCTTTTTGCCTCTTCTACTTCTTCGTTTTGGACCCAAAGTATGTAGCTTAGTTTTGCCAGCTCTCTTTCTAAATCAAAGCACCAGTGCAATAAATCCTTGTATCTACCTTCTTTATATAAAAAGTTACCGCTCTGGTTTCCGTGAGATTTGGCGCTCACTTTACAGGCGATGCATGAAGACGCTGTCTTCGAACAATAACATTAACCCTCAGGATATTTCAACTGTATGTAGAAGAACTGTTGAAGTACAGCAATAATGAAAGACTTTCATTGGCCGCATTGGATTTTCAGCGTTATCATGGGAAAAAGAAAAGTCAATTTTTTTCAATAATAACAAGTTTAAATACGAGGGTTTCACAAGCGGGCAATTTGGAAAAGTTTAAATGTGGAATCTGGGATAAAGCTTTTTAGAACTGGGATGGGAAAAGATTTAACCTGTTCCAGGGTCCCAGATAGTCAGGTCCGCGAAATTGAGAAAGCGCGAACACAAAAATGAAACGGGAGGAAACTAGGGAACCTTTTCCCAGATTACGCTTATAGAGCGATTTTCGTATGACCTTGAAAAAAGGTTTCGGTAAGTGTTCGTTCTTTGTTTCATCAGCCAATGGATGAAAAGATCAAAACATGGCCTCTTCGTTTTCCCGCCAAAGAAACCCTAATATGGAGAAGGCATTGTTCGATTGGCCAATCATGTTGTAGTATGACGTCAAAGCGAAGTATCGGTTGATTTCTAGAAAGTTCTCGGGCATGAATTTTTTTCACTTGAGCATTCGCTTAACCAATGAAAAGCCAGGCGCGTTTGTCTGCCCGTTCGATAAACCAATCAAATCGCTCTATTTCCGTTCGTTTGTTGTTTCTGTTTTGTTCGCACGCTTTCATTTCAAGGTCATACGAAAATCGCTCTATTTTCGGGTGCCTTTCACTTACGCATCATCCCTACTATCAGGCTAGAAACGATTCGGTTTGTAAACTACATATGAACAGGATGCCGCATTTTGGAATCCCACGGATCGGGATTCGGGAATTGTTGCTTTAAAGAAGTTTGAATATCCGGTGAGAAAAGTGAGCTGCATTTTTCAAGAGTTGAAAAATCCTGTCACGTGATTACGTCAGCGTACAGCTTTTTTATCCTACTGACAAGCCTCTGTAAGGCACCTTTTAACGCGTATGTTCGTGATCGGGATTAGCCGATAAAGAAAAATGTTCGTTCGGGATTACGAGATTGAAGAGGCCAAATGGGGATATCTTTCATGTGCATAACTTTCTAAGTGTGAATAGAATCTAACCTGAGTGCAAATATTGAATTTCGTGGAAGCATCATGAAGCTACCGACCTTGTCAATGAAGAGGCTTTGCGGAAATTTATCTACCTCATAGCGAGGACAACTAAGATTTTTAAACGACGGCGAGGAAATTCATAAAAGGAAAAAATAAACAAGCGACTCACCTCCACCAATCCCTGCAGACTTGAATCCAGGTCCCCTGGCAAGAGGTTTTCACTCATTTTGTCTAATAATGTATGCAGTGTGTAACTAAGGACATGAAGCTGAAGATAGATCAAAATTAGCCGCTTGCGCGAATTAGGAAGGCGCATAAGAAAATAATAACATTTCACTTGAAAGCACAGCGTCAATAAACAAAACAGGACCTAGGAGGGCTAAACAGACATAATCGATCGAGGATAAGTTTTCCTCGCTTGAAGTCGCGCAGTGACGGCAAAAAAAGGCACGTGTAGAGTCCGGCTTTGTTTTGCTCATTAAACCCGTTGCTTTTTTGACATTGTCTCTGTCGTCGCTGTCGTTCAGACATTCGTATTTGTATTTTCGTTTGTACAATAAACTGGCGGCGCATGGGGACAGTTTACTGTAATTACTGTTCACCTGATATCCTCTTGTAAGCGAGCTTCTTAGTTCCTTCAGAACGAACATGAGGTACCGATTTCCAAGGGAAACGGTTATTTTTGCCAGGGTATCCCGTGCTGCACCGCGCACCTCTCGCGCTCTGCTCCTTAGGGTGTGACAGATACGCAGGAGAAGTCTATAGAGAAAAAAAAACATCATTATAGGTGCTCTGTAACAACTAAGAATATTTAGGTCAACAAGCTGGGCTGGTAATTAATGTTACACTTATATCAACAGGCAGTAAACAAGACAAAACAACAACAACAACAATAACAACTGCGAAATCGGTGATTTGTTATGTACCCATAGCGACGGTGATCTTTTCACGTGTGAGGACATCATGTTTTTTTTTTGCGCGAAAGTTCACCTGGTATTTCATTGGTGTCATTATCTAGGGGGCACAAGATAAAACCTGCCAATATTCTAAAAACTTTACTTACATTTTCTAGAGGACTTGTGACGTCCAAAACGACTTTCGCTGTTTTCAAGACAAGTGTTTTACATTTTTGGGAGGGTTTCTGCTAACTTTTGCTAGAAACGAAAACAACCAAGTGACAACAAAACATTAAACAAACAATCCTTTTTACCCTGGTAAATGTGAGTGTAGCGCATGTTCCGGCAGTGCTTGAAGAAGCTTGATTATAGCAAGAATGATGGGCACACGCAACACTTCCTCCTCGTCTTCAGCTTTTTGTTGACTCAGGCGGTGAAAGTCATCCGACTTGCTCTACAGAATAACAAACACAACGAGTTTTAGACCAAATATTTCAACTAGATGCCTAAACTATGATGAATATCACGTAAACACGTTAATGACTTACTAATTGACTAACTGACTCTGACTGACTGATTGCTTGACTACCTGACTGACTGAATGATTGACTGACTGACTGACTGATTGACTTCCTGAGCGCTAAAGGCTGGTTTTCACTAGCGACGTAGTCGGAGTCGGAGTCGTAAGCGGAGTCATAAGCTTGACGGAATCGGAGTCAGAAGAATCAGAACGTTTCCATTTTCTTCCGACTCCGTTTACGACTCCGTCGCTTGCGTTCCGCTTATGATCTAGTGAAAACCAGATTGTCGGAGTCGGAAGCAGAAGCGGAAGGATAAACCAATCACAATGCACGTTCCCACGCTTTGTGATTGGTTTGGTTCTTCTGCTTCTGCTTCTGACTCCGACAATCTGGTTTTCACTAGATCATAAGCGGAATGTAAGCGACGGAGTCGTAAGCGGAATCGTAACGCTATTTTCACTAGACCATAAGCTCTACGCTTCTGATTACGACTCCGACTTCGACTCCGTCGCTAGTGAAAACCAGCCTTAAGTAAAAAACGCTACATTCTTTTCCGTAGTTAACGACAAGATCACTTATGTCCAACTCTGCTTCGAAATTTACAAAATTAACGATTTTTCTCGATGACCTTGCGAAAACTGCAAAATTAACGATTTTCAACGATGATTTTGCGAAAACTACAAAATTTACAAAATCGTCACTTTTCGTTAATGGCTTAGCAAAGTTTAGCAATTTTGGTTACTTTCGCAATTTTCGTACTCGTCGTTATTTTCGTTGTTTAATCAAGAGCCTTCCTCGGCCTCACTGAGGCCGAGGAACACCCTCGATTACATTTCCTCGTCACTTTTTGATAATTGCCTTGCAAAATTTCGTTATTTTCGTTATCTTCGCAATTCTCGAAGCACTGTTACAACATTTTGTGATTTTTGTAAATTTCGTAACAGAGTTCAGTCCTGGCCATATCTCCAAGACCAAATAGATAACAAGAAAAGAACAACAATATTAACAAATAGCTTCCTCGCTTGCTTCATGGTACAAACTCACTTTTTTGGTGACACATTTGTGTAACTGAGGCAGGATAGTCGAGGTGATGGTGTTATAGATACGTTCTGCAAGCTCTTCTTTAGACACGTTACCATTAACAGCTGGGTTCGTTTCATCGATATCATCGTCATTGTCGTCTTCTTTAACCTCATCAACATCATCATCCCGATCATGTTGCTTTTCGTCTTCATTTTTAGTATTAATAGGGTTTTCAGCTTTCTTTTCGCGACCTGTCAAGACCAAAGCATATGTTTTAAGCTGAGAATAAACTTGAGAAATGCCTCTAAGAAGCTTCGCAGCTATTTGGTAAAGTGAAAATACGTTATTGTTACTAACCTGGGAGGTTTTCTGTTTGCTTGGAAACAGCGGTCAGGTCAAAGTGAAAATTGTTGAGAATAATCACAACAATTCTACAAAAGAAAAAAAAGAAAAAATCAAGTTACTACATTCTGAAGTACTGATCCACGTACCACCAGGTGATCTGTGACGTCATTGCGGGGGCCTGGGGAAAGAAATTTTAATGCCGTATCCCATAAACCAACGCGCGCACCAATTCAATTCAATTCAATTCAATCTGTTCCCGTCCGCTTTGGTTTATGGGATACGGCATTAAAATTTCTTTCCCCAGGCCCCCGCAGTGACGTCACAGATCACCTGGCAAGGTCAGGGTACAAAGAAAGTCACAGTTACAGCTAGCCACTTGGGCAAGCTGTAGCTAGCATGTACTAGCACAAAGTCATTTCAACTAGCCCGAAGAAATAAATTTGATGACCAGGATCAAGAGAGAAAAATGGCATAGAAAAAAAAAAACGCCCAATCTATGCCTTGGAATATGTGAGTTTCACCAAAGCTATTTTTAGACTAATTCAATGCTTGAAATTAATCGGGAGTTTGTTTCCGGAGAAGTCCCCTAACGTCTATTCAGTGTTGTCAAAAGAGAATGCAACAGTCGTCATCACAATAGTCTGCAATGTTTGCTTTGACGCAGTAGCGCGTGGACTTGGTGACGTTTTACACAATCGATTAAAATGTGCGGACGCCTCAGGGATTTGACTTCCCTTTAACTACGACCCCTAAAAATAACTTAAGTGAAATTCACACATCCCGGCTGACGCCCTAATATTTCCTCTCTGTACCATTATCCTCTCCTGGCAGTATTGAACAGTTCTTCCTTAATACAGTCAACTCTCGCCTTGCGGACACCCCGCTATTACGGACACCCCGATAATACGGACAGCAGCTAAATCCCCGGAAAAAATTAATCACAGAGGTTGGACTGAAATAACCTCCCGCTATGACGGACTCTCGCTAATGAGGACACTAATTCGAGATCCCTACAGTGTCCGCAATGAAGGGAGTTGACTGTACTGATTTTGACAACAGGTGGTGACCTCTAAGGTTTCGTTTTAAGTAACTGACCCGCGATGTGACGGTCAAAACTTAAGCAAGGTGGCTCTAGCTAATCAGCTGCCTGGCGGCAGACGTAATCTAGCCCCAGCTAATACCGTCTGCCAACTAGCGGCGAGATCATTTTTCTGGCCCCCAACGATTTATCGGAAGTGCGTTTTAACTTCCCCTTAACCTGACTGGCCATTTGAAAAATGGCTGTTTTAAAAGGCCAACCACAGAGGGTACTCTAATCATGGTACACAGTTGGGGCCCAGAACAGGGATTTTGGCACTGGTTCGGAGACGGACTTAAAGGAGCTGTGTCACGAAATTCAGCCAAATTGGGAAATTACAAAATGCCCGTTAAATTAAGAGAAATATGAAAATAACTGCTTAAAACTTTAAAGGAAGGTTAAAATAACATAGCAGAAACAACAGATGCCACGGATGGGCAAAACTGAAGACGATTAAAACGGATTGAAATTAGGGTTTTTGAAAACTGTTCAGCCCAACAGTTTTTCAAAGTTGATCCCTGCTTCTTGCAACTTAAAAAATAATGCTCAGGAGACAAATTTGTTTGTCTTGCATCTCTCATTTTGTCATTTACCTGTATTTTCTTTGCTTACTTTAAGTTCTATAGCGATTGAGGGCGAGTAATTGGCAAAATTAAACAAAATGAACTGGACTGCCGTGACACAGCCCCTTTAACCAGTAGTTTAGTTTCGTCTGTGGTACAGGCTACCTATTGCAGTGTCAGAAGATTTTCTCGTAAAGCTATCTCGCAACAGAAAGCAGTTTGAAGCCTTATGTAACAAACGCGGCCAACACTGCCCAATGATTAAAAGAAAATCGTTCTGTTTGCGCGGCATTAGCCTGTTTACAGATTCCTGTTTTTCAGTGCTTACTGCAATGGGCGGCAATCCTGATTCAAATGTACCGGTGTAACCTGCTTACGAAATAAGGGGGACTGAAACAACCTAACTTGGCGCTTATTATTAGAGCAATCGCCCAACAATTTTTGCTTCTCGTTACACTGTAAACTATTAATAATAATAATAATTATTCCAGAAACGTAAGTTCTGAGCTGGAAAACAACAGACAAAATAATGTTGTAAGCCAATTTGCAAAAAAAAACTTCCTACCTAACGATGATCTTTTGGAAAGTCCTCTCCACAGGCAATAGTTTTAAATAGTGCCTCAACAAAGAGCAGTACTTAGACCAGGGGAGGCTTGCCGATATTTTTCCAATAGTGGTTACAGCCTCGGTGACAAGGTTGTGCTCTTTAGCAGCCGTGTGATCAAATAAACAATGTGTCACCAATGGCACCAAGAAGGTTGTAAGCGTTGTGGTTCTAAGGCTATGCTGTTGACAATGTGACTGCAGGCGACGAAGTGCACGAATGCGGCGATGGAGCTGAATTGAAAGCAAATCAAACAAAATTAACCTCATCAATTTTAAATCAACTCAAAAAAGCCGCAGGTACTCTAACGAGGATAGTTAAACAGGGTTTTCGGATTCAGCTTTCACGCGTATGCATGTAAAAGATTCGGACTGTTACTTTAGCTAGCACTTTAAGTACTTATGACGCAGTTTCCTAGCCTCCCCGCAGACGTCCTGTGGGGTTTGTTTTTGTTCGTCACGCATTCATTTCTCCCCACGGACGTCTGCTAAACACAGCCGACATTTACGTTCTTGTTTGTTTGAATAAGCCAATAAGCGGTCAGTTATTGTGTCATGATCAGCCAATAACGAGCTGTGATACAACGGCACCTAAGAATTATTTCTCGCGTTTTTAGAGGAATATTTATTCCATGCCCACGCAAGGATGCGACTCCGAAGAAAGTTGTAAGAAGCGAATTTTTTTTGTTTTCTTTGCAGCTGTAATTTAGGAAAGGACCAAGTTCGCGTGTTCTGCAAAAAGGCACGTCTTCCCGTTGCGTTTTATTTATTCACAAGCTAAGTGCCGCCGAAGTCTAAACTTCAAGCTAGAACGACAAATTAACCTGCCTGTCAACAAACTTTAATTTTGCTCCTTCAAAGAAAGAAAGAACACTTATAATCAATAAATCATTGGACCTTTCATTTTTCACCGTATTTTACTTTTCGACGAAATATTTAATCATGCTGCAGCTCGGAAAAGTCGCGGACCAAGGATCACATGCTAACTGTACAAGTCACTCGCTAACATTTCCTCAGATTTCCTCCCCGTAAACAACCTTGAAAGCCCCAGACTTGCTCACAAGTCGAGCTTTTGAGCGCATAGCGCGATCGTGCCGGGTCCTACCACACCAGACCAAAAAACCAAGCGAACGACTTTGAGAAAGTCTAAGAAAGCCCCTCTCTCGACAACCTTCATATTCTCTTCGCTAATATCACTGAGCGCTACAGCAGGAATACTAATATTTGCCAGCTTCGTAGCTTGATCTTTCATAAGATTTACCAGAGACGACACAACAACAACAATATGTCCAGTAGTTCCACGCACTGTGTCGCAAATAAGCGGCAAAGCTTGATATGTAAGAGATTTGCCAAATCCCGTCGGCAAATTTATGAACTCATCGATCTTCTCTATAAAATTTGCAGGATAGCTTCTCTCTGATACTTGTTTAACTCTGTATTTACTACAAACTTCTAACCCGATCAAAAGCCTCACTGATCGTGCGAATCTGAACAAGCGGCTCGGGTTACGTTTTACAAAAATTGGTAAACGGTCTGTGATTGGTGAACGTAAAAGTCGGCTGTGTTTAACAGACGTCCGTGGGGAGAAATGAATGCGTGACGAACAAAAACAAACCCCACAGGACGTCTGCGGGGAGGCTAGCAGTTTCCCTTATTTGTCCAAACTGATACAATTAAACAGTGTTTAGCATTATTTCGGCCCTCTTAGAGGGCCACAAGTTTATCAGTAAATTGCAGTTACTGTCACGTGTAACGCTCATGAAATGAAGTCTCTTATCTTTTCTTGGCGCGTTCGTGACAGAATTAAGTTTGCCTATCCTTAATAGCGGTTTGGATTTTGTTGTGATAAATTTAAAGGACCTCGCTAGTGCGCCACAAGTATCGTATTTAGACCCAGTTGACACTTTGTATGCACATCATTTTCAAGTAACGTCTTTCTACGGTTTTGAACGGAAATTCTTACCACAACAAAGGCTCACACTGTTAGCAAAAATAACAATTTGGGTTTGTCATAAAAAATAATTATGTCCTCACCTGAATGTGCTTGATGTTCTCAAAAAAGTCTTTCTCGGGGTCTTCGTCCAAGAGAACCTTCAAGTCTGACAAGGAATCGTGTTGAAACTCACGAGCCATTGTGGAGAGGACACCTAGAAATTCATTTCTGGCAATCTACGAGCAGAAATTCACCAAAATTGTCTTGAGCAAAGCCAACAAGACAAAACAAAATTTAACTCATACCTAGGAGATGAAGGAGAAATTTTGTGGAAGTCAAAGTACTTAGAATTCGTACCAGTTGAGAAACCTCTTGTAGCCGCTGTTGTAGACTTCCAAAGTACTTCTTGCTTTTTAATACTTACAACAGCTTTTGCTCTGGAAGCTCTTAGTCTTTAAAATAAATTATTTCATAGATGAAGAAAAAACTGGCATTAACCTTAACACCTCAATAGCTTTGTACGGATCAGTCCTGGTCCAATTAATTCTCGCGCTCAAGTCTTGATTTTGTTTTTTGTTTTTTCTTCAAAATTGTGATAGTTTATGAAAGGAAATGTTATAGTCGATACCAATATATTTTAAACGACAACGGCGATTTTCAAGTCGATGAACAAACTTTCCGCAACGGATAAAAGTAATTATTATTATTATTACAATTATAACTTGTCATGAAATCCCAAAGTTTCCATAGCTTACCTCCCTTTTAGAAGACAGTGCTTTCTTGCAGGCCGGAAGAAGACACTTCATGATGAGAACATGAAATGGCTCGCCCTTTTCGTCGCTCTGCTGAACAACATAACGCACTATGCAACTCATGCAACTTCCTGCACTATCTCTGATAGACAAGTCATCGCTGCATAAAACGAAGTGAATACAGTTGTGTAATAAAGGTAAAATCTCGTCTGTCTTGAGTGCACTTTGTTGGATAAGAACCTTAGCATTCGCAAAGCCTGCCAATCGAGTGTCATAATCGGGTTCATCCAGACGTTTGCGGTTCCACGCGTTCACTTGAGAAAGAAGTTCGCACGTCTTAGGAGAAAAACTAGAATCCACATTTGAAAGCTCCAAAAAAACATCACACAGAAACTGCCTGGTACTGCGGGAAGTCAACTGCGAGAAAAGCTTCGACAAAGATGTGGCAAATTCTCTCGGCGCATCAACATTAGGTAACAGACCCTTTATAGTAGATAGAATATTGTTCGCAGTCTCCTCCCTTTGAGATGAATTAACGAAAGGCAGCAGTACATCGATAAGAGTAGAAGACTGCTCAGCGTCTTTAACAAATGGACTGATTTTTGACAAAACTGAAAGCTCTCGCTGAGGTAAAATAACCTTTCCTTTGTTTTTTCTTGAATTCTCTATAGCCTGCTTGACAGAACGGCTGAGGTATTCAAGTATATCCGAGATGTGTGGAAGAACTAACAGAGTTCCGTAACTGGGCCTGTCCTCTTCGTTGTAATTCGAGAAAATTCTGCAATAAAAGAGTGAACATGGAATAAATGCAAGACTAAATCAAGTATAAGAGAAATGAAAGGATAAAAATCAGTCTTCCGTTATCTCCTCTTAAAATAGCTGCTTTTATAAGTTACATAATAATTGAAGTCATTTGGCTATGCAATGTAATCACGGGACGCTTTCTTATGAATCGCGTACTTCACTGGTTTATGGATCTTCTGAGGTACCCAGCGGAAAAATTTAACCCAAGTCAATAACAAAGACTGTTTTTGCAAGCCCGCGGCAACATTGGTTAAAAGTTAAGGAGCCCTGGAGATCAGGAATGAGTCTGTATTTATAGAGTAGTCCAGTATCTCACAAGAACCTCTAATTTAAGTGGTCGTCTAAAACAATATTGCCTTTTGTGTTGAGAGTTAGGGTTATTGTTTGTGTGGTTATCCTATTGTTTTCACAGCCAATTGTGTGAGCCCTTGAGTGAGGTGCTGTTTGACCCTGTATTTAAAGTGAGAGCAAGGACGCGTAAGGCTGGCCCAACTTCTCGCTTAGAAGAGCATCTGTCCTATGTCCCCTTACCAGAGCCTCGGTGGGAAAAACTGAAATTTCAGGTGATGACTTACGTTAACATGGAGCCACACTCCATCAAATCACTTTCTTCCCTATCCCCCGACAGTAGATTGTCTGTCATTTCCATCACCATAGCAACAACATCCGCTGACACTGACGAAACTCGCAAACATAGAAATATACAGGACATGATTGACACGTTTGGATTACCAACTGGCTTCCTCGAAAGCAATGGAAAGTAACGGGGATTCTTTGTCCAGGTAAACAGAAGCTTGAGTAATGGAGTGGGATGTTGAATACTCTCTTGAGCAAGCTTCTCTGCCTGAATAGAAAAACAGTAGAGATAAAAAGATAAAACTCTTTACATTTGATAACTTGTTCCCGCCACGACATTCTTGCTAAAACTAGTTGTAGAATGACAACGGCTATCACGTTGTCCCGCCAAAATGACTCCAGCTCACGCGCGTGCGCTATTTTGTAGCGAGGTTATAAGAATCACGTTTACGTCAAACGCGAATTTGTACCACGTGACCAAGTTTCCCCTTTACTTGCCGTTTACTGTTTATTATTTCTACACATAAATTAGTAGTTTCACACAATTTTTTATCCATAAGAATTGTTTTGAACCGTTTTTATCTGCTCATTTTCTATTTTTAGAAATTTTCAATTTGAACCTGTCGTTTGCCGTTTGCCGTTTGCCGTATACGTGAACCTTAAACCCTCTAATACAAGTGGAAATTACCGACGCGAAACAGGGACAATTTAGATTGCTTTATAAAAGCATGATCTGGAAGGGTACGCACTAGTGAAATAGCGAGCCTCGCACTGATAAAATTCATTCCCAGGGCCTCTCTTCCTAAAGAGAACATGCCAGGGGAGCCAGGTTCCGCTCAAATGTGTCACAAGCTGGCAGCTTTTTTTTGCTGACAAACCGTGGCTGCGATCTGGTTCCTTACCATCGCTGGAAGAGTTTTCCTTTCCCTCTATCGGCAAAAATTTGGTACATTTCAACATGTAGGTCCATTCTTCCTGGGACAGTAAATGCATTCAGCTATCTAACACGTTTCTGCTCTCTTTCCGCTTGCTTTGTATTTTATACCACAAAATCACGTTTTGCCCTGAGAAAACAGCCGACTTTGAGCGACGCCATCACTGGTGTCCACGCAAAATAACGTCTGAGAAGCGAGTGCAGAAATTCCATACTGATTTTGCTACACTACCCAGATCTGCGTAGTGCTTTTGATTGTTGAAAATTTGTTTCAACCAATCAGAAGCACGCTACTCAGATCTGGGTAGTGACGTGTCATCAGTATGGAATTTCCGCCTCGTTGCTCAGACGTCATTTCGCGGGGACACCAGTGGCTAATCACCTTCATACGACCACCGGTTAGCTGTGAAAACTTGGTGTATGATTGTTTCGGCCGGTAAAAAAGCGATCGCCACAACAAGAAGGTCGTATGGCGTGGTTTCATGATTAATGTTAACGGCGCTTCAAATTATTAAGAACAGGGGTCAATTTAATAAAACTTTTACAAGTGTAATTTACAAGTGTAGCTATTGTTTTAGGTTCCAAAAACAATAGCTACACTTGTAAATTACACTAGTCTTATAAACTTTTAATTAAATTGACCTCAGATAACTTCGTCAAACATCCTTGGATTGGTAAGGGAACATACAAGAGAAGCTGTTTAAAGTGAGGTGTAGTTTACCTGGGGCCACACAGCTGACGAGAAGATGGCTTCACAAATAGGCTTAAAATCATAATCTGTCATCTGTTCAAAGAACTCCGTCAGGCGAGATATGGCCAACTGACGAACCGTCTTCAGCTGAGAGATTAAAGACGGCTGGATCTGGAACAACAACAACAACATCAAATATAATTACCAGTACGACTTTTATTAAAAAACACACTGTTAAGACAGAGACAATTTTTATCCTATCATTACCTCATTAAGTAATTCCTTCATTACACCTCACTCAAACCAGAGAAAACGAGCGACTATAGTCAAACCTTACTTTACGAACATCTTGTACTTTCATAAACGAAGTGCCCCGAGGATTAATTGCCTGTGTTAATAGCGTGTACTTTTCTTTCAGTGCTCTGTTTCATGTTTCATATCGTCGGTTTCGACGGATGGCAAGTTTTAATGCGCATGCAAAAATCACGAAAACAATATTACCATGGTTAGTGCTCCCTGATAAATTTGCTTGATATCTTCTTCGTAACTTCGTAACAGGTGCATTTTGTGAAAGGATACAAACTGTAAAAGCACTCAGATGACGGATCATTATACATTTCTGAGACACTGCCCACCTACCCCTCCCCAAACACAACATTTTGCCCTAAGTGAGACGTAACATGACTTTACAAAAAAAATTGACCTGAAACAGAAATATCCTCGAGACATATCCCCTTTCACAATCATCTCAATCGGACTACCCGATCTGCGTACCTTTTCTCGCTGATTCAGAGCCAGCACACATGTCGATAACAGCGAGAGGATGATTTGCAGGATTGACGGATAGAAAGAGGCAGCAAGGACCCCTATTTTGTGCAGGATTTGTGACACCATTCCCAGGAAACCAAGCTGTTTCTTTATGGGAACAACATTTGATAGAGCAGTGGTGGTGATGATAGTTCCTGGGTTGTCTTCTGTTGAGTAAGTAGGCAAGCAGAAAATATGTTTAGCGATTAGCAACTATTTTTTGGGCCAAATTTCTTTACTTTTTTGGCCACAAACTTGTACACCTCACAAGTGTGTGATTCCAAGATGTCAAAAAAACTGAAATTAGTAAAAATACAGATACCATGCAAAAAACATATTATGTACAGAACATATAGGGAAAAATATAAACACAGAAAAAATATACATGTTGAGGTTTAATTTTATCCTTCGTTTAAATCTTACTTTCATTGTTTTCAAAGTCTTCATCATATATTACCAATTTACCATAACCCAAAACATAAGGGACAAACATTTGAACCAAGCTACAGCATATACAATGAACACGATAAAGAGGCTGCTGTCCTTTAACAAATAGAAAATAAATTCAATAAAACGCAGAAGACTACCCAGCAGCAAGGAATTGTATAATACAGGCTTGCAAGTTGGAAAAAGACCAAAAGAAGTGGTCATTTAAACAGGGTGATCGTCAGGGCCGGGTTGTTCAAAGCTGGGTTAAAATAACCCAAGGTTAGTGCGAAATTTGAATTCAGATATGAAAGCTTAAAAAGTAAATTGAGTTTAACTCTTTTTTTGTCAACAAGTTGATGATTGGATGCTCTAAAAAGAAGAGAGAAAATTATCCGGGAAAATGCTTTTGAACAAAAGAGAAAGAAACCCGGGTTAAAATTTAACCCTGGGTTAGGGCTAATCGGCCTTCGAACAACTGGGCCCAGGCGGATTGTACCTTATTCAAAAAAAGTACATACCTGTGCACAGGTGTTTAAATGGCGCAAAAATCAGATCCATAAAGATTTGTATTTCCCGCTGGGGACAGGACGCCAGGAACCTCAGCACTACCGCTCGCCTCACTCCAATGCCAGCCTTTCCACCAGTGCCTGTCCCAGTCCATCTCTGCATTTTGCCGTACAACAGCCTGACAAGAGAGAGAGATTACGCCTCACGTTTACGTCTAACGACAAACACGAATTTGTACCACGTGACCAAGTTTCCCCTTTACTTCTCGTTTGCTGTTCACTGTTTCAACTGATATAAAATTTATTAGTAATTTCACGCAATTTTTCATCAATAGGAATTGCTTTGAACTATTTTTATCTGCTCATTTTCAATTTGAGGAATTCTCAACTTGCGGTCAAGTAAGTGATGCTTAAACTCTCTAAAGATACATTATAGAAGTGATGAATTTCACTAACTCGGAACGATTATTGGAAATTTCAAGAGCAGGTTAATGATGATAACGACCCATCGGAACATCTTAGTTTAAGCACTTATACCGGACATGAGCATGCAACAACCGTTTTCATCAAAATTGGACTGAAAGATTTCCAGGTAAGAGAAGACCCATTTTCCTTGCCAAAGAATTTAAATTCTCGTGAATTATAAAAAACCCCGCCATTTCATAAAACCAAAAGATAAGATTGCTACCAACGCTAGCTTTCCAAAAGCAAAAGTGCATGGACGCAAATTAAAACCTAGCTGTCAAATGTGAAAAGCCTCCCGACCCGACCTGCAACAAAATATCACGTGTCATTACTGACCTTATAAGGAAAGGCATAAGTCCCTCCCGATGACTTGTGTCTACGATACCACTTTCCTCGTCAACTGAAAAATGCGCCAACTCATCCCGAAAGTTCTCATCGTCCAACAGACGCTCGATATTCTCCTTGTACGGCTCCAGATAACCAAACTTGTAAGTCATTAGACATTTAACAGCAAGCTTCTGAACCTCTCCCTCTCTGTGAGCTAGAAATCTCAAGAACAGCTGCCTAACGTCTGACTCTTTAAAAAGTGCTTTCGGATTTTTAAATGCCGCAAAAAGTGCTAGGTGAATGCACAGGGACTTTGTAGCTGATCTGTGTCTCTTTTTATGAGCATTGGTTTCTTGTTCGACAACAGAGCTGTCTGTGTAAATTTCTTTGGACTCTGATTGGTCGGATGTATCTATCGTTGTTGTCCCATGGGATTCAGCACATTCTTTGACGAGAATGTCTTGTGAAGGCGATACGTTTTCCATTGCCACAAAGTATTCATTACTGTAACAACACAAAAAAGTACATGTATAGGTAAACTTCAATGAGAATTCACCACTACCAGTGAAACGGGTTCTTTTGTTATGTATCAGATAAGAAACGGGAAAGATTTACCAAAGTTAAGGATTTGAAAAGCATTTTTGTCATAACACAAGACCATCACACCGGCCTTTGCTCTGACCAAGCAAGTAGAAACGATAGAAACGATAAAGAAAGCAGAAAATACGCTTGTCAGTATTTAATCTTGGTGATCTGATCAATGTAAGATCCGACTTGGCATTTTATTACTAACTAGTTTCGTACCGCACAACAGCGGCACTCCTCAGATAAAATTGCCAAATGAAAAGTTCTTTACAACATACGCTGTAACTATTTGAGTCAAGGAAAGCTGTTAGAAAGCAGGAGCTAAGATCTTA
The DNA here is from genome assembly GCA_038088405.1 of Porites divaricata. NCBI lineage: Eukaryota > Metazoa > Cnidaria > Anthozoa > Scleractinia > Poritidae > Porites > Porites divaricata. The sequence goes on from JBBMOI010000002.1 coordinate 14,604,743, forward strand.
TGGTAATGCAGTTAGTATTTTCAAATCGATTAATTCAAATTCCACGTTTTTCCGGTGATTATTTACAGAGTATAAAAGCCTTCTTTTTTGCGTTTGGGTAAAACAAAAATAGTGCAAATGGCATAAAAGTAATGTCGAACAAATGCAGCATCATGTATTTTGAAGGCATGGAGAAAAGGGAACTTGTCTTCATACCTTACAAACCTAAGGAACAAAGGCACTACATCACGTGATTTCTGTTCGGCAACTTCCGGAAAGGACGCCAGTGCTTCCCACAATAGATATCGGTAGTTAGTGTGATCTGCTCTGTTGTCTTGTCGTGAACCAAGAGAAGAAACGTTATGCCTGTCAAATATTTCATCAAGACTCTCAACTAGTTTGCTGTCCGAAGGCCCGTTAACTTTACTCAATGCTTGTTTGCTGGCACCGGTATCCATTTCTTCATTGAGTTCTTTTTCTGGGAATTACAAAAAAGTGAACAATTTTTAGCCTGCAGCATACATGGATTTCAAAAGGTTTACGTGCTAATGGCATTTTCACCTCAGAAACACGCGGGACAAGGTCACAAGGGTACAAGTAACGATAAAAATACATTAACTGTAAAAATCACAAAGTATATGTGTATAAAATTGGCATACAGTTTTAAGTTCAGAAGCCAGCGCACTTTGCTCCATCAACTGAGAATTGTATTATCTAGCTTTCAAACCCAAATTGTCTGAATCTAAATAGTGATTACTATATTTATCTTTGAGGTATATACTTAAGAATATTGATGTTACACTCCTTGTACAAACAAGCAAGAGATTAGGTCCCCGTTGTTCAAACGTCGAATAGCGCTTTCCTCCGAATAAGTACGAGAGAGATTTATCCAGTGAATAACGTTATCCGCCTATTGCCGGAACAACTGGGGCCAGAACTAACTCATTGATCTACCTGCACTTTCTGCTGCTTCAATCAAAAGCTTGCTCAAGGTTTTCCAAAAGTGTTTCACATTGGGACTTTGAGAAAAACTCGCGATTATTTCAATGACAGGATTCCACAGAGGACTAAAGTTAACATAGAGCATGCCAGATAGATGGAGAAGTGCGGCTTCTCGGAAGTACTCTGGCAGAGCGTCGTAAAACTGGGTTGAGAAGCGGAGTTTCTGCAGACACACCAACCGGTCTCTATACGTTTCTAAGCGAGCAGGAATTTCTTCAGCTGCGAGGCACAGCTGAAATACCAAGGGTGGATTTTCCTTGGGCAGAGCCTGAAAAAGAAATTATTATGAAAATACGAATGAAATAAAATAAATAGGAAGCAAAAAGTTCATTTATCGTTCAGTAATGTACGTACTTTGAAAGATTTTTACTTGCAACGTACATGTAATGCGTATTAGAATAATGAAATAAATGCGGAGCCAACGAAGGGTGCGTTCGATTGGGAAGTCCGGATTTAGTTTTCAAAATCTAAATCTGGATTTCCCAATCGAACGCGAAATCCGAAAACGGATTTCACCTCTGAGAAATCCGTCCTCAGGGTGGATTTCAATTAAGAAATCCAAATCCGGATTTTTAGGATTTCCCTTTTTGTCGTTCGATTGGGAAATACCATCCTCGGATACCCAGGGGCAGTCAGTCGGGTCGGGAGAAAGGGCGCAACGAAAGTTTTCAGTACGGGCGAAAGAGCCCCTGGGTACCGACCCTCGCCGAGCTATTTCCAAAAATTCACGCGGATGCCGGCTCCTGATTGGGCACAAAAAATGCTTTGTATTATTGTGCCCAATCGGCGAACAGTTTCTCTTGAGTTCTTTTCGTGAGTTCGTATACGACGGCTATTGTTTCGATCACGCTTGTCTGGCTCATGCACCAAACAGTGACCAAAGAACTGCACGCAATCAGGAAACTTTCAGTTTGATATAAAATCCCCATCCGATTTCAAAATACTGTCTGCTCGAAAACTAAAGACGCTTTTCCGAAAATACAAGCTTGAGCTTACGACAGGTATTCACGCTTGCATCGGTCACGTCTTGCGTAAATATTAGGGAATTTTTAAAAGATACCACACGACGGCTGACAACCACGAAAACGTCGCATGGAAAAGGGAACCCACATTTTTTTCAGTTTCAATCGTGATTATTCCAACTCGCTTACTTTGTCAAATGCAAGCGAACTCTTCTGGAGCTGAATTTCTATCAACAATATCCAAGTTTATGAAGAGAATGAATTTTGTCATTGCTTGTTTACGTCCTTCACAAAACATGAAATTAGGCATTTTCACGGGTAGTCGTGCAGTTGAATGTACAAAAAAGTGTGATGCACGTGCAAAGTTGTTGTTTTGACTTGTCAAGCTACCGCTTATTTGACTTTCTCGTCGCCGCCGCATCTTTAATTTCCCATTCATACGATACATTGTGATGAGTCAAAAACAGAATATTCTCGAGGCAAATTAAATTGCTCCTGCAGAAAGCATTCCAAACGTTTTTTCGACTAATCGGTAGCTCCTTCGTTTCTGGTCAGGAAAGTAGAAAATGAAAGTTTCCGTTGCTCGCACAAGCTTGGTGAACGAACCAGGCAAGTGTGGCAAGACAATAGCCGTCGTGTACGAACTCACGAAAAGAACTCAGGAGAAACTGTTCGCCGATTGGGCACAATAATACAAAACATTTTTTGTGCCCAATCAGGAGCCGGCATCCGTGTGAATTTTTGGAAATAGCTCGGCGAGGGTCGGTACCCAGGGGCTCTTTCGCCCGCACTTGAAAACTTTCGTCGCGCCCTTTCTCCTGACGCGACTGACTGCCCCTGGGTCTCCGAGGATGGGGAAATCCGAAAAAGGATTTGCAAAACTGTCCTTAGGAACAGCAATCTCGTTCCCAGAGGCCGCGATCCTTTTGTACAGCGACGGGGATCACTAACCTCTGGAAGAATCCGTAAAAAACCATCTCTGATTGGCCGATAAAATCGTATTCATCACATGCAAATTTCTTTGCTAATCAAAAAACAGTGAGCACGTTGATTTGATTTTGACAGGCCACTTGTGTACACATAAATCTCATACGACCTGGAACCGTTAAGAAAAACGTTAACCTCGATCGGCAATTCCTTTTTCTTATTTTTGAAAGTCATTCCAATTCTTTTTTTTAAAAGAGATGATATACATTTATGCCACTGAACTTTCAAATTTGCATACACCTATGTTCATTCCGTGCACGAAAGAATGTGTGTCGTCGTGACTAACAAATGTTCATTCGCAGCGTCTAAATAAATAGACACTTTTGGTCCCCTTACTTGTCTTTCTTCACTAAATACATCCATCAAAGGTCGCAGAAGAAAAACTGCTTTGGAAAGAGGAAATTGCAGCAATGTGCGAGCAAGGAAAATTTCCCTTGCATTTGAGACCTTCTCTTGGTCAAATGGGTAGACAATTTCACGCAGGCGCAGTTAAACCGGAACCAGGATTTTGTGGTTCCGGTTTTGGATTCTTCCAGAGCGTTCGTTGCCCCATCCGCTGGACAAAAGTAACGGATGCTCTGGGAACGAGATTGTAGGAACAGCGGTCTTGCATGCACATGCATAATTAGTAAAAAGAAGACCGCTGTTCACGAGAACAGTTTTGCAAATCCTTTTTCGGATTTCCCAATCGAACGACAAAAAGGGAAATCCAAGAAATCCGGATTTGGATTTCTTAATTGAAATCCACCCTGAGGACGGATTTCTCGGAGGTGAAATCCGTTTTCGGATTTCTCGTTCGATTGAGAAATCCGGATTTAGGATTTTGAAAATCTAAATCCGGATTTCCCAATCGAACGCACGCTCGAAATCTTTGGGTATAAATTATACGGAGGGTACCAAAAATTGTCCCTTCGACGCACGAGTGTCGCTTTTCAGATCTTCAGTGTTGCCTTATAGTACTACTTATAAACTGTAAAATGAGCTTGTGGTTGTCGTAAGCTTGGGATTTTTGTATAGATCAAAACTATTCAGCAAAAAGCGTTGTGTATTACACAGTTAGGTCAGTATTCACCTTGTCGTCCGATACGCCTTTGCTCAGATGATCAAAACAATTCAGTATCTTCAGAGTAAGAAGACGTGTGATATGGCTTGAGGAGCATAGATTGTGGCTAACGTAAGGATATATCTCCTGCACGTTTTCCGCGGCTACAAAGCTCTGGATTCCATGAGCTCGTGCCACTGTCAACAGTTTGAAACAGGCTTGAAGAATGTGAACATTGCTAGGCCAGGATCTGTGAAACAGTAAGACAAAAAACTGTACATGGGATTGAATTTTGGAAAAATATGGTGCATTAATATTATTATTTTCATGTATTTCAGTTTGTGGCATTTCCACCACCCGGTATATTACGAACTCATAATGAGTGACAAAGTGACTAACAGAGTGAAAATTCTGGAATCCGGAAAGAAAAAGTTGCGGATTAAAAAATATCCGGATACGTGAGGACGGAGCCTAAGACAAAGGGGAAATTAAACTTACTTGATCAATGACAAAACGAAGCTGTAGTCTAGATGTTTGGTGAGCTCTTCTGCACTGGGCACAATCAAGCTGTACGATTCAATAGCCTGGCTCAGCACACTCAAGTAAACTGAATGGTCTCGAGCAATCTCTGCTGATAAAAGGTGTTTACAGAGGGTCTGGATTAATCTGATGAGCTGACTGCAACATCGAGCAATGTCCAATGGTCTGTAAATTAAAGACAAAAGACTGTTTATATGTACAGTATAAATGCTAACAGCGCTTGTCTTTTAACCTACACAACGTCACACAGGATAATGATGGCGCTCAGAAAATTTGCAGGAACACCCCAGATGACAAACCAAAGCATATTTATTTAAGCAGCCTACGGAAATGTCCTATAAAACTATAGTGTAATCTTTCAAAAGCGCTGTGTCATGCTATGTGCTGTCTTTTTGAAAAGCCAAAATGTGTCTTCAAATCAAATTAATTCTACAAATAATGCTCCGATTTTGTTTTTAAGAGTAAATTTAGCACTGAAACTGTTTCCTATCTTCTGTCGCTAAGGATGGCATGGATAGACATGGATTTAAACTTGAAAAAGTTACGTAAGCTTTTTCACGTTTTAATGCCATACCTGCAAAAATCACCACAAATATCATGGTTAGTGCTCCCAGAAGAAATTTGTTTTATACCTTCTTCATAACCCTACAGAAGTATCTTTATAGTATGGGTAACAGCAACAAGTCTGAACCAGGTGATCTGTGACGTCACTGCGGCGGCCTGGGGAAAGAAATTTTAATGCCGTATCCCATAAACCAAAGCTGACGGGAACAGATTGAATTGAATTGAATTGGTGCGCGCGTTGGTTTATGGGAAACGGCATTAAAATTTCTTTCCCCAGGCCCCCGAAGTGACGTCACAGATCACCTGGAATGGCTTCGGCACAAAATTAACCTATCGCAATATCGTCGTAACATACACTGTAGCCCCTTTAAATAAGCCCCTCCTCTAACAACAACCCCTCAATCTTCTATAGGAGGAAAATGATTACCCCCTCCCCCCCTATACACTGTACTAAATGGCTTTTCGGTTTGCGATGCATTCCTTTTGCTGTGGAAAAGAAGGTCAGTTCCGTGCCACTCTTCACAGGGTCTCAAGAGGTATAACGGGCGAAAACAAAGGCAACAGAAGAAAGAAACCTACGTCACTGAGTCACAGTTATAACCATTACAATCTAATGCTGTGAATGTCAGAACGTAAATGCATTTGGTTTACCCATAATACAACTTACATTATTTGTCTACAAAACATCCTAGGACCTCATCGATTAAGTGGACCTGCGCATTCCATCTCCCCCAAGTGAAAAACCAAAACACTCGGAGAAAAACATCTCGGAGCGAGGACGAGAAACAACAACAACCCAAACCCACACACATGTATGGTGTTGCCTGCAATACACTGGTAGGATGTAAGTGCTCTCCTTACACTGCCACCCCTTCACCCCCTGGTCCAGTCTAAATACAGCTGTACACTAAGTATGTTGTCAGAAAACAAATATAACCATACTGTAATTTGTTTACCCACGAAGCACTTAGAAGTTCTTGAGTACTCGTTTAAACGTGTCCATGCGTTTTACATTGAGTTCGAATAAATTTGAAGTTTTGGTTTTTGAGGAGAGGGGAAAACAGGAGTACCCGAAGAAAAATCTCTTGGAGCAAAGGAGAGAACCAACAACAAACAAACTCAACCCACATGTGGTGTCAACGCTGGGATTTAACCCTGGCCACAATGGTGGGAGGCGAGTTCTATCACCACCGCAAGGGCTGTCAGTAAGTTTTTCACCCAAAAAATCTCACAAAAATTTATAGTGCCAACTTTAGCTTTCCACTTTGATCACCTGTAACATCAAGTGAGCTCAGCCGTAACAAGTGTTACTGGTTATGGCCCTTAATCACAGCTCTGATTGCGCTACCCTTGCTCCTAATAAAGGTATACTCCTAACATTTTGCTTGATTAAAACTGCATAAAGGCAAGTTTCTTTTCACTCTTCATGTTTTATAAATAAATGCACTTTATTTGAGTGTCAATGTATTTAGCATGATAGTACTAATTGAGGACACTATTTTTGACAATGCGCCGTATAATCATTACAAGTACCACCCACCTGATACAGGGGATACACACCAGACAGACCCATATCAAGGAAAGCCTCTCCTTTTCAACCAATACATCCTCATCTACTTTTAGATTATCAAGGAAAGCTTTTAGAATCTGCTCGCCTTTCTTGGTGCCACAATTGGGAAAGAAAAGCAAGCCCTTTGATCCTTCCAAATCAAAGCCACTAGTATTAGCTGTGGAGTGGCGAACGATGACTTCCGTCAACATAAGGACAACTTCCTGAATGTCACAGGAGGTTTTTAGAAGCTCTGATTGGCAACAGTTTAACAATAAAGGTAAAACGTCTTTCTGGAAATGCACCCATTGTAAAAGATGTCTGCAGAATGTAAAAATGTATTTGATATCATCGACTGTGGTGAAGACCGTTGATATTATTTGTTTCTGGTGGCGGTCTCTTGAGATTTCAGGGAATGATCCAAGCAGGAGGGTTGATGTAAGTTGAAGCACTGGGGCTGTGATGAAGTCTGAATTGAAATCACTACCAAAGAACATCTGCACAACCTGTAAAAACACAATGAGAAGAATGGCAGCCAGAGCTGTTGCTAACAAGATGTCAGGTTTCTGTGTATATGCCATCAGTAGGAGGGGATTTGTCCAAATTGCGGTCATTTCACCCAAAAGTCGACCAGCCCAATGGCATGCAACACTCTACAACACAGTAAATACTCTTATCAGAGATGTTATTAAGCTTGGATTCCATATATGCAGTCACTGTCTTAATTCTTATTCCTTTTGCAGGCTTGAAAAACAACAATACACATCTGGCGAATTGAGTTAAGGTCAAGCAAACTTTCCTTGGGCAAATTGACCTCAGGTTAAACATCCTGACACTGAATTGACCACCTTGGTAGTTCTTTTTCTTTTTTGTTTTTGTTTCATATGAAGTTAGCGAGGGGTCACGCTAATAGTAGCCAGGGGAAATCTCCAGTCCACAGCCCTTGGTGACAGTCCTGGATAAAAACCACTGAAAATACTCATGAAATCACTATATTTTAAGATTTAGTTTGTGGCCTAACGTGGTGTCTACTTAACTGCCCAGCAGTCTCTCCTCTTCAAAGCACATTATATTAGATGCAAGAAAGAGTACATTGTAACATGTCTTCAACCCTGAAAACAACTACGTGTAGGTACTACTATTATACACTATCATCTAGGGGTAGCGCAAGCACTGGTAAACCAGTAGTTTTCATTGCGGCCAATGAGGTTAAAAATCCCAACTGGCCGGCAGCAAACCAGTTGGCTAGATTTACAAGTGTGACCAAGGAGTTGAACTTGGGACTACCGATAACAAATCCAGCTAGTGGTTGCCTCTGGATTACAATTTCATTGCTGGAATTCAAGTTTGCTTGTTTGTTTTTCCTTCCAAGCCATAGTATGATAACATACTTACATTAAATATCTTGACTGGGTCAGAAATAAGACAGCCAGATTTCCAAGAAACCCATTTATCAGTCAACTTTAACACAAGAGACATCTGACTCTTCAGAGAGTCTTCTTTATTGTCACTGAACTGTTTCTCGTTAAAGAGTCTAAATAACCTTTCCAGTTCTTGAACTATTGTCTTTTCAATGACTTGACAATGCTCCTTGACAGTATGTTTCGCTGCTCTCTCCAGCATGTGAACAAGAGACTCAAAAACCTTTTACAACAGAAAAATGGATTAAAAACACATACATGTACACTGTAAACAATATCTTAAAACAACAGTGACTGTAACTACAGCAAGCAAATAAATACTTGATTCAACTCTTCCTTGAACACATCACACATTAAAACTAAAAAAAATTAATATTGGACCTACAGGTCAAATTTGATGTCAGGTAATTCTGGATACTACCTTACTTGATTTTCTTTTGTCACCCTCCTCACTCAAGGTGACAAAGGTAACTGAAATATTTTAACCTGAAATCAAATCTAACCTGTTAAAAAACCATATTGTTAATTCATTTACACTCACAGGGCAAAATGTCACCAACTGTACCACCAAATTGGCTAAAAGGAGCCACAGTGTGTACTAGGACATATGCTGTGGAATTCCATCTCTGGCTGAAGACCCAGGAGCTAAAGCCTTGACAAATTTTCCTCTGACTAATGGTCTATAAAAACAAACTTTTGCCCCTTCTTTGCCATTAAAGGTTAAACTGCAAAATGCAAGCTTGTCAGCAATGAATTAATTTTCCATAAGACATTTTTTCATACTTCTTCTATTTCTGCACTTACAACATGGACCAAAAATAAGACAGCAATATTTCTTATTTGGTATTTACCAAATCAGTCAGTGAATAGCATTTTTTGTGAGTTTTGATTGGCTCCCGTAACTTGGAATACCTTTGGCTATTCACTGTTTTGCGAGTGGAGCCAAAATGGCGTCTCATTTTGAGACATTTTCGAAAGACAAAATTTGAGCGAAAAATGAAGCAGTCATACAAGCAAATACCAAGAAAATGACGAACTTTGGCTTGTCAGTGTTTACTGGTAGGTAGAAAATTATTTTCATGTTGAATTTGCAACAAAATTGTAAAAATGCACTTGACAAAATCCCCGAAATGTTTTTTAAATTGTAAACAAAGTTCCAACTAAGTTAAGTTTTTGATTTACAAAAAGTTACTTTTTCCATTTTTATCCAACTGATTTGGTAAATACTAAAACAACTAATTCGCCCTCAGGTTTGGTAAATGGCAGTAAACAGCAGTAAATATATATGGTGAAAAGGAGTATATATATCCACCACGGTTCACCTCCCCTTCGGCGGATAGTTGTTTATTATTGCTCGTGAAGAATATGTCTGTTATACAGTACTTAAGTGATAGTAAATAATACTTGTGATAGACTAACACACCTTTACAAACTGTACGTACCAAGTTCCAGCATAAACTCTGTGTCATTTTATTAGAATTTCCTTGACAACATCCAAGTTTCGAGAACAAAATGGGCAGAGCAGAGTCTGTCATGGAATGGAACTGATGTTTCACTCCTTTGATCATCTCAAAGCACAAGATACCAAGTCCCTGACATAAATCTGGTTGGGTTTCAAGTTCAGAGAAAAGAATATCAAAGAGCTCACTTGGGTCTTTCATTTTTCTCATGAGGAAGGAGAAACTCTCTGCTGCAAACTGCTGGATGTAGTATTTTTGTTCACTAATAAGCAGTGGACTGTACAAACTAAAAAAACAAGACAATTATTTTGATTTTGATTTTGATGTTATACATGTACATGTAGGTTAAAATTGAATTCAGGCTAAAATTTTTAACCTACAGTACTGTAGGTTGATTCTCAATTTCCTTTGTCTGTAAACATTAATTCACGAATAATCAGGGCTAAGAGACAAAGGAAATTTATTTATATTTATCAATTAATTTTTGGCCTGTAAAAGATACAAGATGAACGGTTGTAAATAACCCAGTGGGCTCTGGAAGACCACTGTACCCAGAAAATAGTTTCTGTAAAATAGACCTGTGTTTAGGAGACACCTTCATCAGCGTTCTCCAGAAGAGCAGGCGACTCGCGGTTTTGCCAGCTACTCATTTCCGAAGCACCGACTACTTTTACTACCCAAAACATAAAAAAAACTGTCGGTACCTGTGTTTATCTTGAATTTTTCCAAGGTGCAAATGAAAATGATAACTTATCGTTAGTACAATGTACATGCAAAAGTTCTTTGGTGTATGACAATAAGCCTTTTGCTAAGGGTAAATGTACAATGTATCATTGATAAATTCACCAAATAATTTAACTTCTTGACACATTGTTAGATGATGTTTATAAATAAAATACCTTGGAATCAATATAACACTTTGCATGTAAACGAGTGTTTGAAAATAAAATGATAACATACATTGCTGCTTTCAAATAGGATTCGCATGGATTGTGAACTTTTCCATTAAAAAAAAACTGGAGACAGGCTGCTTTAAATTGAACTTGATTTTCCCGTTATCATAAGCCTCAAAATGCACCAGATTGCATCTCTGAGCCCCTATAGACAGTTCATTATTAATTTTTCTTCTCTTTTTGTTGTTTGTTTGCTTGTTTGATTTCAAAGGTACCAAACCTTATAAATCTCTATTGTATGTCTATAATGCAGACATCTTTATGCCCTAACTGTCTGTATAAAGTACATGTAATGTTAAGTGACTAAACTTTGTTTGTTCCATTTCTTCTTCGTGTAATAAATGAGTAGACAGAGAATGAGTCCAAAATTGTGCATGCTTATAATAGGCCATCCTCTTTTTTTTCTCCGTTTATAAGCGTCGTCCGACCAACCCAAATTTTGGCATATTCAAAAAGAAAAAAGTAACAACGTACTTAAACCATTTTTTACTTGAAGTAATTCTTTTAATCTGAAAAATGAGCATAGTAACAGTATAGAGAAAACCAGGAACAAAAACAGGATCATTTTTTTGTAGTATATTGTGCATTTTGTTAATCCAAATATGTGAATGTTAACCTTTAACGTCATCCTGGGGTACCAAGGCCTCCTATTCCGAGACTTCTTGTTTTTTTTAACGTTTCTTTTTTCAGTCCAACTGACTGACCCAATATCAGGAAATGCATTGGATGCTAAACGAAAAAAAGGGGGGATGGCCATAACAGCTGTTCTTAGGTACACATTTTTCAAGCCCCAAGGATTTTACATTAGACAGTATTTAATCCAAGGATAATGGATCAAAAATACAATATATGAATTTTTACCTCACAACAACCCTTTAACCTACCTGAATACATTCGATATATCTTTCACCATGTGTCTCCAGAGAAACTTGAATAAGTAGCTGAGAGTTGTAAAAATACATTCTAACATATGTACGTCTTGCCAACAGTGGTTCAGTAAAGACAAAAATATACCAAAGAAGCTGCCGAAGTGAGGATAAAAGTCAGCTTGCAAATCCTTGGCTAACTGCACAACAAGATCCAACAGAGGTTCTAAAGCAAGGTTTCCACGAATTTGTAGATGTTCTTTTAACAATTGTACGACTCGTTCCTTGTGGTGAACAAGCAAAGCAAGACTTTGCACGTACTCCTTGATTTTGGAAGAGAATTCTTGATAGTGTAATGTGCAGTTTAACTCTGTCCATTTTGAAAGCGCCTCATAAAAGAAAGTATCTGCGTCCTCTGGCGTTTCAGTGCTTCTTTGAATTCTGTGTGTCACGTCGATCTTGATGCCTGCAATTCGCTCAGAAAATCCCTTAAACCTGTGCGTATTTATCTCTTTTTTCTTCACCATGATGACTGGCTGAATAAATAGCACAAGGTAGTCTTTTCAAGTCCAAAATGTTTCAGAAGTCATCGCCATGTGCAGGCAGCCATATTGTCTTTGACCGGAAGGGACTGGATCGGTGTTCCTTTTAACTCGTTCCAGTTCCTTAGTTTCGGGGTCAGAGTCCGCTGAGCGCTTCTTTTAGGGGTGGCGAATGGTACCTCGAAAAACGTGGGTCTCGGAAAATTTTGGCAGGATCTCGAAATCTCGGAAGCGTTTTTGATAAGTCTCGAAGTCTCGTTTTTGCATGGTTTGTATTTACTTTTTTTGAGTCTCGAAACTTTTTACCAAAGAGTCTCGGGCTTGGATTTCTAACTAGGATCTCGGCGTCTCGGCGAGTCTCGGATTTTACCATTCGCCACCCCTTCTTTTCGGGCCAATCTGAGAAGACTCGTGGCTGAGTTGGGCATAGACATGGACACTTTATTTTACGTGGTAAATATGCTTAGCCATAAGGCTAGTTTACAGACATCCCACGAGTAAAATTAACGCAGAAATTAAAATACAGAATTTTAAAAAAATTGAATTACCGATTGCTAAGATTATGACTTGGCTATGATATAATTTAAAATACGTATACTTGAACCTGAAATTATGAGTTAATGACAAAATTTATAAAAATTCTAAAAATCTAAAACTTTAAACCACGAACCTTGCACGACAAATTGGCCATTTTAGAGTTGTGTGCTCAGTGCCCTACCCTGCTAGCAGAGGCTTTTCCCTTGTGTTTCTCAGCGTTGTACTGCCATTCTCTTTGCGGTTTTGGTTGTGAACCAGCCGAGGAAAAGACCTCTGCCGACAGCCGCTTGCGATTCCTGTTGAACATGCGCGAGATGAAAATGCGGTTACCATGGAATTTCTGTCACGTGTCGGTAATACGATGCCGCCGCCGGAGTTTGCTCATGTATTCATGAGTCAAATTTCCCACGGGAATGACTCGCACTCGCCACGTTGATATAGCGGGCTCGCTTTTGCACAGCAAACTAGTACATAAAAGATGAGCGAGTTGATAAAACCGGTTCCACAACCGGTTTAGTCATGTGATTACCTCCTAAATCTTGGAGGTATCTACAGCGCATGTTCAACAGGAATCGCAAGCGGCTGTCGGCAGAGGTCTTTTCCTCGGCTAGTTCACAACCAAAACAAAACGCGAGCAACCAAAACCGCGAAGAGAATGGCAGTACAACGCTGAGAAACACAAGGGAAAAGCCTCTGCTAGCAGGGTATCAGTGCCCTGCCATTTGCCACGCGGAAGCAAGGATGGCGATACCTTGTTTTGTTACAAACCTTCTTGTTTTTCATATGTAAATGATCTTGTTCACGGGCTTCTTAGGGGGGAGGAGGGGGGCAGTTGAACACTTGGTATGTGCCGCTGGCCTCTCAGAGCCCCTACCACATTTGGTCTATTTTGTGGCCAGTTATTGTTGGTTTTCACATGACATCACTAAAATTCAAACTAAAAAACTATCCACCCTACCGAGATTTTACTTTCACGATGCATTAGGGCAGCTGAAAACTAATTGTCAAAAAAAGTTTCGCTTCAAAAGGGTTCTTGGTTTTGTGATAGAGTACGCTTGAATTTCTAAGCTTTTGCGTGACGCGGCATTTCCATGACGGCCAAGAGAGCTGTCATGTAGGTTAAAACAGTTCATGTACTGGAAAAAGTATTATTGTAATGTTTATGAGTTTCTCGAAGAATAAATTCACGCTTTTGTAGCAAAACTCGGTAACAGATGTTTCTGTTGGTTTCCGTCCGCCATGTTGGAGCTCATCCAGGTGAGCACCAGCATGGCGTCTCAATACAAATCTCTATAAATTTGGGTAAAACATTTCTTCGAATATCTCGTATACGAAATATTCCTCTGACCTGAATCTTGGCGAGGGTCTTTGCATATGTACCTCCTTTCATTTCCCAGATTCTGGAATTTATCTATTGCTGGTTTTCAGTGTCACGCGATTCAAAACTAGATCAAAATAAATCAAAACCGTTCAATAGATAAAGTCCAGAATCTGGGAAATGAAAGGAGGTACATATGCAAAGACCCTCGCCAAGATTCAGGTCAGAGGAATATTTCGTATACGAGATATCTGGAGAAATGTTTTACCCAAACTTATAGAGATTTGTATGGAGACGCCATGCTGGTGCTCACCTGGATGAGCTCCAACATGGCGGACGGAAACCAACAGAAACATCTGTTACCTATTTTTGCTACAAAAGCGTGAATTTATTCTTCGAGAAACTCATAAACGTTAGAGTAATACTTTTTCTAATACATGAACTGTTTAGATAGCAAAATTTCCTGAAATAAGTCATTTTTTTAACCTACATGACAGCCGCTCTTGGCTGTCATGTAAATGCCCCATCACGCAAAAGCTTAGAAATTCAAGCGTACTCTATCACAAAACCAAGAACCCTTTTGAAGCGAAAATTTGTATGAAAATTAGTTTTCAGCTGCTCTAATGCATCATGAAAGTAAAATCTCGATAGGATCGATAGTTTTTTAGTTTGAATTTTACTGACGTCATGTGAAAACCAACAACTGAATGGTTTTGATCTTTATTTTCATCTATTTTGAATGGCGTGACACTGAAAACCAGCAATAGACCCCATCTTGTGTAATTTTCGTGATCCCAACTTAGTCACTTTCTATTGATGTGTCTACCTTATCAATCTTTTGAATAGTTCATCCTAAAATGAATAGAACCATGTTTTAAATTAAATGAAGAACACTTTACTTTTCATCTACAGTGCAAACATTCTGGTACGTTTGCTAACAGTTTGCTAAAAGTTTCTTGCCCCAAAAATCCGAAAATGTACGACCCCATTCTAGTAACTCTATGGAAAATGCGACCCCATTATAGTCAAACCAGTCGAGAGAACGTGACCCCATATAGCTGCACATCTCCATTAGCCTCTTATAAGGAAGTACCTCCCGGGGGTTTGTAACAAAACAGGGTCACCCAGCCTCACTTCTATTCAAAGGCCAGGGCACTGAGCACACAACTGTAAAATGGCCTATTCCCCAGTTCCAGCTAAAGCAAATCAAGCAAATTGTCTGGTAAAGCGTTCCAGTGTTACGCAGTATAATAGCTAAAATAATTTAGGTTATAATTTATTTAATTTCGTGCAATTCAGCCTGTGCATTTTAAGGGACCGATCGTTTATTACGTCCCAGGGGGGGGGGGGGGGGGGGATGGGCGGTGGTTTTGGAGGGGGGTTACAATTTTAAAACAAGCCCCTTTTTGGGGGGTAAATTTTTCTCTGGTAAGAAACGTGAGGGGGGTCAAATTTTATGACACAGCAACAGCAGTCTAGGGAATTTGACGTCAGTGATCTATCCTCGATCCCGTGGTTGGGGAAAAGGAAATAATTTGTCGCGATTTCAGGTCCCGAGGAAAGGGTTGTTTGACTTTTCTCGAACTTCCCACCTTTTCTCCTGCCAATTCAGCGACACCTTCACTTCAAATACATCTCGGTATGTTTTGGAAGTAGCCATATTGAATGCTATGTAACCAAGCCTCGTACCCAGGGCCTTATCAACAATACCCTAACTAGACCACCTACAAGTCTATCAAATTTCAAAAAGCAAAAACGACAACAATTTCATTCATAGACACAGACAGCTAAACTTTAATATTTTAAACAATGTAAAATAATACAAACAATAAACGAGAGAAAAGATAAACGAGATATTAAATGAAAAAAGATAAAAAATCTGTCTACGGAAGGACTGAGAGAATTATGGCCTCCTCAGGAGGGGGGGGGGGGGGTACATTTTTAAAACAAGAATTGGGAAGGGGGGTATAATTTTTACCACAAAATATTTTTGGGGGGTTCAGTTTTGAAGCACTACACTTTTTTGAAAACCACCGCCCCCCCTGGGACGTAATAAACGATCGGTCCCTAACAATACATTGACTCCCCGCAGATTGCATGTGATTGCTTGTTCTAACATCATGAAGACGATTCATTGATAAACAACTGCGTGTTTATGGTCAATAACCTGTCATGTATTGTACGCGTTTCTAAGGTGCTGTTTAAGCCGTAGCTTGTAAACAGACGTTGTTTTATTTTTCTTTTCGTTCTTTTCAAAAACATCGTCACCCACGCTCGAAGAGCTTTAAAGAGAAAATAGAGGCTCTGTGAACAGGTTATTTAAGCCGAAGAACAAGGAATGTAACATTTAACGTTGGAATTTATCAGAGGGCTCAACTCGGATTGCAGGCCGTTTTTTGGATATCACGCAACGCTCCCCCTCGTTGCGTGACATCCAAAAAACGGTTGTGAGGGAGACCAGCAAAAGACTGGCGTCGACTTTTTTTTTTTTTTTTTTTTTATACATGAAAATAACAAAAAATGAAGGGAAACAGCAGAAAACAGGAAGAAAAAAAGAATAAAAATAAACAATTTAAGATGGTCTCAAAATCCCCAAAACATGGTAATATCCCTAAGCCACGTTACTAGTGGGGGCGGGGGGGAGGGGACTTACTAGGAGAATATCTCCCTTACTGGGAGAATATTGGCCCAAAGTCTTCAGTCACGGATTCCCCATTTCTATTCGTGGTAGCCTGCTTGTCTCGGGTGACTTAAAGAACGAAGTACATTACATGCGGAGGCTTGTCTCGGGTCATGGCTTAAAGAACAAAGTATTTCACGACTCAGACTTCCGGCGACTCCAATATCTCCGTTGTTGACGACTGGAATACAAGTATACGACACGAAACGTAATGGTACAGTCATGGCCAGTGGCCTGGCTCAATTGCCGAAGGACCAGAAAGGTGAGATCGGAGGTCAGCAAAGAAAAGGCACACCACTTGGCTGCTTCATCAACCCATAATTGATCATCTCATTTCGCCCACCCAAACGGATGACGGCACAGGTCAGATAGACAAAACAAACAAACAAAAAAACTGAAACAAGACCAACAAAACCATTGAAAAAGCACGTGATAATAAAGACTGAGCGTTTTAATAAAATGATTCAGGCAACTTTGGGTTTGCTAAAAATGGATGTGCTCGACTGCTAGGTGAGTGTGAAAGGGACTGACGCGAAGTTAAGATAGGAATCACCATTACTTTCATATGACTAGCATAAGACAACGTCACGCTTATTTAACAACGTGTTTCACCGCTGTTTGTGTTATATTTAGCAATTATTTGGTGTTATTTGTCGAATTATGGAGATCGAGGAGGTTGTAAATGTGGTGGTGTATCTTGTGACCATCTCAAGATTGAGGAGATTACAAAATTAAAATGACGAAATCCCTTGCGCTTTCATAAACATTTTGGAACCTTTTGTGGTGACATTGTTCTCTTCTCACCATTGTGGAACTGAAATTTTAACTTGTTTCGCTTCACTGACTGGCTGATTGAAAATGTCTTTCTCAGAAGAGGTAAGTCGTGTCGACGCGTTTCCCTGCGTGGGGAAAGCAGATAGAAACACAAGATCTATCAATTAAATTTTCAAGCTGAGTCATATATAGCACCAAGACAGTCCATCCACCCAAGATTTTGAAATCCTTTCTAGCATGAACTTTCCCGCTTTGGCTCCATGTACCATTTCTCTTTCTATGTAGGTTGTTTTCCAGACACAAACCACAGAAATCCTAAAAGACACGTTCAAACATTGGCCAACTGAAGGCATCAAAGGTACAAGTAATAATAAATACATTAATAAACAACACACCCATATGCACTTATTTTCGTTTTTAGCAGTCACGAAATAGTTAAATTACAAATCAGTCTTTATTGTATCCCACAGAATCGGTTTTCTAAGCTAAGGCGGGCAACCTTCACACGCCCCACTTCAGACCTTGCCTTAGACCGTTTAAGCATTCTTGGCCTACCCAAGAACTTTACGGGCCGGGCTAATATAATTATAGGCTGCAAAACAGTCCGTATTTGTGCATATTCAAGTAAGAGCGAGCTAGCCTGCAGTGCAGGCGTATTTTGGGTGGGCGAAACCTTGTTCGTGTTCGTAATATTGTTGTAGCCGCCATCTTTGATTTTATGACAGTGGCGCTTTCGGGAGCAAATTGCGCGCCCAAAGAAAACGCCTGCACTGCAGGCTAGCGCGAGCGAGCGCGAGAAGTCAAACGAAAGGTCTGGAACGAGGCTGAAACCGGAGAGTGAGACTGGGGAGAGACGCCACCCTTTACCGATTTCCTTGCTGATTTTGAGAAAAAAAACCTACTGTTTTGCAGTCTAATATAATTAGTAGTCTACAAAACAGTTATTATTTGCTTAAGAAACAAGAAGAGGCCCAGATTAGTTAGAATCACTCAATGAAGTGTTGCTGTATTCCCCACAACACCGTGGCATTGCTGACCTGCCATACATCACACAAGCAACATATCGTCCAAAGCTGAGGCGAGAATGGAAATTTAATTGAAGATTTGTTACAGCTTTTCTTTCTTTAGATTCGCTTCCTTGGGCGTCTTTGGATGTGCGAGGTTTGCCAGCGGCTTTCTCGCTGCTCAAAAAGACAAAGGCAGATGGTCATCTTGGCTATATGTCTACAATGGTTGTTGGTGAAGAACATCATGTATAAAATGCTTGGTTAATATCTACGAGCCGCAGAGAAGCTTTGAAATATTTATCACAAAATCATACAATGATAAAAGAAGCCGTCGTTTTTGACTACATTTAAAGCATTCCCGGAAAAGATTAAATAGTTTGCAATCACTATAATCTGTTTCTCATGATATACTTCAGGTTCTCATGGCATGCTTGGTCGTTAGCGCGAAGATCACTGATAAAGAGCATCTTTAACATACCGTATTTCCTCGAATAATAACCGGGGCGATTATTTCTTTTTTGGCTTCAAAAGAGGGCGATTATTCGAGGGAGGCGATAATTTCAAATACTGGTCACTAATTATTTTGTTAAATAAAAAAACAATCACGTCAAATAAACTGAACATGGGCTTTTTAAGTGTTTCAAATTTAGTTCCTTGACTAATTTTCAGAGCTTGAATCGTCACTGATCAGTTTTTTCTGGATCACATTGCACTTTAACTTGACAGGAAGGGGATAAAAGGAAGAGAAGATGGCGAGAGGAGTGGGGGAGGGGCGATTATTCGAAGGAGGTGATTATTTTAAGTATTTCCGTCAAAGGGGGTCGATTATTCGAGGGATGCTATTAAAGTCGAGGGACGACTATTATTCGAGAATATACGGTAGTTATCTTGCTTGCATTTTGGTTAAAATTTGGTTCATTAGTGAGGAATTTAAGAAAAGAAGGCATTGACTATTTCTGCGACAATATGTTTTGCCCTTCCAAGCAAAAATCGGGGAAATAAGCGTTAAGAGAATTCGAGCGACTTCGGCGTATGAACGACAAGGGGGGAAAAACTAACTCTGCAGCTCGCTTGGCTAGCGGGAAAGAAACTCGAATTTCCTTTTAAGTCGGTGTTATTAAAACACAACAATATGTGACTTAACTTAGTTGTTAATTCAGTGACGATTTTAGAGTGCGAGTCAGCCAGGTAGACATGAGCATTTTTAAA
The DNA here is from genome assembly GCA_038088405.1 of Porites divaricata. NCBI lineage: Eukaryota > Metazoa > Cnidaria > Anthozoa > Scleractinia > Poritidae > Porites > Porites divaricata. The sequence goes on from JBBMOI010000002.1 coordinate 14,624,135, forward strand.
AGGTCATTTGCCTTCCCCTGTAATAGAATCCGGAATACGGGAAAATTTTGCCCATGGAATCCAGAATCCTGGGCTTTGGAATCCGAAATTTAGCTCAAGGAATCCGGAATCCCACTTACGATTCGAATCCAAAATCCATAGACTGCAAAACAGTCCGTATTATTGCGTATTTCAAGTACGCGAGAGGAGTCAAACAAAAGGTCTGGAACGAGGCTGAAAACGGGCGTGTGAGGCTCGCGAGCTTCGCGCGCGTAAGACACATACGCCACACTTTACCGATTTCTTTAATTACTGATCTTGAGAAAAAAACCCGACTGTTTTGCAGTCTAAGAATCCAAAATTGTCTTGGATTCCTCTACAAGCGGGGCGACATTTGTCGTTTCTGTTAGACTTTCACAAGATATTCAGTCTTAGACAGCATAGTGCACAGCTAAACAGGTCCGTAAAGCAGGGCTGGCCTTGGGACACCGGAAAAAGGTCCGTTGTCCGTATTAGTGAGTTTAAGCAGCGACGTTTTCGAGCGACACTCGTCAACCGGAAGTGGGAATTTTTTGTACTCTTCGGCTGTGATTTTGAACAAATTCTTGGACAAATTGTCTCTTCAAGTGTAAAGACACTTAGCAATCCAAATTTGGTAACGTCAAGGAATATTTAAGGAGAAAAAGGCTCACTTTCGATCGGTTGACGTGCGTCGCTCAAAAACGTCGCTGCTTAGACTCCCTATTAACCGGTGTCCACGTTCAGCAGTGTAGTTTTAGATAAAATATATGAGCTTTTCTCTACGGAATGGAAATCAAGTACCTTCACTGCTGTTGTCATTGATCCCTTTCACGTTTTCCTTATTGTTTTTGTGTCAAATACTGCTATGCTCAGTTCAATTCTTGATTCAGCTGATTGAACTCACTGCCCCGCTAGTTTACTTGGGAGAGAAGAGTAAACTTACATGCATGACAGTAAGAAACTTGTCAGAGAATTAACACTCCTCGTAAATGGAAAAACTTCACATGGAGTTTTCTTGACAAAATTTGAAAAATAATGTATGCCAAGTTTTTTCACTGACAGGGAAGGCTTTCCCTGTCTAGATTAAAAAATCTGTCATGGCAGACTAGTTCACCTTCGCGTTTTCGGATACCGTGACGTCACCTATCAAGCTTGTAGGAAGAATCGGTTTCAAGCCTCCCTTCCGGATGTTCACACGCACCGGCGGGAGTGGTCTGAGTATCAGTGCTAGACGAGGCTGCTGCCAGACATACATACATACATACATACATACATACATACGTACATACATACATACATATATAATCTTTGTTTAAACACGATAGATTTTAAAGCTATTAAAGCTATATGGACATTTAATTCTGTTGTCTGCATCTTATAACAGATGCAGACGCGACCTCGTTCCCAGGTTCTCTCTTCTAGGACGAGTGGAAGAGAACCCTGGGAACCAGGTTGATGCAGACGTACATTCAAACTTAAAACCTATAAAATATCTTCAGCGCTGACTCGTTCCCTGAGCTCATTAAAATTCAGGGTCACAGATGCTTCCTTGTCGTTGTAGTTAACAAAGTTTTATAACGATGCACCTCTATATGATGGAGAACATTTCATGTATCTTACCTTGGTACGAGAAGGCGGTTCTGGTCTCGAGTGAAGTAAGTACTAACGCGATTTCGGCCAAGATTTTTGGCCCTATAAAAAAGTCTAAGAACATCTAACTTATAATAAATATACAAGGTAGGCCACTGAACATATCTGAGCACGTTCGCTCGCCCTCTGAAGCCATATTCTGAGGTAAATTATAGATTATACGTGCTGCTCTACAGTGAAGTCTTTCTATTGACTTAAAAAGATCAGAATGGCAACACGAACCCTGCAAAACTAAATCGTAAGTTTCACTGGGGTTCGTGTTGTAATTCTGACCTTTTTCAGTCAATGGAAAGACTTTGCTGAAGAGAGAGGCACGTATAATCTGTTGACAACACCTGCTTCCATTAATGCGACTGAAATTAATGGGTCAGTTTTACCCCACTAATAATGCATAAGGTTTAATCACTTATCGCCACAAGTCATTCGATTCACATTGTCTATTTGCAGTTTTATGCTTCGCTAACACCCGCCCAACGTGATATTGTTTAAATATAATATTCGTAGCTAATAAAGTTTTATTTGTTCAAAATGCTGCAAGGTTGACAACAACAAATATTAAAGTCCGTCTTCTGACGTATTGGATATTGCTGACGTGTTTTATAAATTACTATTGGACAAATATTTCGTAGCTTTGAAAGGTTATACCCTTCGCTTGAGGGAAAAATTTTTACCGTTTGTATCTGTGATTGAAAAGGGCCGGTGAAACAGACTTTTGCGAGAAACCTTTTTTTCCTTCCTCTTTGATTAATGTCAAGGTAAGGTTTTGTAATTCAGTTATGCATGGGGTTTCCTGATATTAAACACTAGGATCGCGATTCTTGGCCTACTCAGTTTGCTGCTCTTCTTTTTTCTTTAATTTGATGTTGTCACATATACCTACTATTGTTGGGGAAAAAATTAACCCACGAGCCAAGTTCGATAAAGTGCAGAAAGCTTCATTCTGTTTACTATCTTCCAAAGCGTAAAGTATTGTTTGTTTGCTGGCTATTTTCTTTTAGCATTTAAGGCGGCTGAACACAGTTTTGGCAGTTTGTGAGTATGTCCTTTGTCAAATCATGGCAAGAGAAAGGTTGCAGTTTACAAGCTGAAACTTGGCAAGTGAAAAATATACCGATAAAAGATTTTGACTAGCAGGTAAAATGTGACGTTTTCGTAGTTTCTATGGCACCACGAACGATTGAATACAACCTTAAAGTTTCACTTTTGCTCAGTTTACATACAATTCAGTCATTAGATTTCCCATAAACTTTCACACAGCGTACTATAATTAAACATTACCATTTGAAACTTATTTGACCAAATTTTAGCAGACGGGGTTTTAGATAATCAATAATTTGATTGTACTGTATTTATTAAATGTGTCACAAAATTCGTCTGTTCAACTTCCATTTTAAAGTTCTTATTATTGAAAGTACGATATAGTAAAAATGCTGCCAAATATCACAAAAGTTTAATGAGTAGATTTTGAGAAATCGTCTTCTGTGTACCATTGCTTTTTCGCCGCCATGTTTGTTTGTCTAATTTAAAACAAGCGCCGTCACGCAAGTTACCGCTGACAGCCCGCAAAACTGTGTTCAGCCACCTTAAATTGAACACCATAAACTAAATACAGAATAGACCTTAATTAATCACGATACCCTCCATCTAAAGCGCGCTTTAGGATTGATGGGATAAATGCAGTGCCAGGCGGTTTCTCAGGGATACAAGTAATCGCGGTAGAGATGGCATGTTTATTCTCTAAAAACGAGAAAACGATTTTGTCGTACAAAACGTACTGTTTGAGTTTCGACAATGTTTACGTCAATATTGCTTTCTGTGAAGACATCTACGGCGTTCTTCATTTTCTGCTGCCTAGAATTAATAACCTCGACCGGGATTTCCTGGCATGTATAGGCAAATTTCGGCAAGTGCCTGAGAGAGCACATGACATTGCTAAATATTATAATATTCCATCAGTCCTTATCGGCACGTACTTTGGCGGCGGGTATTGTGAATAAGATATATTGTCTTTTAAGTAATCAATCGTGTTTGGAAGTTTCTAAAACGCCTTTAGGTTTTCCTGATTTTATGGCAAAGGTGGTTATAATTCCATCGGAAAATCATGCTCCCTCTAGACGTTTTCAAGTCAGAGGTCTCTGGTCCTTTCTGAAGTCTGTTTTATTTCTTTTGAATCATCACGATAATTAGATGTGTAAATCTTTTTGTGTTACCTTTAGCTACGTGCAAACGGACATAACAACTCCCAACATTGTTGGCCCAACATGTTGTGTCCGTTTGCACTTGGCTACCGGTTTTAAACTTTGCGCAACAAATCCCGGACAAACGGACGAAGCATGTAACATCCAACAATGTCGGGAGTTGTTAGCCAACGATGTTGTGTCTGTTTTCACGGGCGGGCTTTTAACTCAAGTATATGTTTGTCGTTTTCGTCTCTGTGTTGTCAAAAACTGAAATTGATTGTCTCTTTCCAACCAAAAATCAAAGGATTGGAGAATACTTCGGCTGAGTGCAAACGGACCTAACAATGTTGACCAACAACTCCCAACATTGTTGGATGTTACATGTTGCGTCCGTTTGGAGACCCTGTTGCATTTTGTTGGATGTTGTTGCGCAAAGTTTGAAACCAGTCAAACTTTTCACCTAACAACTCCCAACACTTCTTTTGTTCCGTGATTGGCGAAGCGTAGCGCAACAATGTTGGATCCGTTTGCACAGCTCTTCCAACATTGTTGGGGCCACGCACGCTCATTACGCATGGTTTACAAAGACTTTTGGGTTGTATCCTTCCCATGATGCACTGTAGGTCCCAATATTGTAGGGAGTTGTTTCATCCTTTTGCAAACCACTGCCAACACGGACGCAACAACTCCCAACATTGTTGGCGCAAAAATGTTGGGAGTTGTTACGTCCGTTTGCACTCGGCCTTACAACTGTACTGCACCAGTGTCAGTTATTGAAGGACATTAAAAACCGTTGCACTGTAAAACTACGTCGTGCAAACGGAACCAACAAATCCCAACATTATTGTGCCAACAATGTTACGTGTTGTTTGGGTCCGTGTTGCAGACGGATGCAACAACTCCCAAAAAATCGCAACAACATGCAACAGGGTGTGAAAAAGGACGCAACATGTAATAGCCAACAATGTTGCGTCCGACTTAACACGGGGCTTCCTAACAACGTTGGATGTTACATGTTACATGTTGCGTCCGTTTGCACGCTCTCAAAGCACACTATGTTGCAAGATGTTTCACGTTGTTGCTTGTTGTTGGGAGTTGTTGCACAAACTTTGAAACGCATAAAAAAACGTTTAGTTACGTGCAAACGGACGCAACAATCTTCAACGTTGCTGGGCGTTGTTGCGTCCGTTTGCACATAGCTTCAGTGTCCCTAATAATAACTGATTTAGTTTGAATTTCATTGGTTTTGAACAATCTGAACAAAAAAGCGAAGGATAAAGTTATTCATATTTTATTATCTGCCTGTTATATATGTAAACTCTTGACACGATAAAAAGCCTAACTGAAACGCACTTCCGACAAACATATCCCGCGCCAAAGTAAATTTTTCTACGAAGTAACACATGAAGTGAGAAGTGAAGTCAAGTTAACTCAGCTCCGCCGGAAGGGGGTTGGAAACTGCATGAATGGGTGACCAGCCGGGAATATCCCGTCGTGAGAACTTCTGCTTCCCTCTCTTGCTTTCTTCTTTTTCTTTTTTCATTGTCCTATTTGATCTTCTTAAAAAGAAAAAGAAGAAAAGAAAAGAAAAACACGGCATTCAACTATTGTTCAATAACCGATCGATGCTGTACAGAGCTAAAACCAGTTTTTGATTCATCGGTTTCAAAATAAAGCGCCAGCCAAGTTAAATTGGATTTTACGCATAACATGAATTCAAGGGTGGATTCCCGAGGAAAAAGTAAGTCTTTGACGGTAAAAAGCCGATCTGAAACGCATTTCCAACAAACATGCATGACCCGCGAATCTAATAAAACTCGTCAACAAGCGAGAGGTACTGAAAAACGTTATTGTAACTTGATTTTGACTGTAGTTTTGAAATTATTGTTCCAAATTGCTTCAATGTCTTTTTTTCCGTCGAAATTGATCACTAAAAACATATCAAAAGGAATCTGAATATGTCTTTGGACATAAATAGCATACTATTCGCGACAGTCCCTTTCACTCTCGCTAAAAAAGAGACGGAGAAATGGAACCGCGCCAAGAAGTTGAACGTTAGATACGTCCTAAAGAACCCAGACACTGCCAAAACCCAAAACCGGGTCCCAAACTCAAAGAAGGGAAAACCCAGTTCTCCGACACTGAACGTGAAGGGGTGGAACAAGAGAACTGATAAACTCAGAGTATAGTGAAACAACTAGACTGCTGATACTTGCTGAGAGCTGGGCAAGGAGTTCTTTCAGGGAATACCAAAAGGACTGCGTGATAAAGCACGAATAGGCTGCCAGCCCTTGAGTGGCAACAAGCAAATAAACTGGAGATAAAGGTCCAAGGTAAAAACTAGGTATAAAACGCGGACTACGGACTATGTATATAAAAACAGCTTTAGAAAGGTAAAACTGAGAGAAACGGACCAAATTCGACCAAATGACCTACGTAGCTTGGTCCGCTTTCCGTTTCGAATTTTGGTCGGAGTATACCTAGAATTATTAGGGTATTATCTGATGCCAAATAAATGCAAAAATCTTAAAGATATGAAGTCTTCTTGTTTGTCTGTTTGTACTAATAGCCTTTAAGATAACAAAGGTCGATATTTCTTGCATTATTACACGTGATTCGGGCCCTTACTGTCAGTACTGTTCGATATATTCAAATGCATTTTGAATTCGCATATATTTTTATTTCGTTTTTAGTCATTTGGAATTGAAACTGTAAATACGTTTATACTGATGTACGTTCCCGTAGTTTAATGATTGTTAAAAATGGGTGCAGAAAATAGCGATTTTGACGTCAGGCTCACGATTCAGAGAACCGGACAGCACACCTCCACCAAGAATTTCTAGGAGTATTTATAACTTAAACCCACGTGTCTTCCTATTTAGCGATCTTTTGGCCTTATTTTTCCTTACCTAGAACCCACACATAGTGCGCTTGGGCTGCCTGTGCTGATACGTACTCAAAAACCTTAAGATAACGTAACGCAATAATTATCACCATAGCAACTATTTGAATCTGTATTTAACCGCCAGCATTTAAATTTACCGGTCATTCATTGATGTTGCCTGATGAGTGTGGTCACTTGTTGACCATACGAAACAAGCCTGTAGCAATAAAACGAATCACTCCTGAAGTCTTGAACTACATTTAGTGAATATATATATATAATTTTTTGCGCTCTAATCTGGTAATGATGACAATTTCTGCCAAATCAGGCCTAGCCTGTTCATGTTCCAGGATGCGAGATAGTTGGGTCCGCCTAATTGAGAAAGCGCGAACACGAGGGAAAGTCAGTCATTCGCATTGTACTGGCGATTGGGCTGTTTGAAGCAGAGCTGGAGCTTGTGTAACATTGGCCGGGGCGGGACCGGTTCGTCCGTCATCTTAATAAACTGACAAGAATCGGTTAACAGAGGGAATGGATTCGTACGCGAACTGGGCAGAAATGAGAAGGGGAGCTCTTATTTATAATCGTGTTACAAGGGACTGACGAGAATAGAAATATGGGCCACCCAAGTTTGCAGGCCGCAAAAGTTAAATCTTCGCTAAGCAAGGACCTTACGGCCCTCAAATAATAGTAAAGCTAAGCGCGGGCTGAAAACCGATAAAGTCGATCGAGAAAGCGACCTTTTAATTTTTTTCGTATGTGACAATTTTATCTCAGAAACAGTCGGGAATTTTATATTTTCATTTTTACTTGTTTTAATGAGCAGATAACAGTTGACATTAAAATTTCATGCTAAGAAATACTCACACAGCAACAATATCGTAAACAGACATTTTAATAGCGGAGCTCCTCGCGCGCGCGAAGCGCGCGCGTGGACGTAGCCCTATAGCTAATGTAATCTACCAGAAACTCATAAGGGGTTGAAACGTGTAACTCTCATATGTTTGCTTTGTCCGATGCTCGTGATTATTCAATTTCGAAAGTACCATATTTGGAACGAGAAGAAGAGATAACTGACCAATCAAACTTCGTAAACAACACGACGTAATTTTCCTTCAGGTTCCCGCGCCCGCTTAAAAAAATGGCCGAGAAACGGGGGAAAAACTCCCGAAAGCCGAGGAAGCTTTCAAAGGTTGAAACCAGGAATATTACCGAAACACTGAGCAGGATATTATTGCCTTACCACCCGGGCCAAACGTAACATTATGAAACCCATTGACGGCCTCGCAACTTCTTGAAGTTGTCACTTCAAAAAACGATGCCTCGTTGACCCTCAGCACAGTAAACTTATACTGCAAATAGGCTTTTAAAATTCTTATGTTAAAAGTCTAGAATAAACATTGAAAAATATTTTCGAGTAAAATTCATTAGCTGCGTATCGAAAGTGTCCAAAACGTGAACCTGACATCTTCGCAAAAAGTGCTTGTAATGAATGTGAGAAGCATTTTAAAAGCTCAAATTAAACTTAGATGTTGTAGTCACGATCGTGTTTTGAGCTAATTTTATGAATGAACAAACTCAAAACAATAGACAGAGAAACTGTTTCTTGAATTTGTTTTTATTCAAAGTCCAAAAAGTTAATCCTTTAAAGCAATTCGGAAAACACTATCTGGATAGTGGATCCGTTCACGCAAGTCACATCGGCTAAGCACATGGCAAAATTCAACACAAAATCCATCTCAAATCAGGGCACATTTTGCAATTTTTCTTTAGCGCCGAAGAGAAAAATTTATAAAACGTCTATGAAACATTTAAAAATACATAAATTCCCTTTCAAAAACGTAATTGTCTTGGCCATAGAGTGCAAAATGTACCTGAAAATTCAGAAAAAACTTTGCTGACTTGGTTGCATGTCAAAACAGACCATGGGCTCCGCCGTGAAGAAAACAAGGTTGAATTCCTCGAAAGACGATTTCTTGATGAAAAGCTTTCCTTTCTCCACAAAAAGAAAGCTGAGCATTCTTTTGAACTTTCTCCTTCCATTTTTTGTCCTTTAACGGTGTATTTTTAACCTTGGAATGCAGAACTCTTGTCTTAAAACATCTGCATGGTGATCGCGCAGCAACGATTTTGTTGAAAATGGATATCTGTCACTAAGATTTCCAAATATGGTCAAAATGAATATTCACGAGCATTGAACGCGAGTTACACGTTTCAACCCCTTATGAGTTTCTGAATCTACCCATCCCAGAAAATTTGGTAATCACGTGACCATACACCGCCCGCCCGCCCGTCCGTACGTCCGCACCACAGGGAAACCAGTCTTCAATCCTTACACTTTCTACCTAGTTTGGGAGCACAGGAAGAGTGATATTGCACACATATATTGCACATCAATGTTGTGATCAATTGACAGCTGTCATAACAGGGTATCCGCTGACCAGTATCACCTGACCGTATCGCGGGCTCAAGTGTCGACCCATCGAGGTCGAGTATCTTTTTGAAGTTATCCGCTGACACGTTGCTAGTTTTCAAATGATCGCAGGCTCAAGTTTCATTTTTTTAATCCATATAAAATAAGTAGTGTTTTTTATGTGCCGCAAATTAAAATTTTGATTTCAAACTGACCTTGGAAGCTGAAATTCAGCAAGTTTTTACAGGCAGTGAAGACATGCCAGTTGCTTTTGACTTTTCTCACCAAGGTCACGTGTTGGTCACGCTCTACATTTTATTTTTATGCTCTGATTGGTCAAAATTTGACAGGTGAGTTCATGCGGAAAATTTTATGCAGCATCTTGAAACCTGTTTACTTTGACCGTTGAAGCTGACAGTGTTTTGTGTCGACTTGTAACGTTTCTGTCTTTGTCCACTGAATGTACAAAATGGAATTCAGCTGCTTTCAAGAGTCTTCTGTTATTCATGGCTAGTTTGTTTATTTGGTTTTTGGTTGAGAAATACATCGCTTGTTAAAGTTGGAAAGCCGATTTCAGATGGCATCGTTTTCGTTTTTCACCTTGCTTGATGCGTGAGAGGGTTGAAAAGTCTGAAGCGATTCTGGCCTTATTTGATAGTTTTCAGTGCATCTCGAATGGTAAGCCTGAGTAATTATTGTATTTGACGTTTGTTTTTTATATCTAATTTAATGAATTCGAGCGTAGTTTATGCGGCTATTTAGTTGATACACGTTTTAAATTGTAAGAAGACAATGATCTGACCTAGTATCAGGTTTGATTATAAGCTTATAAAACTGTAAAAAGCCTTAAGTCATTTTCTTATCGCGAATAAAAAGAAAACGTTCCAAAAAATATTTCGTTATAATTCTGGCTGTAAAAGAAAGCTTTGAGCCATTTTCTTGCGTCGAGTTCATCTTTGAAAAAGCAAACACGGGAAGTGGGCTTACAAAATAAAAAACATAAACAAGAATTTTCGGAGACACTTTGATACTTGTCTTCATGAATGAAAATTGTTGTCTCTGTATATGTTTCACCAAATTATTGTCCTTTTATTGATTGTTGGTAGTCTCTTGCAATTTTTATCGCTGTGCCGTTTGTTTTCAGTTGCTCATGAACATCGCTTGCATTCAGGAGTAGTCAAATTAAAATGCCGCGCGTGTTAAACGCTTTTGAAGATCGATTACGGTCCTTGGTCCGCGTCTTTTCCAAAAATGATAAAATATTTCGTCAAGAAAAAAAATACGTTGAATTATGAAAGATATCGTGATTTACTGATTAGCATTCTTTCATATGACGAAGTTTCAGCCTTCTTGCTGCGGACGAAGACGCGAAATTAAAGTTTGTTGACAGGTAGGTTAATTTGTCTTTCTTGAAGTTTGGATTTTTGCGGCACCGTAAATTACGTGGTCATGTTTACTTAGCCTGCGAATAACTAAAACGCAACGGGAAGACTAGTCTTTTTGCAGAACAGGTTTTCAGATCAACTTATTTCTGCTGTTGGAAGCATGTTGCCGTAGACGCTAATTTTTTTGTTTTAGCGACTCTTGCAAAAATATCACCAAATTTCGCTTAGCGGTCCTTGGTCCGCGTCCTATGACCTTGGTTGAATAATACTTTCCAAAGTAAAAAGCGACGGCTTTTGTTCTCGAACAATGTTTTGAAAGTCGCTCCTATACATTTCTACAAGTTCTCTTTTTTAATACCTCGAGTACATACAAAGTTTTAGGTAATTATTTTCGACCGCGCTAAAAACCGCTTGTCGACGCTCGTGTGGGAGACTCGAGGAGACTGTTGTCTGAAGTCTTTGAAAGAAAAGCAGATTATTTTACGCTCACAACATCTTCCGAAAAAAACTTTTGCTTAATAGCATCAAGAAAAGAAAAAAAAAAACAAGAAATACTGTGAAAATCACGTTTTCGTGTAGAAACTATAACATTTTTACGTTTTTATCGTGCTGCTTACCAAGGACCATCGAAAACAGGGCTACAATGTTAAATAGATAAATTCGTTTCGTAACAATATCAATAAACAGTTCGATATGTTTGTGTCTGTATGCCTATAAGTCAAACTTGTTGGTCGTATAATGCCAAAACTTGAGTTTAATTTGAAAGTGTTGAAGACCTCCTTCTTTCAATAAATATCACCTAATCGTCTTTCGCCGTTTCGTTTGGAAAAGCTTAACACTTCTTAGCCTCAACTTTTACATATGTTAAAGGGGGATACATTTTGTATAACATAACAAAAAATTAGATTGGTATATTTTGATATAGTGGCGTTGTGCTGCTTTAAACTTTGCTTCTCGGGAGCAAAGCGCCATGGCGATTCGCCCAATGCGTCGCAAACTCGGCAACCGCATGTAAACGAAATTTATTGAGGTTACGTTTAACGTTTTTTTTCTCCGTTTGTCTCTCTAAAACAAAACAAGGTAAACAGTAAAAACTGAGAGGAAACTTATTTTGAAGTTTCGAAGAAACAGAAAGACGTATGAGATGTTTTTTTCAAAATTAAAAAGAAGGATGATAGTGATTGAAATTTGCATAATTTCACCTTGCCCGAGCTGCATGCACGCATTTTTAAAATACACGTCATCTGAAACACAGTCTGTTGTCTTTAGTTTTGCCACGGATGAGATTTTCCTTCGTGTTTTCGACAGTACTTAGTTGTTAGCAGCAGTGTCTAACAAGCGAAAACAAGTGACATTTGTAAGCAGAGTCCCAGTTTATTGCATCACACCTTTTTGCTCGGACGCGCTCGTTTCACCGCCCAACCTTTATCCGCCCTGATCGAAAACGATCGCCTTTTTGCGAATTCCAAGCAAAATATTCATGTCTGGAACTTGAAACTTCAGGATTATCGACAGGAACATAAAAGCTATCTTCAGGGAGTATTTCAGCTCGTTGCGTGAAGATTCGGGTAAGATAATCAAGTTAATGACTTTTACACGCGGACCAAGGACCACATACTGTACACATCGTTATAAAACCATTACATAAAAAATAAATATAATAAATTCTTTATTATGTTGAAGCGTATAACTCTATTAATCATAATTTAATTATTTTTTGGCTGTAGATATAAGGCTATCAACTCGATGTAAGGTTAAGTTCACTCTTAGCTTGGAGCTGTTTGCAAATTACTGTTCTCTAAAATCACTTAACCTTTCCCTCAAAAGTCACATGAATGTGTTTTAAAGTTAACTGAATTGTGGAATACAAGTTTATTGTTTGATTTTAAATCATAAATTCGAGTTAACAGGAGCTTCGCTTTTAGCCCTGGCTAAATCTATATATTATGCCACTGATGATGGTGGCAAAAGCAAAACGAAACGAAAGCGCGAGCGTTACCAGGTATTATCCGTCATTAGATCAGAGTCGGATTATACTTTTAATCCATGCACTTCATATTTATATAACTTTTATTTTTGCATTGCTAAAACGTTTCATGTTAAAGAAACTTGAAAACCTCAAAAATCGAAATGCATGAGCATTCTATTTCGATCTGAAGACATACAATTGCTAACAGCTAGGTAACATTCAAATCATCAGATCAGATTCGACTGAATTTCTAACTTCAAATAATGACTCTCTTCTGTTGATCTGAAAATGACATTTTAACAAAGGGTTTTTCCTCAAGCAAAACAAATAAGTTATTTATAAGCACGTATTTATACGGGATTAATTTTTAGTTCCTTTTCACTCACGGAAGGTCAGGGTAACATACGTACATTCTTAACGGTACTCATCAAAACCAATATTTTGTTTTGGTAACATGCACATGCAACCGCTCTAAGAATATCTTTTACGCAAGCAGAAGCCAAAGAAGGAAATTTTGTGACATTTGTATTAAAAGCTGGAGATGCAGGTGTTGAACGAGCTCATTAAATATTCATTAAATTGAATTAGAACATCGTTGATGAAGTTATAAATGTCAAGTAAATATATTTTTGCTGCATAATGTTCCTTGCAGACACATGATAAAGGTGGCAAACTGATATCTACTCCTACGATGATAAAGAGCAAGAGTTTTGGTATTTTGATAATTCTTTTATTTTCCCGCTGTTGTCAAACCAAGAAGACCATATACATTGGCGGGCTTTTTGGCCTAGACACAAGTCGTGGTGGGTGGAATTCGGCGGGAATTATTCCTGCTGTTCAAATGGCCTTTGAGGAGATAAACAACAGCTCCAAAGTTCTCAAAGATTACCACTTGGAACTGCTGATTAAAGACTCCCAGGTTAGACGAGAAAAACTAGGTCCGTCCTTAAGAATCTTTTTTTTTTTTTTAGAAAATGATAACTTGTAGAATATTAATCCTCGTTCACCACAGATTAATTAATATAGCATACATTTCAAATCTTCATTTGAAGAATCTTTGATAAAGTAATGAAATGAACAGAGCGTCGTCCACTAAAACGCATTTTTTTTTTCAATAACCTCCGTCTTTCTTGAAAAGCACCTTTTTCCATGATATCATGATGATATACAAAGAAAAGGATATCATAAAACAAAACCTTAACATTACTCTGGGAGAAAGAGCAGAAAGCTTTTAGCAAGTTGCCATGCACACTTCGTTTTTTAGTTATTGAGTCAGCTTTTCACAATACTCTAATGAACCAAACATACAACACCTACGTTATTTGCTTTTACTCAACAAACTATGGTATGAGTTTGATCGTCCGGGTGAACGTAGTCCTGAATAGGACTGTTGTTGTTGACAGTGACCGACGTTTCGACAACCTGGGCCCGGTTGTTCGAAGGCCGATTAGCTCTTAACCCGGGGTTAAATTTAACCCGCGTTTCTTTTTCTTGTGTTTAAAAGCATTTTCTCGGATAATTTTCTCTGTTATTTTTAAAGCTTACAATCATCAACTTGTAGACAATAAGAATTAAGACTGAACTGCTTTTTAATAAGCTTTCAAATCTCAATTCAAATCTCGCACTAACCCTGGGTTATCTTAACCCAGCTTTGAACAACTCGGCCCTGTGCGGTAGTCATCTTCAGAGTCAAAGTGAGTTGTATCACGTCAGTAGATGGTATTATATACTCTGGTTATTGATCTGATTGGTCAATAAAGTCAAGATGCCATTGGTCGTCTGTCAGTTAAGCCGCGGTGTTATTGGCTATGAAGACTCGTAATCAGTAATTGGTGCGTTTCAAATTGTCAGTTCTCCAGTCGATCTCTCGTAGTTAGTTTCGCTTCATCTCGTCAATAAGTCGTTTGTACGGCGCTGGTAACTGTTGGCTACGATTCAGTGGCGTTTGTTCTAAGTTAGTGAACCAGCTTTCCAAAGTAAGACGTTGATGGTAGTCTGTAGAATACGTTATACATGTCGCAGAGTCCCAGTCAATTTGATGTTTCGTCTGTAAATGATGCTTCATAGCCAATAACACCGCGGCTTAACTGACAGACGACCAATAACATCTTGACTTTATTGACCAATCAGATCAATAACCAGAGTATATAATACCATCTACTGACGTGATACAACTCACTTTGACTCTGAAGATGACTACCGCACTGGTTGTCGAAACGTCAGTCACTGTCAACAACAACAGTCCTATTCAGGACTACGTTCACCCGGACGATCAAACTCAACCTACTTTTGAAATGACTCCTGGGTTCAAACCTTTCATAAACTATGGTATATTGAAACAGTCCCGGGGTCACACGGTCAAAGCCTTTTCTCCTGTGATCAATTTAGAAATACAGATTTGAGTTTCGAAATACCGATTTTCTAGATTTTTAACCGATCGTGAAAGGTTTTCACAACAGGCAAACTTAATTATGTTAGATCGAAATCTTTAAGGCAATCATTCAATACTCTGAGGGAGTGTTTACATGAGAAAACCCGCACCGGCGCGAGTTTCATACCGGGATGACTTTTTGATTTCGTATCGCGTTTACATGATGACTGGGTCATTTCGTATCTCGTTATTTGAAGATACACTTCATGTTGATAAAATAAACGTGTGATTCAAACTCGCAAACATTACGCATGCGCTACTCGTTCCAGTCTACCGGCAAACCGATCCCCCACCGGAACGGGTGGTCGTTTCGCGTTTACATGATACCGTTGCGAAATCTCGCACTGGAGTGAAATCTCGCCCCGGTGCGACAACCGGAGTGAACTCACGCCGGGGCGACTCGCGCCGGCATGACATTTTGTGATGGTATCATGTAAACAAATGTAGAGCCATGAGAGGGAACCAGAGTGAACTCGCCGCGGCGCGAAAGTCGCCCCGGTGTCATGTAAACACCCCCTTAACTATCTGTAAATTTCAAGGCATTCATTGTCTTCCCCACGTGTTTTCTCCGTTTTAGCCTTCTGTTCACACGTTAACAGGGTTTTCGGCACCAAAAACGCTGGTTTTCATAAATGGTCTTTAAGGAAGAGATTTTTGAAAACACCGTTTTCCCTAGATCTTTTACGTGACGGGGCGGACAAAAACGGACATTTTCTAATACGTACAGTTTATTTCATACATCATATACTACTAAACATTACACATGCTCTGAAATTAGGGAGGACCCATCGTATTTCCTTGTTTTAGCGTTTACATGTGAACGGGCGAAAACGATTCAAATACGCACCATGTGGACGCTTTTGTTTTTGAAAACGGAGAAAAAATGGATTTGCTCAAATTTGCTCCTTGCAAATATCATCGCAAATGTATTAAATACTGAGGAGTAAATATATGGCAAACCAACCTCGTTCCCAGGGCGCTTTTCGCTGGCTTTGGAGGTGGGGTGAGGCCCTGGGGACGAGGTTGATGGCAAACCGTGGTAAATGCCACATTTGCCTAGTTATTTACACCCCCTTTGGCCTGTTTTTTGGTATGCAAATATGGTATTTACCATCGTTGCCATATATTTACTCCTCAGTTAGTTTATAGTTTTGCTACAAATTTGCTAGGAGCAAATTTGTGCAAATCCATTTTTTCGTCTAGTAAATATCTAGATGCGTGCCAACCGTGGCCTAAATCTCAGAGGCAAAATAATACCTTTGTTCAGCATTTTATGTGGAACGGTAGAGGGACTTGGTGTGCATATGTGTAAAAACCGACACAAAACTTTGGAATCCAAGATCTGGTTCTCCTAAATTTGAGTGCTTTTATATCTGTTTAGTGCAGTGTAGGTGAAGCTATACGGAGTTCATTAGAGTACTTATCATCGGGGGAACCTAAAATCATGCTCTTAGGACCAGCATGTTCTAAAGCAGCTTTACCGGTCGCTGAGTCGATTCATTACTGGAATGTAGTTCAGGTAAGACTAATGACACTTCTGAAAGAGTTATGTACACAGTTATTATTAAATAAAGAGAGAGAGAGTGAGAGAGTTAGAAAGAGAGAAAAAAATTTACTTGAGCTGACAATCTGTTTGATTCCAGCTAACTGAAATGTTAATAAAAAGTCTTTTTAAAAAAGTCTTTTTAGAAATTTTAGAAACCTTTTAGGAATGCTTTGTCTTTCAAATTAACAAATGTCAATTAACACGTCTTACTGAATGAGCAAACATGGTAGCTATACCACTTACGTTCTTAAAAGAAATTTTCAAACGAGTTTCTGAATCAATTCACTTAACACATCTTTCTTTTCGGTTACGCCCTATCTATCAGGCTTAACTGGCTATTCAACTATAAAAAACACAGGCTTAAGTCAGCTGACGGACTGGTTTTACTTCTGCCTGTGTTTTGATCACTTTCAAATTATATGATAAGAATGAACACTAGGCTCAATACAAATCTTTTACTTTTCTTAGATTGGTTTTTCCTCTTCGTCTCCTTTGCTGTCGTCGAAATCGCTTTACCCGCTATTTTTTCGAACAAATCCTTCAGAAACGTTCTCTAACCTTGGACGGATTGCAATTCTACGACGGTTCAACTGGAAGAGAGTTGCCATCCTTCAACAGAATAACGATGTCTTCACAGGGATAAGTAATTCTCTAGTAGATATGCTGGAGGCAGCTAGTTTCTCAGTCATTGCTTATGAGAGTTACAAAGATCATCCAAAGTTTGCTATAGAAAATCTGAAGGTAAGATAATTTGTAGCCTTTTTACAGACATTTTTTCTTTCCTTTTTATCTTCGAAGACCCACCCCATCCTCTTGCGCTTCGGGTCGTCAATAAACTCTAACTATTTCAAATGGCCGATAGAGCCGATATTTTGCCTGCGAATGTAAGACGCAAAGAATAATGATGTTCTCTTACCCCGATTTTCATTCTTACGTTGAAGCTTATGGTCAAAATCACTTCCATTTTCCCTTTTAATTACATCTGCCGTGGAAATTAATTATTTATCGCTAAAAGAATATTTTGACCGCTAGAGGTATAGAATGTTTCTTCGAAAAACCTGGGTCTCGAAAAATTTTGGGCTGAACTCGAAATGTCGGAAGCGTTTGTGATAGGTCTCGAAGTCTCGTTTTCGGGTGATTTTGTGTCTCGTAGTCTCGATTTTTTGAAACCCGGGTCTCGCAGTCTCGCAAAGTCTCAAAATTTGCCAATCTATACCCCCACCGAACGTCAATGAAAAACAACTAGGCCAGGTTTATAGTTTGTTACTAGGTAACTACGAACACGAACCACATATATAACTACAAATTCGAGTTTCTGCTTCGCGCTGATGACGCGCGTTCCCAAGCAATGCCAGTTCCAATAAAACTGTAATCTCGTTTCACAAAGAACAATCATGATAATTCGTAATCAGCACCATATTAATCAAAGCATTCATAACTCTTCTTGATATGATACTTTTGCAGAAAAAAGATGCTCGCATAATGTTTGCATTCTTCTATCCTGACCAACATTACGTCGTATATTGTGAGGTAATCATTTTCAGCGAGTTAAGGAATTAGCTAGTGAAGATATCTACATATAAACTGTCTCTGAGATAATGAATGTACGCTGAAAGGAATTTTGGTCTAAATAAACATGAATTTGGACGTGTAAATGACAGCGATCGAATAATGCCTAGGCTGCTACACTGGTCTAAGGTGACGTCCCGTACGTAGTTTAGATTAAGTCCTTTTCCCAAATATCACGAGGCCCCCTTTGCTCAAACGTTGGATAGCGTATTCCGGATAAATCACTTACAAGCAATAAGTGTTAGGGAAACCAATAATAGATAGCGTTATCCATCTTCTGAAAAACTAGCACCAGAACTCTAGAAATGATATACAGTCTACTCTTTCTTAACGGACACCATAATAAGACGGACACCTCTGTAAAACGGACACCTAGTGTTGGTGCCTGCCTTTCGTTACTCCCTATATTTGACTCTCTATAAGACGGACACCTCTGTAAAACAGACACCTATAGTTGGAGCCTGCCTTTCTTTACTCCCTTCATTTGACTCTTTATAAGACCGACACCTCTGTAAAACGGACACCTATAGTTGGTGCCTGCCTTTCATTACTCCCTTCATTTGACTCTTTATAAGACCGACACCTCTGTAAAACAGACACCTATAGTTGGTGCCTGCCTTTCTTTACTCCCTTCATTTGACTCTTTATAAGACCGACACCTCTGAAAATGGACACCTAGACTTGGTGCCTGCCTTTCTTTATTCCCTCTATTTGACTCTCTATAAGATTGACACTTGTATAAAACGGACACCTAGAGTTGGTCCCTGCCTTTCTTTACTCCCTGCTTTTGACTCTTTATAAGACGGACACTTCTGTAAAACGGACACCTAGAGTTGGTGCCTGCCTTTCTTTATTCCATTTATTTAAACCTCTATAAAACGGACACCTCTGAAGAAGGACACTAAGTGCCGGGCCCAATGGTGTCCATCTTAGAGAGAGTTGCATTGACTGCAATTTTTTTGGCTAAAATAATACCAATTTCCGCGTTTATAGGCGTTTAAACAAGGCATGTTCGGTCCTAAATATGTTTGGATTTTATTCTCTGGTCGGAATCAAGACAACTGGTGGAAAGTAAAGAGCCCACTTGTTGATTGCACTCCAGAACAAGTGCGAAAAGGACTGAGCAACAACATCGGAACTGGCGAGTTAAAGCTAAGTCCCCTCGCTGGGACAACAATTTACGGAAAAGTAAGTGTACGGGAGTATCGCAGCCTTTATTATCGTATGTGCTTAATATGGAGTCCGCTAGGTATAGGTTTCACTGCAGTAGTGGGAAGCAGGAAGGAGGGTCCCGACCTTCCTTCTCCACTACCATGCATTTCCGACTCCCACCCCTATTCCCTCGCTTCCTCTTTTAAACCCTTCAGCATTATTGCGTAATTTCCCTCTATTTCGCCCGCTTCCCGCATATTTTGCAATCCTACCTCCTTCTCTTTCCTCTCCAGCCTCCCTTCCCCCGCCAGCCCCCTATTCTCCCCGGCTCCCACCCCATGGCCTCCCCCACTGCTTTGTGCAATATGTCATATTGACCCATAACCAGTCGACCTCAACACTTGATGCATGAAAACTATAACAGCAGTCAAAACGTTGCGCGGCATGTGTCAAGTGATTATTACAGTCAAACCGGATGTTCTTTTGATGGGAACTTTGCAAACTCCCGCCGCAACATTGGTATTTGATTGACAGTTTGAGTCGAGCAAGTTGCAATCCGCTCGAGCAAGTTGCTATTGCTTTCGTACCGTTTTCATATACTATTTGAAGAGCAGTTTGCGAATCGAACTTCTTACTGTGGTTTATGATAGCTAACATACATTATAATCGTACCACAACGCTTGAGAAAAGGGAGAAAATAATTGCCCTGTGGACGTCTGGTTTAAGACAGGCACAAATCGCAGAAGAAGTTGGATTATCGCATCAAACGGTATCCAATATTGTGAACAAATTCCTTCATCTCGGGACGTATTTCCCTGGAAAGCCTGGTTGGAAGGAACGAACAGTTTCTGCCCCTGACGTTGTTGAATTTGTAGAATACTCTCTCGTACTCTTGTTCCTGTCAATATTGATAAATGTCTGAAAAAAAAGACCTTTGTATGATATTACGATTTTCTGGTCATCAACGTACGCCTTGAAGAAACGGTACAGCTTTTTTAACGCGATCGAGAAGATCTTGGTAGTTGCTTAGTGGCTCATCCACGTAAAAACTCGCAAACCTGTCTTCAAAATATTGAAGTAACAATTAAAACATTTTGGAAAATCTCAACGAGTTCTTGCCACGAGGTACCAAATGAACTGAGCAACTTGCTCACGCAGGTTGCAACTTGCTCGACTCAAACTGTCAATCAAAATACAAATGTTGTGGCGGAAGTTTGCAAAAGTTCCCATCAAAAGAACATCCGGTTTGACTGTAATTTACATTTTGAGACAGACGATGATAATGTAATACGTACGACAAATGACAATGATCTTTTTAGGATATCAAAATTTTTGTCGATTTATCGAGTGTTAAGAGAATTCTTTTCTGTGCGCTGGTTAATATAATCAAAATTAGATTAGACATGTTAAATTCGACTTGTATGGTTTATCGTGGCTTATACAATATGGAAAATTAACTGAATTGGAATGGGTGTGATCTTAACACTTCCTTTCAAAAACCTGCGTTAAAACTTTATTACAACTTGATACCTTTCTTTCTTTTTCTATCACTTGTTTTAGACACCCCAAGAGCTTTACTATGATTACCAAGGACGACTCAACAAGTCAGGGTACTCAGAAAATACGTTCGCTTCGTACGGATACGACGCCGCCTGGACATGCGCACTGACTCTCAATGCCTCTATTGAAGTCTTACAGCAGAGAAACCTGACACTGACTGATTTCAACTACAGTCGTGCTGATATGAGCAAAATCTTTGTTGACATTATGAAGGGAATTTCGTTTCGTGGAATGACGGTAACTTACAGAGTCTTACATGAGTTATTAAAGTATCAGAAATCTGTATCTAATAAGCTCATATCGTTCAGGATGTTACACCGGGGACCTGAGTACAGCGATAGCGAACCATGGCGTTTGGGAAGAAATCTCTATGAATGTCTCGTCCATTCTGGAGGTTGAAGGATGATGATGATTATATCGTACAGACATTCTAGTTACACAAAAAGAGGATAAAACAATTTTATAAAATAGCTAAGATAGTACTAGCGCACTGATTGGCCGAGAGGCGTGTTTGCATGAGAGTATGTAAACATGGTTGTGACGTCAAGATGTCTTGCTTTTCGCGCGCTAATCACGCAAGCACGAATTTGAAAAAGGTTTTGAGTTGAAAAACTCGTCAAGTTTAATTTACTATATTTACCCATTTCCTCGTCGGCTGAAACTTGGAAAATCTTTAGAAACAGGTAGTGTCAATTTTTTTTCGCTTGAGCTGACATTTTAAGCGAGAAAAACCCGTATTTTGGAAAGCATCTTTTCTGCAAAACAAGGACTGAGCGTCCAAGCTTCGAGTACAAAACTTCACGACTGGTAAGAGTTTCTCTTTTAATCAGTACTCTGAACAAGAGACTTTTGCTTTTTTTCTCTTGAAAGTTATTTTATAAAAGCAATAAAAAACTTTTTCCCTGTGTTTGCATATCCTGATATAAACACTCGAGGGGTTGGGAAACTTTACAACAGTTATACAAACCCTCGACTTCGTCTCGGGTTTGCATAACTGTCTCGAATTCTCCCAACCCCTCTCATGTTTATATCAGGCTATGCAAACACAGAAAACGTTTTCTATTGTTTAAATAGATTTAATCAATTATATTACGTCTAAACTTTTACTACTAAACCTTTTAACTTAAGTGAACTGTTCCCGATTTATGATGCTTTAGATAAGAAATTAGGGACATTTTTGGATGGCGTATCCGATGATAAGAAAGAAGTACCGGCGATGTAATTGTATTACTGAATAGGACCCGGGCTCCAAGTATTGTAATATTCCCAGTGCTCACTGCAGCCCACGCATGAGCACCACCACAATTTCGTTAACGCAGAATAGACTTCTATAGGCCATTTCCGAGTTCCAAAAACTGTTAATTTCAAAACGAGGCAAAGTGCAAAACCTTTGTTGTGAAAATGAGCTTTTTTTGCATGAGAATTAAAATCATTTTCATGTCAATCACTTTGAACTTGGCCTCGCTTTGATACGGAGGCTTAACTTAAGGCAATATGGAAATGGCTTATTGAATAATTGTATCACCCACAATTCGCCCATAGTCTTCTTTATTAAATAAAAGTTAATCCATGCTTATTTTATATTAACATTTTTGAAGGGTCAAGTGAAATTTGACAATAACAATGACCGGATAGCAAAGCTGGAGGTTAGACAGATACAAGGTATGCCTGTTCCTCGAGAATCAAGACGATTTCAAAGGAAACGATAGTGGTAGAATGATTTTCGTATGACCTTGAAATGAAAACGCGCGAACAAAACAGAAACAACAAACGAACGGAAATAGAGCGATTTGATTGGTTTATCGAACGGATACAAACGTGCGTGGCTTTTGGTTGGTTAAGCGAAAGCTCGCGTAAAAAAACTTCATGCCCGAGAACTTTCCAGAAATCAATGGACCCTTCGCTTTGACGTCATACTGCAACACGATTGGCCAATGGAACAATGCCTTCTCCATATTAGGGTTTTCTTTGGCGGGAAAACGAAGAGTCCATGTTTTGATCTTTTCATCCATTGGCTTATGAAACAGATGACGAACACTTACCGAAACCATTTTTCAAGGTCATACGAAAATCGCTCTAAACTATCATTAGAATTAAGCCACGTTGGTGTCTAGTTAGTGTCTAGCAAGGTCTATACTAGTCAATGACGTCACCTTATTAGTAAAACATATGTGTCTAGTAAGTGTAGGGGTGATGAATGGTCCATTAAAATTTTTAACTGCTCGCAAAATTTTACCTTTGCTCCATTTGTTCGCAAAATTTAAACGAGTGCTCGCTTGCTCGTGCTCCCAAAATTTTTGCGTTGCTCGCAAGCTCGCAAAGCAAATTTTTTATTTCTGCTCGGGCTCGCAAAAAAATCGCAGTGCTCGGCATGCTCGCGAATGCTCGCAGAGACCATTCGTCACCCCTAAGTGTCTAGTCAGTGTCTTCCTGCATACTAACTTTCCATGCGACGTTTCCGTCGTGGTATCTTTTAAAAACTCTATAAATATATTTACGCAAGACGTGGCCGATGCAAGCGTAAATACCTGTTGTAAGCTGAAGCTTGTATTTTCGGACAGACAGTATTTTGAAATCAGATGGGGATTTTATATCAAACTGAAAGTTTCCTGACTGCGTGCATTTCTTTGGTGCATGAGCCAGACCAGCCGTGATCGAGACAATAGCCGTCGTGTACGGACACACGAAAAAAACTCAGGGGATGTGTTCGCCGATTGGGCACAATAATACAAAGCATTTTTTGCGCCCAATCAGGAGCCGACATCCACTTGTCCGGTGAGAGTCGGTACCCAGGGGCTCTTCCGCCCTTACTTGAAAACGTTTGTCGCGCCTTTTCTCCCGACCCGACTGACTGCCCCTGAGTCTCCGAGGATGGTCCGTGAAGTAACTTGAGCCCGGTTTTCGGACCGTCTATAGAGTGTTTTCACATGACGTCATGGTGGCCATATTGGTGTCCCAGAACAATCAAACGGCGGCCATGTTGGTGTCCCAAACCAGTCCTCCGGGAGCTTTCTTATGCAAACGCTTTCTTTTGTTCCAATAAATTTGCATAGATGCTGGCCACGTGAGTGAAAACACTCCATTAAAAGGAAAATAGGAATAAGAGGAGCGATCACCTAACAACGGGACAAACGGCTTCCTATATCTTATTTAGCGCTAAAACTCAGATATATAAACAAAACACATACACAAAGTGGAGTTGAAAAGTCCTTATTTCAATTTAGTTTATGTCTTCTTGTTTGGCGCTAAAACTCGGATATATAAACAAATCACACGCACATATACACAAAGTGCACCTGAAAACTCTCTATTTCAATTTTGTCCGACCATTACAGAACCGCGTTTCCTCCTACCTCTCTCGAGGAAATGAAAAACGATTAAGTCTCAGCGTTTCACGCACCGTTAGTCAGTAAATTATGCGAGTTGACAAGACCACCGTTGCATACAAATTAGCTCTGCAGTAAAAACCTTAAGGGAGCATATTATAAAAAGACACACTAAAAAAACAATTAATAACTTAACAAAGATAAATTGAAACACGCGACTAATAATTACTAGCAATAAAACCTGACACTTTTCTTAAGACACAAGAAATCAATTTCGTGACCCTTTATTAAAATAATTGCAAAAAGATTACATTAAAGAATTCTATTTAAATAGTAAAAAAAGGCAAGCCATCCTTTTTTTACACTGTGCGCAACGGTTTTACTTACCCCTCTCCCTTTTCAATTTTATTTCCCTCCTCCTCCTCCTCCACAATTTTATTATTTTTCCTCCTCATTCTTTAATTCCCTCCCCCTCCACAATTTTTATCAATTTCCCTCTTCAATGTTTTTATTCGCTCCTCCTCCAAAATTTTATTATTTCCCTCCCCTACCTCCACCTCCACCTCCAACTCCACCTCCTCATTTATTGTATATATTTTCCATCCACAAATACATCGACCTCCTATCGACCCTACATTGACCCCATATCGACCCCTCATCGACCCCACGTCGACCCCACATCGACCCTACACTCAAAGAGGTCAAAATCAGGCCATCACATTTGAGTTGGGCCTTTTAGGCGTGATTTTGGCCTCTTTGGCCTTTTCGAGGGAAACAATAGAAATGAGGAGGAGGTGGGGGGAAAAGAATAAAAATGAGGAGGAGGAGGAGGGAAACAATAGAAATGAGGAGGCGGTGGTGGTGGTGGTAGAGGGGAAACAATAGAAATGTGGTGGCGGTGGCGGTGGTGGTGGTGTTAGAGGGAAAACAATAGAAATGTGGTGGCGGTGGTGGTGGTGGTAGAGGGAAAACAATAGAAATGTGGTGGCGGTGGTGGTGGTGGAGAGAAAACAATAGAAATGAGGCGGCGATGGTGGTAAAGGTGGAGGGAAAACAATAGAAATGTGGCGATGGTGGTGGGGGGAAAACAATAGAAATGTGGTGGCGGTGGTGGTGGTGGTAGAGGGAAAACAATAGAAATGTGGTGGCGGTGGTGGTGGTGAAGAGAAAACAATAGAAATGTGGTGGTGGTGGAGAGAAAACAATAGAAATGAGGCGGCGATGGTGGTAAAGGTGGAGGGAAAACAATAGAAATGTGGCGATGGTGGTGGGGGGAAAACAATAGAAATGTGGTGGCGGTGGTGGTGGTGGTAGAGGGAAAACAATAGAAATGTGGTGGCGGTGGTGGTGGTGGTAGAGGGAAAACAATAGAAATGTGGTGGCGGTGGTGGTGGTGATAGAGGGAAAACAATAGAAATGTGGTGGTGAGGGTGGTATATAGTTTCACTATGAAGCTGTGTTAAAAAACGTTGAGCGTAGGGTCGATGTGGGGTCGATGTGGGGTCGATGTAGGGTCGATAGGAGGTCGATGTATTTGTGGATGGAAAATATATACAATAAATGAGGAGGTGGAGGTGGAGGTGGAAGAGGGAAATAATAAAATTGTGGAGGAGGGGCGAATAAAAGCGTTGAGGAGGGAAAATGATAAAAATTGTCGAGAGGGAGGGAATTCAAGAATGAGGAAAGAAAATAATAAAATTGTGGAGGAGGAGGAGGGAAATAAAGTTGAAAAACGAGAGGTGTAAGTAAAACATTGTTCGCAGTGTAAAAAAAAAGGGATGGCTTACCTTCTTTAGCCTGCGCGCAGACGAAATTAAACCCTGGTAACTCCGTCTGCGAAACAGCGCCGAAATCCTTGTTCTAGACTTCCAGCTGTGTACCCAGATTTGAGTACGCGCCACGATTGGCTAGTTAAAAAAGGCCTTTGTTTTATTTGTCGTGATCAGGGTCGTGATCGCCAATCAGGTTGAAGGGAAATTCGAAACGCACTTCCGGTAATTCGTTGAGTCCGTTGGTGGTCCAGAACAAGGATCTCTGCGCTGCTTCGCAGACGGTACTAATCAGAGTATTAGAGGATGTTAGCATCAACAGCGAGTACGAGTACGAGAACGACCTCAAGCCGTACTCGTACTCGAAGTCGTTTTCTCAGCTTTCTATGTTAGCGATGACACCGAGTTCGAGTTTATAGAAAATATTTGAGTCGAGGTAGCGCTTCCACAACAATTTCGAAAACAAAGAATGACTCTAAAAAACGTTCAAGACTGCTTGTTAGTCAGTTACATATTGGAAGGTTTTTTGGACGAAGAAGAATTTTGTGCTTTATATGATGTAAACAGCACAGATTATCCTGTTTTTGAGCATGGAAAGTATCGAAGATTCGACCTGAATCTTCGGTCTTAAAACTCGCTAAAACCCATCAAATTCAACAAAACAACCACACTGGATAAAGAAGTAAGTATTCTTTATTGATATCTTCGACTGTTGGGATATTTGCGACCAAATAATGGCAATTTTCGGGGTTATTTCGTGAGCCTGTGAGGCTGTGGAGAGACATGAAACTTTCCCGGGTAAATGCTAATTTACTCTGTGTAGGAAATATCGCGTTCGGTTGCTTTTCCTCGATTTCAAAAGCATTTTTTTACATAAAACATAATATAAGGAATGTTCAAGATGATAAAGAGAAGCTAGAAACGAAAAGAAACTGCATTAAACGATCGGAATTTACCTTAGAAAACCAGCTCTTCCCAGTCGTTCTGCCCACTTCGAGTTTTTGGTGAGAACTCGTCGTAGTGCAACTTGACACGACGACTTGAAAACGTGCAGATGCGCAGAACGGATGCGCAGTACGCAAAATCGCTGATCTCGTTCTAGAACTCGTACTCGTTGTCGATGATGCTAACATCCTCTATTGTTATCGTCTGCACGCAGGCTAGCCTTGTTTGACTATTTAAATAGACGGTCCGAAAACCGGGCTCAAGTTACTTCACAGACAAGCCGAGGCAAGCCTATAGTGCCTATTGTGGTATTCGCTCATTAGTAAACCCATACCGAATTAGTATGCAGGAAGACACTGACTAGACACTGACTAGACACATGTTTTACTAATGAGGTGACGTCATTGACTAGACCTTGCTAGACACTAACTAGACACCAACGGGGCTTAATTCTGATGATACTATACTAATCTACTAAAGACGGTATTAATTTGACTCTTGTATCACACTTTTTTCCTAGGGGATATTGAAAGAAGAGTTGCATTCTACAACATGGAAAGTTACACTTACGAAGAGGATGATGTCAGCAATTACATGTGGGATGGTAAGAGGACTCTCCGTTAATAAAATGGATAAATTACACATCCAGTTATATGCAGTGAAAGTAAGGAAGTAGCAATGATAATCTCAAAAGGCTCAGCGGCTGGACGGAATGTCGCTTTTACAGAATCGGCACTACAGAGGGCTCGGAAGGCAAATCAAGATTAACTTTCTTCTAAGGCTGCATGTTTTTTGATGTAATAGAGAATGGAAAAGCCGCTCGCAAACAATTCAAATACCGTAAGTCCTCTATTAAGCCCCCCTCTCAAATAACCCCCCCCCCCCTGCTCTCTAATAAGCTCTTCCTTTTCCGGGGACTAAAAGTTAATAAGCCCCCCCCCCCTCCCCACTTTCTTTTAAGCCTCCCTCCCCTCCTTCTTTTTCTTCTCTATTTATAAGCGATAGACCGTAATAATCATTCACGACTGTTAAACTGTACTTCCTGTGGACTGACCGACTTATTCACCATCTGGAAGGTTTGATTTGCTTTTCATCTTTGACTGCATGACGTACAATTTATTGTACAGTAACTTTTAATAAGCTTTTCCACGAATTCTAGTTCTTTATGGTGAACTGATACCATCGTATGTGCTAAATTAAATAAGCCCCCTGTCTCTATAATAAACCCCCTCTTAAATGTGTTTGAAATAAATAAGTCCCCCGGGGACCTTACGGTAGTGTTTGAAAGGCACAAAAAATATTTTCAATTGTCATTATAAATAGAGGTATTAGCCTAGAAGGAATAAAATGCGAAAGAACCTAGCTGACATTTCATTCCAAATAAATGACATCATTGCACAGACTCTTTTTGAAGCCGTTTTCGACGGATACACATATTGATAAATTTTGGTTAATATATTTTACAGATGATCGCATTGCACGATAATTTACGTGTTACCACTAGCACTAGCCATTCTTTCCAACATTGGGAAGTAAAAGTGTTTTAAGTTAATCTTGTCTCATCAGAAATGACATTTTAATTTTCCGCGTTGTTTTCCACCTCTTTGTCCATTTAAGGTGGAAAAGTTCCTGTTGATGGTCTGACGATAGAAGGAAGACTGGAAGGTGTCCATCCAGTGGTGTTCTGGTTTGTCTTTAGCCTTTCCATCCTTGGTGTTTTGATGGCTATTTGTTTTCTCGTATTCAACGTATACAATCGAAATGTCAGGTATAGAATCTTAGATTTAAGCATAGTTTACAAGTGCCGGGGCCGGGTGCCGTACACGGAAGAGGGACTTAAAAAATTTTTATATGGGGGCCCCCCTCCCGAGGTCCGACCCCTTACCCTTTTAAGTACCATCTTTGACAGAAAATGTATACCTTTTCCATACCTTCTATTGTCAAATGGTAAACCTTCCACATGCCTAGTTTAGAACTTTGTATCCCTTCCAACTGCTGTAAACGCACTGTCTTTAAAATACGAAAAAAAAAAAAAAATGCAAACCACGAAACCAGAACGTATTTCCTTTAAATTTTCTCAACCATATAATGCATCTGAGTATTAGTAAGCCCTTTTGAGCCTTTTACCGAACGAAATAACAGATTTCCCTTCATATACTTCAACAAGTGAAATCCTTACGCTTTCGTGTGCCTAGCCTGCGAATGCAGTCGTTTCTCCTTTCTCCTCTCCCCCAGGGAAAAGGTAGCCCTTTTGGGCGGAGCATCCCCGTATGGACCGTTATAAGGAGTGCCCCGGGATGCCGTAGCACTTTCCCGGCACCCAGTGCATGGTTCTCGCTGTCGTCGTCTCGACTAATATAAACTCAACTTTCTTGAGTCCTCAAAACCTATCGTTTTCTTTGTAGTTCGTGGTGCGAGTTCTAAATGTTTTAAGTGTCTACAGGTTGTACCATGACTGGAAGAATTTAATTGTCTAAACGTATGGGAAGACTAAGCCTCCTTAAAAACAGAATTAAAATGAAGCTACTGAGTTAGTGTCTGCCTCGAGTATGATCGTTGTCGACAAATTCAATGCCTTTGGCATAATTAATATTACCAAAAGCACTCTAAAATAAACATAACTATGCATAATAAAGTACAAACATACATAGGACAGTTCATCTTTAAGATAAAATTTTGCCCAATTTTCTCTTACAGATACATCAAAATGTCTTCGCCTAATTTAAATGACCTAATTATAATTGGCTGCATACTTGTGTATATCTCTGGCATATTGCTGGGTATGATAAAAGAAGAGAGCAGCATTGTGTGCCAGGTAATTATAATGATATAACTAGTCAAAATGAGATGAGACGGTTTTAAAAATCCAAACGTCACACATCACGTGAACAATGAACTAGGTCAGGAAGAGAAAGGCATGAACGTGACTATGCCTGGGAGCAAAAAATACTAAACTTAAGTTGACTAAGTTACTTATTGGCCTGAGAAAACAGCAGAAATTTTGCGACGCACGGCTTCCACTGGTTTTCCCTTGAAATAAAGTACTAATGATGTGTCACTTCCCAGATCTGGGCAGTGCTTCCGATTGGTTGAAGCAGATTTTTAGGTAATCAGGAACCCTACTCAGATCTGGGTAGTGCTTCCGATTAGTTGAAGCAAATTTTTAGCTTATCAGGAACCCTACTCAGATCTGGGCAGTGCTTCTGATTGGTTGAAGCAAATTTTTAGCTAATCAGAAACCCTACCCAGATCGATCTGGTTAGTGCTTCCGATTGGTTGAATTGTCGTGGTACGACCAGTCAGAAACATCAGTATGGAATTTCTGTAGTGACGTTCCTCACACTTCATTTTCACGGGAAACCAGTGGTGGCGTCGCGAAATATATACAAAAAAAATTAAAGGTGAATCCATTTTTCGACATAAAACTGCATGAAACTCGCTAAATACTGTTTCTCTTAAAGAATATAAAATAAACTAGATATTCATTCCTTGTTAGGCTGAATTATGGATTGTAGTCATAGGATTCACCCTGGGATTTGGTGCAATGTTCAGCAAGACCTGGAGGGTACACGTGATCTTCCTTAATTCTACTACCACGAAAAGGGTAAAACGTTTTTAAACTTTACTTTCCTCCTCTACCGTATTTCTGAGTAATGATCATGAATATTGATACAGTCGACTTGCTCTTAAAGGACACCTCTATGTATAAGACGGACACCTATATAAAACGAATACTTAGATTTCAACCCTGCCTTTCTTTACTCACTTTCTTTGACTCTTTATAAGACGGACACCTCTGTTAAAAGGACACCTAGAGTTGGTCCCTGCCTTTCTTTTCTCCCTTTATTTGACTCTCTATAAGACGGGCACCTCTATTTAACAGACACCTAGAGTTGGTTCTTGCCTCTCTTTACTCCCTTTATTTAAATCTCTATATAAAACGGACATCTTTCTCAGACGGTCACTAAGTGCCGGGCCCAAAGGTGTCCATCTTAGAGAGAGTTGACCGAATACCAAATAAAGCGTCGTATAGAGCTCACGCAAAAACTGAAATGATTAAATAATTGTTTACGCTTTGTTTCTAGTGGAAGTGAGCTAAGCTGCTTTTATTAGTTTACATACACGCTACTCAAGTAATCAAATACAAAAAAGACGTGAAAGTATTAACGAACGCTCTAGCTGGCAGGAGGCAGCCAATTGGTTACTAACAATCATGACCGAGGATTTAAACTCTGGCCTGGACGACCGAGAGATAAATCCAGCTATTGGTCATAAAGAGTTTCCAACCCGCCAGGACAGCCGGACTTCGAGTCTCACGTGTTGTATCCGTCTGCCGCGCATATTATTCCAAAGTACGTTAACTCGCGCGTATCGACGGTTGTCCTCTAAAAGAACTGTTATTGGACGACTTCGATTCTCTTTCATTTGTTCCTAGTATCTAATCGTAAGCTAAGGTTTTTCTATGTGATATGAATGAGTTTGTGCTCTTTTTTACAATCCCCAGATTATCATTCGGGACCGACAGCTGTTTGGTATGGTTGCCGGGCTCTTACTGATAGACCTCGTTCTTCTGATCACGTGGCAAATTGTTGATCCACTGACAATGAAAATTCAAAATTTAACACTAGAGGTAAAGATTCATAATCGGAATGTTGCTAGCCTTTATGAGAACAGTAATAATAGTAACAATAATAATAATATAGTAATGGGTAAATGATAATGATAACGATAACGATAACGATAATGATAATAAAAATGATAATTTAACAGTTAATGAATGAGGCTGAGTATCTTATGAAGAATTATGGAGATCGAGGAGGGTGTTATCCGTCGAGGTCGTAGGCCGAGGCGTATAACACCCTCCGAGATCTCCATAATTCTTCATATGATACGAAAGCCAAATTCAATAACTGTTTTATTATTCATTCAAAATAATTCCTAGTTTAAAAACACAGCTAAAACATGCTTACCTCCATCGATCCATCGATGTTCAATTCATCTCCGATAGTGTACGTTTAGGTTTGTCCAGCTCCACAAATATTCTCCAAATAGCAGATGTCGCCCTTCGAGTTGTCTTCTTGCTGTTCTTGCCATGTTTCCAGCTATTTTTTCGCCTAGTTCTTAATCTTGAAACGAGTGAAATTTCCACCATTTTTTCAAGTTCACAACCAAAACAACTCAACCTCGTCCCCAGGTCTTCTCGGTTAACGGTGCCTTAACATGCCAAAACGCTGCATTTTTGACGTCATTTCCTCGTTAAAGTCAAATTTCTTCCAAATTTGGTCATCAGTAACTGGTTATGGTGAATTAAACGTGTGCTTTTAGCCAATCAGAATCGGGGAAATATTTTGAATGAATAATAACTATAATAATAATAATAATAATAATAATAATAATAATAACATTTCTAAAGCGCCTTTTCCCAACGGTCCAAAGGCGCTATTTACAAGGTTAAAAATCCAAGTTTACAATAAAACATTAAAAAAGCTAAAAGAAGTAAAAAGCAAAAAGATAATTAAAATAAATAACTACAATAAAGTTATCAATTTAAAAAGCACGCTTAAAAAGAACTGTTTTCAGCTGTCTTTTAAAAATGTCTAGCGATTCTGCATCCCTAACATGTTGTGGAAGATTAAAAACGTGAATCATTGGAATAATGCAATTCTAGAGCTCTGATTGGCTTAGCTATCATTAGTATATACACACTCAGTGACCTTGGTGATTTAAGCAATCTGATTGGTTCGCTATCTCGGACTATTCAACGATATTCACCCCCTAGCGAGTGGATAATGTGTGAGCTCGGTGTTTTTCCCATTTCTTACAGAATGATCTTTCAAAACTCGACAAAATCCTAGGGTTGACATTTTTTAAGGCAAGAAAAGACTTCGAAGGATTCAAAACGGCGTTTTTCCATTTACAATAGCTGAGTTTTTTGCTCGATGGATTGTTTACAACTTCCATTTATTCGGGTAGAAGAGGCCGTTTCGTGAACTTCCTAACAAGAAAAAGTTACCCCAAAAATCGAAGTTTATTTAAGACAAACAAATTTGAAAGCAAATGTTTGCAGAAATTCCACGTTTCAAGTAAATAGGAAAAAGAATGCTACAGGAAGACGACGTCTTACCTCGAGCAATCGAGCCGCCATTTTTGTCAGCACTTCATTCAAGGAACGACACAACAAACCTTTTTGGCTATAAACTTGGCAAGTCAACAGAAAATAACAGAGCTCTTCTTTTCTTCTCAGGTACGGAAACAATTCAAACTTTTAACGGTTCCATTTAAGCCATTATGCATGCTGTTGTTTGCGAAGTGATAAACTTGTGATTGCCATGTTTAAAAAATTCTGCAAAGATCTATCTTTAAACTTTCGCGTGATTTGATCCGTGAATCAAATCGTACTTTTTAATGGTTTCCTTTCTGATTATGTTTAGATCACTTCGTGTGTATATACTAAAACAATTTTTCTTTTTCATCTCGGTGAATAGCGGCTTTAGGAATATTTACTTCTCTGCTTTGCAGCTCGGTTAATTTATTTAGCTTACCTCGATTTGAAAAAATAATTGTTAATTAAACCATGCTCTCCAAAAGTGGTAACTGTACACGTCTGCTCAAAATTAAAAACAAGCTGAAAATCGGTTGTTTTTACAAATAACGGGAAGAATTCTCGATATTTTTAGCAAAACAATTATTCCACTCACGCTTTTTGGATATGAGATGATTAATTATAGCCAACTCGGCGCTACGTGCCTTGTTGGCTATCTACCATCTCATGTCCAACGCGCACTCGTGGAATAATTCTTAAGTACAGCTATCTGTTATGTATACCGTTGGTCATTTTGAGTTTGCGCGTTAGTCTGGGTTGGTGTTGTTTCGAGTGGCACCATGGGACTGTTCTGGGGACGTTGCTTCTTCTTTTACTGAGTATCACGAGGTTGGACAGGAGACTGGGCTAAAATTCGTTCCTTGAAACAGTCCAGCAATGCAATTTGAGAAAAGGCCAATTTTAAGGTCAGTCTTTTATCATTCCTTTGTTGTATATGTTTATAAAATATGGCCAAAATATTAGCAGCATTTATGTCTTCTGATTAAGATGTCGTTAGAAGATGATACTGCCATACAGCCTTACATTACCACATGTACCAGCCAGAGTATAACAATTTGGCAGCTCTGCATGTATGGATATAAAGGTAATTAAATAGGGCGCGGCTTCAACAAAAACGTGCGATAGCTACTGTAACAATGTGCTATACTCGGATTCATAACAACAACTACAACGACAAGAATTGTAGGGAATGAAAAAAAGGAAAAGTTGAATATCATACCCTAACGGGTGTCGTACGCGAATGAAATAATTAAATGGGATTACCTAGTAACTGAAACTACATTTCTAGCTTGTTGCCTTAGTCTGAAAAGACACTACGGCAAATTTAATAAATGGCGAGAAAATGGTTACTTGATCATCTGTTGTTTGCTGATGATTGTTATGCTTTATGATCTTTCTCACCTTATTTAACGTCAAGGACTTTTCCAAATTTAAAAATTTGTATTAAACAATTCTGCTATTCTCAAAGTGAGTAAAAAAGTTTAATCTGCACCTAATTTGACTTTCTTTTTGACGCAGGTCTGCTGCTGTTATTTGGAGCGTATCTGGCATGGGAAACCCGCAAAGTGCATATTCCTGCCTTGAACGACAGCAAAATGATTGGAGTATCTGTTTATAACGTCATCATTCCATGCATTCTTGTAATTCCCATTGTCGGACTAGTCCGTGACCGACCCACAACACAGTTTGCTCTGACGTCATTTCTGACGTTATTCTGTACTACACTTACACTGTGCCTCCTTTTCGTGCCGAAGGTGAGTGATAACCGAAATTCAAAGGCTCAGCCAGCGAAAACAGCCATCTCTCCTCTTTCCTCGCCGCTAGGAACGTTTTGCCAGGAGAGACGTCTGCGCCTCAGCGACAGAAATTCCATACTGATGACGTAAATCAATGATTAAATAAGTTTTTTACAGTGTTCTTCCGGGAACGAGCTCGAGCAAAACTCAAATGCTTCTTCTAAAGACTGTTTTGTAAGAGATTCATCGCGTTTACATTTGACCTTTGTGGCCTTTTGTCTATTGTCTGCTATTCGTAAACAATAGCTAAAAAAATATAACTGATTAGTCGACCAATCAGAGCTCATGACCAGATTCCGGACAGATTTTACGTCATTAGGAAGAGAAGAGAGATGGCTGTTTTCACAGGCTAACAAAAACGTGGTTGTCATTAAAGATGTGAATATTGTTCATCGTGGTGTCAGATAGGAATGAACGTTTATTCGTTTGTCTCACGATAGAATCGCTTTGAGATATTGATCGCGACGTTTCGACTGCAATACTGCTAGTCTTCATCAGGCGATGAGGTCGATTGCTTACGTGTAGCTATTTATGCACGTTGGTTCACTGTGATTGGTGTATTTCGATCCTCATTATTCCGACTAGCAGATGATGTTCCCTCAGGGGTCCGCTTTGTAGTTGAACGGCTGTTGTGCTTTCTGATCGTAGGCATCCATGCTTCGGGAATTTCGAAGACGCCCTAGAACCAGGTAAACAAGAAGGTGTTGTATACAGAATTCCATGTGAATGCGGCAAAGTATATATAGGCGAAACAGGGAGAGCAATGCAAGACAGGATAAAAGAACATGACAGAGATATACGGCTTGCTCATACACAAACCTCCGCAGTTTCGGAGCACGCAAACGAAACGGGGCATCTTCCTTTATGGAATCAAGTCAAGTTTATCGATCGTGACCCTCACCGATACACACGTAGGGTCAAAGAGGCTATCCAAATAAGACTTCATTCTAATAACATCAATAGAGACAACGGAATCGAAATTCCCGAAGCATGGATGCCTACGATCAGAAAGCACAACAGCCGTTCAACTACAAAGCGGACCCCTGAGGGAACATCATCTGCTAGTCGGAATAATGAGGATCGAAATACACCAATCACAGTGAACCAACGTGCATAAATAGCTACACGTAAGCAATCGACCTCATCGCCTGATGAAGACTAGCAGTATTGCAGTCGAAACGTCGCGATCAATATCTCAAAGCGATTCTATCGTGAGACAAACGAATAAACGTTCATTCCTAAAAACGTGGTTTTATCACCTAAGTTGATAATTAACAATTTATTCCACGAGTGCGCGTTGGATGTGAGATGGTAGATAGCCAATGAGGCACGTAGCGCCGAGTTGGCTATAATCATCTCATATCCAACAAGCGCGAGTGGAATAGTTTTTTTTTTATTAAAAACGCCCACAAAATATCGAGAATTCTTCCCGACTTTATTTTAAAAACAACCGATTTTCAGCTTGGTTTTAATCTTGAGCAGAAGCGTATAGTTACCATATTTGGAGAGCATGGTATAATGGCTCATATGCCAATCAAAGCTCTAAGATTGCATTATCCAATGATTCAGTTTCATAAGGTTGATAAGGCACCGTAGGGAGACTGCGAAGCTGACGTTTCGAGCGATGGCCTTTCGTCAGAGCCAGTCAGGGGATTGTGAGTTGTAGCAATGTTATTGGTGGGAGCATGGTAACGTGGAAAACAAGAATTAACTGAAAATCGTTCGTTGATTTCGAGGGAATTAAGAGTTTTAATTTGTTCTAAATGTATAACCTCAGATTGCCATGGCCAAGTTTTAGCAGGAATGAATCGGGGTATTTTAAATGGCGATCTGGTTGTTTCATTGCGTCACTTTCGTTTCCGTTCAACATCTCAAAGATATTCGCGGAAACGTTCGCGTTGCTTTTGGCCTGTTTCGCTTATGTTTAAATTCTTACTGACCGTACAGGCGATGCAAACGGAAGTGCATGATGAGAAACAATTAGCGATCTTAAAAGACCGTTAACTAGCTGGTTAGGGTCCCGCAACGCCTAGTTTCTTGTGAAACTAAGCCCTTAATTTCGACTCAAGGTGATTGAACCTAAAATAGAATACGTCTAACCTAGACGATTATTAATAAGCACCATCACCTTGAAAAACGTTATTCCAGATTCGCACCAACTGAACTAACACTAACGTGGAGAGTAGGAGTAACCTGCTGGCAAGGATGTTGCTGAGGGCACTGATGTTTCTACAATCGGCGACAAAATTGTTGAGACATTGAACTCAATTAGGGGAATGACGTAAGACAAAAGAATCCACACCCCTTCCCCTCCGATGATCTGTTCGCGCCCTATTTCTGTGCATGGGGTTTTTTCAATGGCTGGCCTTCATGTGCCGTCTCTTTTGTAAATACCCAAACGGATTTTCCTCTGGTATAACTTTCAACTGGTCAAGCAGTTTAGAAAATGATCGAGATTAAATTAGTATGCAATGCGGAAGGAAGGCACATGCAAATCATGTCTCTTAATTAATCATGATGCCGTTTTAATTTAGATACTTTTCCTGAGAACAGAAGAAGGCAAAAATGTACTGACAAGCAGTGGCGAGGCCAGAGCCGATTCTGCAAACAAGGTATTCGCAAAACGCTCATTGATATTAATTTTGTTTAAATAATTTACATTTGGTATAATCTAATTAATATTTATCTGCCTACCAATCGAGAGTGAGGAAAGGCCTGTAAAGAGTACCACTTCACAGACCCTTGCATATAAAAAGATTACAATTACTAGACGTAAATTTTTATAGAATCTTAAGTCAGATTACTTGGATCTTACTTAACCGATGTTGATCGAGGGTATGTCTTATCTTGTGAATACTTTTTTTCAGGTGCTGCCCAAAGAAATGGCTGAAACAATAACCGATTGCCAGGCTTAAAATGAAAAGGCACATATACGCCACAAAGCTTCAAGAAGCTAGTGACTGAAGTAATGAATGCACTCAGAACAAGCGATTTAAGTAAGAGGTGGCCCGATTTCGCCTTGAGTTGCAGGGAGGATTTTTCAATAAATTTGACCCAGGAGATTTTGCCATTTCCTTCAACATATTTTATTCATTTATTTATTTACTTGTTATTTATTTTAAAATATCGGCCGTTTACTGGTTTATCAAAATCGTCCTGATGATCTTTCCCTTGGAATCTACTCGAGAAAGGCGAGGTTTAAAGGCGTACTACAAAAACTAAGAGAATATCCTCACTTGTTTACTACTAATAATTTACAATTAGTCGCCGAAGGCGACGTGACTATTCGCCAATATTCACGTCGCCTGAGGCGACTAATTGTTTTAGTATAATTACGTTATACATTGATGATTATTCGAGAAAATAAAATTACTGATCAATTTCCGACCCCGAAACATCCAAAAATCTGGCTCCCATTTTGAAAACTGCTAGCCTTCGATGCTATAATCACCGCGGGGTGATTATAGCGGGATAAAGCGAAGCTCCTAGCCAATCACAGCGCTCTATTTTCGATAATCATCAATGTAATTTTACTAATTTACAATAACGGCTAATCTACAGAATCTTTATCTAAACCCGTTTGTCTTGTCTCCCCTTCAGAAAGCAGGTACAACCTGCAAAAGTATAGCCATGGTTATATCGACAGCCTGGGAGTTCCTTACGACTACGAATCTATAATGCATAATGGGGAGCGGGCTTTTGTTGCGAAGTTCCCAAACTTAACCACCATACGACCCAAGAGGGCAGGGGTATCCATTGGTCAACAAAGTTACCTCACCAAACTGGATGTCAAGCAGATAATTTTTATTACAACTGTACAGATCACCTTAACCAATTTTGTGGGACCGGAAATCGATGAATACTATTGAAATACAGCTATTTCGAGAAAGGTTGTCGGAGAAAGTGAACGCGACAACCCCGAAAGGTATTGTGGATGGTTTTTAATTCACTGTTCTTCAAAGAAATTTGAAAAAATGGCACGAGAGGCCATGGACGTATGTTTGCGAGTGCTAAAGGAAAGCAACAATTGTAGGTTCGATAGCTGCATTGTCAGGAACAACGTATTGATCATATCCTATATTACCTTTCGCGATTGTCGCGTGCGAAGTTTTACCGACAACCTTTCTCGAAATAGCTGTAAACGGACTGGCTTACTTCCGTATTTACTAAACTTAAGATATGCATTAACAACCAACTACATATATATAAACTCGGTAAAATCCTGCTTCAGTATAGAGTTAAACCGACAGGTAGATATTTCAATTAAAACTACTAGCTAGCTGATGGTGCTGGAAAATGGCAATAGGCGAACCTTTGCTGACGTCATTGTTTACATTTTTCCTCATTAGCATACGACTTAACTCGTAGAAGCCATGGCCGTATACATAAACTAAACGCAAAAGTTGAAAGAGCTGATTTTTTTTAGCAATTTGTGCAATTTTCAGCCCTTTGCAAGAAATATTGAAGGAAATATAAGCCATCACAATGTAATATCGCATTAGACACTTCACGCCAGTTTTCACATGCCAGGTTTTTCACCAGTGTTTTGGTTTGATCGTCTCGCGGAATTCTTACAATAACATTCCCTGAAGGATTAGGTAAACAACTTTTACCTGAAGTCCTGTCTGCGGCAAGTCATCTACGTTAAGTCGTCTCAACATTTCCTCTTCTTTTTCAGCCAGCGTCGACATTGAACCACTTTCTCCAGTAAATGCCAGCGACTTGCGCGATTTCTTGGGTTGTCTCATACGAGATGACGTTTCGACTTCAGGTGAATTAACCCGCACTTGCTTCGCTTTTCTCCATGATGGACTCGCTTTCTCAGGAGTTGCAAGCGAACGTTTAGTACCAGATATTGTTGGAAGAGTTACGGTTTTTACGATCTCAAACAAATTACCTAGAGTTAGAATTTTTCGCGTACAGGAGTTGCATACACGATTAGAATATTCTTGTGGATCTTCCAGCAAAACCAATCTCACTTGTTTGCAAACGTCCGCAAGTACAATTCCAAAGGAATCTTTGCGCTGTTACGGTTTGAACAGATTTTGTGACGATGAGTAAAATTGTTTACCGCTGACGTTCCTAAACTTCGCTTTAAAAGAGAATTTACAGATCCTACAACTGTCGCTAGGACGCGTTTCCGACATAACTTTTACACGTACATCGCTCGCTAGATTTCCTTAGAGTTGTCAATGCCCGGTAAAGTACCGTTCCAAACACGTGCCAATGTTATTTTCGGAAGTAATTTGAGGCTACCGGAAAAGAAGTGAAATCGATTTTCATTGTCTGAGTTTGCATTTCCGGAAAAGTAGTCAGGCGCTACTAATTAGGGGGCGTTCGATAATTTCAT
The DNA here is from genome assembly GCA_038088405.1 of Porites divaricata. Classification (NCBI taxonomy): domain Eukaryota; kingdom Metazoa; phylum Cnidaria; class Anthozoa; order Scleractinia; family Poritidae; genus Porites; species Porites divaricata. The sequence goes on from JBBMOI010000002.1 coordinate 14,664,163, forward strand.
AGGCTTTGCTGGCAGGCGTTTTCTCCTCTCGCCTCCCCGCCCCTCCCCCTTAGTCTTTTCCGTTGCTTTTCAAGATGGCGGCCACGATCAATGTACCTCCGAGTTTTCGTTAAAAAACGCCTGCTTTGCAGGCTATAGACACCACGGATACAGAAACAATTTCCTCTTTCCGTTTTCATTTTTATGACTCTTTAGTTGTCTTTGCTTTGAAGGACGCGGATGGCTATGTGATTTCTCGCCAAAATAACCACTAGTTCCATTTGGGTTGCCATACTTGTTGACTGAGTTATTTTACATCGGCATGCCTGTGGTGCGGACGGACAGTCGGTCGGTCGGTCGGGCGGTCACGTGATTGCCAAATTTTCTAGAATGGGTAGATTTACTTAGCTATGGGGCTAACGTATCGTATAAAATCTTTTCTTCGCGGATTAGTTGATCAAATTCAGTTTCCATTTCTTTATTCTGGTGAGGAAGACATCTCCCTCGGATGTTGGACAGTGTTCTGCAGGAAACAGTAATGGCCTTCGTGTGTTCCACCACATGAGGCAAAATTAGGGAAGTTCGCGAAAACACTGAACACTGAGTTGGTTTTTGAAAAGTTATTTGAAAGTTAAGGAGGATTGATCAATGGGAGGAAACGATTGCACTATGTTTATTGAAGTTATGTAGCTAGTATAGATTGTATCCAAACATTTTCTGCATTTTGGTAACCTCAGATAAGTAATACACACCGTTTAAGCATTGCCTGACCAGCTAGAGTTGCGGTAACAATTTGCTACGTAGCAAACACCCTGAAATGTTGAGACCAAAAGATTTTTAATTAAAATATATTTTATTTAGTTATTAAAGTAGCTGTGTAGTGACGACGAATTTAGTACCTAACTCATTCAGTAGGGCCTGACTAACAAATTCATTGAAACATTCAACAAACCGTTGAAAACACTTATGAAATGTTTGAGAAACACAGAGGCAAATCCAAAAGAAGGCAAGGAGTAGAGTAAATCAAAGAATGACAAACAAAAATGGAGAATTTCCATTGAAGGTTTTTAATAGCGTCAAGCCTAACTGTAAAGCTTTTCAAACTGAGTTCATCTTTGATTGTTGTTTCACCGTAAATATACATCGCTCGGAACACATGTTTGTTTGTAACAAAGCTGTGATTTTGTAACTTAAAACTTTCACATAATTTTTCTTCAAACTTTAGTTTATCTTATCAAGAATATTTGGTAGCTTATTAGTAAGGTCAATCTCAAAGGTCCCGGTTACGATTTTGGTTATACCGAGCTACTATAAAGAATTCGTTTTTTTTTTCTTTAAGCGGATAAAGTGTTGACGTTTTACATGTAGTCGTTAATCAATGATACAGTAATTTCCTTCTCAATTGTCAAATTTTATTAATTTTGACATCTAAGTCGGTTAATAAAGTGACCCATATATTTGACTAGGTTTAATGAACCATCCACTCTGCTAGCTATTTAAAAAATTCATTCATAAATTATAGTATACTTGTTTTCTATAATGTTAACCATTGATACTAAAAATATAAGTAATATAGTTAAAAAATAAATAAGAAAATAAAGACATTGACTTGTGAGTGCCCGAGAAAACAAATTTTGCAACAAAAGCACCATGCAAATAATAAAATTAAAGCTGGTTTTATCGTGTGCAATGATCCCATAGTACTGTCAAAAAGATGTGAATTATATGAACATTTTATAGTTAACATTTGTTTTTTCAATGCTGGAAACAAAATTTTACATTCTGTATTTTTCATTTCTAGTCTGGTACAGGATATTTTATTGATCCAGTATTCTGTGAAGCGCGGGACTGATTTTTTTGTCCACCCTTTTAAAAGAACGAATTTGTGCCAGGAAATATTTCCTTGGAAGTTTTTTATTTATTCCTCAAAAACAAGTGAAAACCATTTCGGGACAATTTGTTGTTGTTGATGCCTAATGCATCTTTGGAATTAAAACTAACGAGGTGCCAAGCCATGTATTTTAAACAATGCATGTGACTTTCTAAAAACATAAAAAATGCTTCAAAAACGATCATAAATTTTAACCATGGCCATCCTTGAAAAGTACAGTTTGAAAATTTGCGCTCTATATCAATTGATAACTTGAACTTTTTCAGTCGATCCAAGGCAGTGGTCTTACCCACCTAATCATAACTATAACAAAATTGTCAAATCTGATTGGCTATCAACTGCCCTGATTTCAGCCTTAATTGGACAGTTTAATAGGACAGTACGTGTCAACAGCAGGTGGTAACGTTTGCGCATGCGTCAGGCTTGCTGGAAAGCACTTGTTGACGGGAAATCGTAATGGCCGAAAGCTGTTCTGAAGCACTTTCAAGGGAGATTTTTTTGCATACCCAATCAACAGCAGACATGTCTTATAGAATGGATACTTTGGTTAAGCCATGTGGAAGTGTCATGTATGAGAGAAGGACCATTTAGCTGGTTAATTTTCATCCATTTGGCTCCTCTGATGAAGCAGATAAAGCGTTCACGAGGTCGTTTGTTGTGATATGTTGATTTGTTGACATTCAAGCGGTTACGGATTTCTGGGTTATCGTCCATGATCTGCAGAGCTGCGTAACATTTAGGTAAGATATACCCTTTGATTTACTTTGTGAAACGTGAAGCAGCATCATCGCATGTGATGTGTTAAAATTATAGCAGCCTGAATTCAACGTATTTTATGTGACCCCGTATTTCTGTTGTATTTGACCCTGTCCGTACAGCGAGATCCAGTGATATATCCCACACAAACGACTAAACAGGGAAAACTTCTCTTTCGGTCACCCCGTATTTTCACTTTTAATGGTTAATCCAAAGGGGGGAAGTTCGAGTATTTTGATACTATTTAGCGGCATGAAATCAACAAGCAAATTTCCTACTCTTACAAGTAAGGCCGTAGTCGGATGTTTCCTTCCATTTTCGAAAATTTGCTTTTCTGGTTTACATTGGTGCTCTATGGCGGTTACTTATTCTCAGAGATTAAGAGATCGAGGCGGTGGATTGCGAAATATTATTTGCTAAAACTTCGTTAAAGATAGACAAATTTTTCTTGTCCTTTTCAACCTTGTTTTCAGATTTTTGGTGAACATGTAAAAGTATATCCCAACAAAACCTTCTTGTAAAAGCATTGTTTGGGAACACTCTTTCATTCTTGAATGTTTGATTTTGCATCCAAGGGGGGGAAGTCTGATGAATTTGCGTTTTAATAATCATGCATTGCAAGCTCTCAGATTCATTGTCAACAACCCTCACTATTTGGAAGATGATTTTATTCTGATAATTATTCTATGATGATTTGTTTATACCGTCATACAAAATTGGCGTCAAAAAGAATTTTAATGTTATGCTTAAAATGTTTACATAATGTCTTGAAACATAACTGAAATCAATATAAATATGAAAATACAAATATGTGCATTCTTTTCCCTGCCCTACTATAAGAATGATAATTGTGATTTACTGGTAATGTATTTTCACATGACCATTACGATATTACCCCCACTTTGACACTAGCACAAGTTTAAGCACAAAACAATTCTTGCCCTTGTTCAGCTTTGCACTTGCTGGACTGCCATTCCTGTTTGAAGTGCAGAAAACACTGGACATAAAATCCCTGAATTTGATTCCTTTCATTGGCATCCACATAAGAATTAGCTTCATCACATACAATGTATTTGTATGCTTACAAAAATAATAAATGTTATTATTCCTTTTCTATCCAAAAGAGGTCTTTCCTTCTTGAATATAAATTCATATCCATGACACTTTAGAAATCCTGAAAATCTAAAGGGGTTCGCTAGTTGTTGGCAACAACAAAATGCCATAGGGGTAACTGCTCACTCTCCGATAGAAATAATTCTTTTGATACTCTGGGTCTCATATATTCAGTGTTTAGTTGTGCATATGAATTTAGGAGCACTTGGCTTGCCAGTGTCAGTTTGGCTGTGTATACACAGTAGTAGTGTATATAGTCATCTATCATAGGCTGCACAAGTTGCAATAATTTTATATAAAATTGCCCCTAAACAAGCTCATTGATTCTCCTGGTGTTGCAAGATGACAAGTTATGAAAAATTTCATTTGCCTTTTGCCTGTTGCAGGAGCTCCCTATGAGATGCTCAGCACTAAACCTTGTTGATTCAGGTGATAGTCCTTGAGGACGACTGTATTGTCACATTCAAACCAGTTGCACTTTTCACTCAAGCCATAGCAGAGCTGGTACAAAATGGAGACTATCTGTTTTTTATTTGACCCTATGCTGTCTGCAGAATGTGAAGGGTCTGCCACTCCATCCTGAACTGCATCAAATAGCCTTGGTACCCCAGAAGACACACAGACAAGCTTTAATTTCATTGAGTCATACATTGGCTCACTTGAAGCTACCATAAACTCAGATTTTATAAATATCAGTCTTTAAGATTCTTAAGTTCTCCTCATGTTGAAATTAAATGAAAAGGAAAAGTTAGAGCTCATTTTCAATTTTTTAGTCTTCAAATCATAAGAACTTGGCCCCAAATAGATATATGGGCAAGTCTAGGGAGCTAAGCCTTGTTAGTAATTTATTAAATAATTAACACATGTGTGGTACAAAATACCAACAACAAAATTTATGAAAGCAAAAATGAGTGCAAGCATGGAATTACCAGAAGCAGAAAATTCACTTCAATATCTCAGAGAGAAAATGCAGTTTTAGGTATGACTGTGATCTTTACTATTTTAAGTATTTTCACTGTTGTGTGCATATTTGCAATTTTCTAGTTTGTAGAGGTGTGGGGAGTAAAGGGAAGGATTTTTCATGGTTAGGGTTTCCTCAATAAAACACATCTGTAATATGAAACATCCTGTACCACTCTCCTGTTTTGGCTCATCTAATTCTTTATTTTAGAAGTGTAAGGGGCATCTTGGAGTCAAGAGCCTCCATATTACAAAATCTGCTTACACCCTTGAATAAGTTAAGGTGTCACATACATTTAATAGATGTTATTTCTAGAGTTTGGGTCTTTAGTTGTACATCATCTAGTCAAAAATGGAAACACAATTTTATAGCCCTGGGTGGGATATCTTTGAAATTTTATCAGTCGCAGAATTAAGGGCACTGCACCTGGTCTGGACACCGGTGGTTAGGATGGGGTATCTCTGAAAAGTAATCACTGGCAAAATCACTGCACTAAGGTTGCACATCTCTGAGCAACAGGGCGTTCCTGAACCATAACTGACGTGAAATCGTATTATTGCAAGGAGATTGTCGCAAGAACTACAATCATGACTATATAAACAGTATAAACAAACTAGCATTTAGAATTTTTTTTCACAGCGTTTTATTCAAATCTTAAACGTCGGACGTTTTGTACTCGGTCACAACTTACATGAAGAGATTTTTTCCCAGTTATCTAGTGTTTTAATAGAGGAGTTTTGCAGCTGTTACACACAACCCCATCGAAGCTTGACGTGTCCGCGCGCAAGCCAAAACACGAAACAATAATCACTCATGGACCACAAACCGCGCAAAATTGTGAATGATCCGCGACTTATTAGCCTTGAGACCAATCTCGCAATTTACACAGACGACTTTGTCTTATCTGCACTCCACAAAGATAGAACAGATGACTAAGACGATGGTAATTTTGAAAACAGGCGCCATTTTTCTTTGCTGCATTCGCTGCGATCCAATACCACGACAAACTTCCGTCCAGCGGCTCGCGCATACTCGCAACGTTACCACCTGCTGTTGTACGTGTCATGCCTAAGTAATTGGACAGTACGCGCCATCACGCGCGCGCTTAAATGGCTTTTTTTTTCACTGCTAGCAAAACAAAATTTCGAATTTCTTGTGTTTTGATTTAAAAAATTGCCTATTATATTACAAATTTTGTTAAAGTTATGATTAATTGGTAACAGAACTTCGTGTCGTCCAATTCGGTCTGTAATCATACTCGTGATTAAACAAATCGGACTCCCGCTACGCGGTCGTCCGATTTTGTTAATCACTCGTATGATTACACACCGAATTGGACTCCACTCAGTCCTGTTACCATTACATATTAGATAACGTCACACTTTTCAAGCCAGTGCCATATCTTGGCCGATTTCCTAAACCCCTTCATTTTCAAACAGGAGGCCAAACCCTTTACATGAAAAAAAATTTTTTTTTTCAATAAGAATTCAGAGACTTTGCACTTATGGTCGTTTTGAAAAAGAGGCTTGGAGCAATTCGAAAATTACTTATAAAGACCGTTTTTGCACGTCGTCACGTCGATCAGGATCAGTGTCCGTTTACTATAGGACAGCCGTGTCGGTGTCCCTATCTAATCTTGCGGGATTTGAAACCTCTTTTTGTTTTTTGATATGTGGTATTGAATTGACAGCACTTTCTCTTGTTCCAGTAAACTTGAATAGCTGTTCACGCCAATGAAACGCTCTATATTTACTTCTTCTTGTATAATTCACAAAAAAAATCAAGAGGGCTGTTTCATCGACTACAATCTTTTGTACCAAGGAGGGGGTATAAATTCCCTTGTTCGTATGAATTATCCCAACCCAAAAAAAATAGCATAAGGATAAACCGTATTTATTTTCTCAATCAAAAGCCCCTGGCACATTTGTTTGAATTTGCAGTCGTTAAACATTTCTTTTTTACCAGTACCTTAGTTTTCTCAACAGCTGTGTAGCTCCATTATCTAGGCCCTGAGTTAATCCGGAGCCCGGTGTTTAATCGAGAAAAAACGCTTTAATATGATTGATACGTTAAAAGATCATAAGACCAGGAAAGACCATAGCAGCACAAGGTGACGTAGACTCTTAATTACTTCCACAAGAATAAACTGTTTACTAGGCTATTCACTCTTTAGCCAGCGAACGCAGACGTGTTTATTGTCGTCACTTCTCCCGGGAAAAGTTCTGCGTTCAGAGGCTATTCACTCTTCACCTCTTTTTTTTTGTTTCTGTTTTTTTTGTACTAACTGTGTATGAATAATTTTGAGTCTTGAGAAACAGCGAAAAAAGCACTTGCACTAGCACTGAATACAGAATTTAACCAAGCTCAGTGTTGACCAGTTAAATTGTTCTGGTTTTTGTTTTCTTTTGTTTTACGCTTTGTTCTATTTTCTTCTCTATCTTCTGCATGGTGTCAGAACGGGTCCATAGATGCGTCTTAGAATGAACTTAAAAGTCTTTCGGAATTCTGGTATTCGAACTCCGTACACTATGGGATTAATTGACGAATTGGAGTAATGAAGAAATTTGAAAAGGATGGTTGCGGACCAGCTGTAAGGACACTTACTCTGTGGGCAGTACGTTACGACAATGCTTGAAATGAAAAAGGGTGTCCAAGCAACTAAGAAGAAACCAATAACAAAGGCTATCGTCGTTGCAGTGCGAATTTCACGTTTCAATGAGCGCTTACTTGGGTTGTTGTTCATCCGGGTCATGGCTACTTTCCAGATAGCTACATACGAGACCACGATGATGGTCAGCGGCAGGAGGAAGAACACCACAAAGATCAACAGCACATAGTCTACTTGTTTGACGCTCGGGACCATGAGTTTGATGCACGATGCAAAGGCGGATATAAACCAAACCATAAACAAAGCAATGTAGTAGAAATACTTCGGCAAGTTACGGTGCTTCACAGCCCAACCGACGCAAAAATAGCGCTCCATGGAAATAGCCATGAGGTGAAGGATGGACGAAATCCCTGCAAAGCTATCCAAGGCAAGGTAAAGTGTGTTTATGTTCTTGAAATGTTGATCAAACTTCCTTTTTTCGGCGTAGTAGTTTAGAATGTACATCCACAGAGGAACCGATACCGCACCCACCAGAATATCCGCGGCGGCTAATCCGAGGACAAAATAATTTGTCACCGTGCGGAGTTTGTCGTTGATGAAAAACGCTGTCACCACCATCAGGTTACCGAACACAGCTACCAGAGCGATGATTGCGTAAAAGAAGCAGGCCACAATAACGGACTCCCTAGACAGGGTAAAAAATCCGCCTCCCTCTGCACCAGGCCCTGCAGGCTGTGTAGTGTTAACTGTCGATGTGTTGGACATTGTATCTGGTGGAGAGAATATTGTGATAAATATATAGTTTATATGAACATTGCGATGATTCGATGAAATCCCAGACTAACAAATATGTTTTCAGGAAACCAAGTGTCAATATGAAGTTAACCTGTTTCGTTCCTTTGAATTAGGTTCGCAAAGAATAAACTGTATAAACTGATACTATCCTGTGTAAAACTTAACTCATACACTGCTCATATAACCCCGATGGGTTAACCAGTTTCAACGCAGTTTTTTTTAGTAATACCGGTATTTCTTACAACTTAGGTTAACGGTACAGGATGATGGAGATAAGAATGCTTTTTTAATTGATTTGTTTATATCTAATAATAATTGTCAATATAGCACGCGTAGATATGTCATGTTCTGGATGAGGCCGAAGAAAATAATGTAATTTTATAATCAAGAAATTTTTATTTTATTTCTGCCCCTAGTGTACCAAACAAATGGCTGCTATTATAGAAGTTAACAAATAAATAAAGTATGGCATAATCAGTGCAGTTATATGATTTATGATGATTATCATTTGCTAAGAGATCGTACCTGATCAAAGCTGATAGCTTGTTCTTTGTAACTGACATGCATGTTGGTCTAATTGGAATTCCTTAGAAGCGAAAGAGAACAAGGGGAAACGTGCCCAGGAGAACAGGGGGTGGTAAGGGTGCGGAAGGCGGGAGAGGAAAGAGCTGGAGCTGGGAGTTCTAAAAGGAAGGGAAGAAGGAGAAATAGGGGAAATTGCACAACAGCGCTTAATATTTCCAAATCAAGAGAGAATCTGTCTTGTTCCAAATCGAAAAAGTGGTAAATGGACTGGAAGCAAAGAAAAGAGGCAGAAACCGGGAGTCCAAGGTCCGGGAGCCCGGAACTTGAGTCTGGACCTCCCTGTCCCTGCACGTCCCCCTACCGAAAAGGACGCTATCAACACTGATTCCACACTGTAAGATTGGTAAGTGCCAGGAGCCCTGAACCCTGAGCGAACAACTCCCTTGTGCCCATGCAACGAAGCTTTCAAAGATCAGTCTATTTTTAGGTCGATTTTCCCGCGAATTTTGGAAGATGAAGCAAGTCTTGCAAATCAGCCATAAAAACCGGAGGCTAGAAAAAGAAGTATTTCTGATGCTTTGATAGCATTTACTTCTTCGTTTTGTAATTATCGTCCCGTGGCCGCACACTTCCATTTTCGCTGGTAAAACTTCTCAAAATGATGCTAAAAACAACCTGATCTATGAAAAACGCCGTTGTAGATGCTGATTATGGGAGCTGCAAGCTCCTGGTTATGGGCTTCTGTAAGTGTTCGTTCTCGTTTAAACTAGGATTGTATCAGTACGAAAAGTTTTCCAAAGTGGCCAAGTGGTTTTAGAAACGGTTCCATACTATTCGGCTTGCACAGCTGAAATCCTTTTACGTTTAAGTGGATCTTCCTAAATTGAATTTGACTCGAATTGTTCCACAGCCAATGAAATCATTGTCAACGAAACAAAGCCAAGTAATTACTTTATGCACCTCATAACTTTCAATTGCTTAATATGCCAAGCCGAAAGAATGGCAACTGAAATAAAATAAAAGCGTACATTGAAGCTAAACGATGCCTTTTAAGGACCCTGAGAAAAAATAATTGCTCGGCTAATAATGGACACTTCGCGTTGCATTATGTTCAGTGTCTTCAGTATATTCCCCTGATTATGGTGGTCAAAAAAACACTGTGAATGTACATTTTAAAGAATCTAATTGAATTTCAGTGCGATAATATTTAAGTCAAAAGATTTGGTTCAGGCATTCAAGCGGCTTTCGTTAAAAACTATACTTTAAGTACTTTTAAATTATATCAACTGAAATATCTTCCATTGATCGAGGGAGTCTCTAACTCCTAGTGTAAGTTGATAACTATTGCGGAGTGAAGCATTTGGACTACCAACATTGTACAAGCCAGTCTGTGCTTGAGCAAACAGTAACAAGGCCACTTCAGCAAACAACAAAATGCAGATCAACTAGTAAGTAATCTTTTGTTTAGCAATGATTGTTGAATTAAAAGTCATTGCTAAAGTTAACTTCTATAAAACGGAACTTACAGGGCAGAAGTGAAGGATGACGATCTGCCGTCTGTTGCGGATACAAGTTGATTTACGCGCTTGACGAAATCTGAAAGTGGTTTTCATACAGAGTCAGAAGACCGCATAACATCAAGTAAGACACTTCTTTTGTTATTTGAAATGTGGTCGGATGACATGAAAAGATATTCAGCTGCGTTATTAACAACAAGCTAAAAGTTAGTTAATAATCCCTTGTCTTTCTTTCAAATACTTTAGGCGCTTTAGCGATATTAGCATACGGGAGCTCAAAACAATATCCTTTAGGGAGCACGTTTTGAACAAGCGCGCATACTGCATTGAAAATGGCCATACCGCCGTTCCGCGTACTTTTAACTTAACCACATTCACATAAAAGTGAATACAATGAATTGGTGTCCGTTGTTTGTTTAGCCAGCAAGTTTGTCACTGATTTATCGCGATCGCTAATACGCATCATCATTGGACAAAATACAAATTATCACATAAACATCAATTTTTTAATGAAAAATTTAAGAAATAGATGGTCGTTAGAGCAAAGTAAATGTAAAAATAACAAAAATTTAAAATAAAAAAGGAGCGCACTGTGTAAATATGAAGCCCTAAAATCAGACCCTGTAAAACATTGAGCTTTCTTTAACACTTACAAAGACAAAATAAATGCATTAACCATCATATCCGAATAATGTATTTTGTAGCCTGTGTCATGTCTGATTGATATCAATGCACTATAATATATTTAACCAAGGTGCCCCTTTTTTCTTCGATCTTAACTGTGTATTATTTGCTTACCTACGAATATTAACTGCACCATCTCACGAATTTTTAATGAAGATTACTCCGGCAACACGTTTAATATCAATGACTTATCAGTGATTTGATGGTGGAAAAGATTTTACTACTCAAATGCAACCTCCACAGAAAACTTCACAGACTTTTGATTGGAAACAACAACTCTTGCCTCTTTTTCTTTTTAATTCTTTTTGTTCTTTCTTTCTCTCTCTGTCTTTTTTTTCTTTCTTCCTTTTTCTATAATACATCTTTTTTTTCTGCGCTCTCTTTTTTTGTCCCAAACGCATTTCCTAATATGTTTTATCCTTGATTCAGTTACTGTCGAAAACCTATATAACCGATAGATATAACAGTATATTAATCTTTTGTTGGAAAAAGGCTCCTGAACTTCGTTATGAAATGAAATCGGAACAGCAATGAAACAATAATTTGCTGATTTTATCCTTTGACGCTTCCATCATAAATTCTGAGCAAAAATTATGGTTTATCGGCTTCACAAACGAGTCGAGAAAACAATACAACCTAATGGACAAGAAGCAAGATTATGCCTCGGTTGTAATTATCCATATTTATTGTTTCGCTAACACCTATATACGACAGGCCAACCAGAAAGTGGTTTGATGATCACATATAATGGAGGAATTATTTTAACCTACAGATACGGTTATGAGATTATAGCTGACAGGTGGAAAACTAAAAAAAACAAAAAAAAAACCGGCCACCTCAGCCGGCGTAGTAAGGAATATTCAGTCCAACTTGTTATCTTCATACACACACAATAGCTGCCGATCGACGAATCGCTCCTTCTTATTCTGTCCGTCGATGAAAATCAGTGCTGAATAGATATCTACATGCTAAACATAAGTATTGCAATTTCTTCACTGTTTTTTTGTTTTTTTTTGTTTTGTTTTCTTGTTCTCTTTTTTTTTTTCAAAATTTTATTCTTGTTTGTAGCTATTTTTCCGGAATTTTCATGTGGTCAGCTTACTTAATTGATGGCACGACGTGAAAAAGATAAGAAAAAGAAGAAATGTTCAAATGATTTCCTCAATCTTTATCTGTTTATTTGCCCACTAGTATCCGTTGTGTTTCTTTTTCATTACGATAATGTGAGAAACATAAAGTACTGAATTACTTTATCAAAGAAACATTACGAGGAACGGAAGGAATCAAACGGACGTCCCTATTTCTTTTCAGTGTTTTGTTTTTATAGCATCTCTTTCCTCTAAACGCTGAGGGACAAAACAGTCGAAATTGATCAGTCAGAGAAAGAGATGCCCTCTCAACCTTAACTTAAAAAGAGCTCTCCTTTAGATTCAGTGATTTTTAAGTTAATTTGAGATCTTGCAGACTGAAAGGCACCTTTTCCTTTAGGTTCGGTTTGTAACAATGCAGTTTCGTCTACGGTGTCTATGACAGTCGGGACTAGTTGCCTTTCACCACTCCTCATGAACAATAGGCTCCGCTAGATTTCTGGTCAACTGAAACCACTTGATCTCGTCAGTGAAAGACAGTTTAAACTAAACGAGTATGAACAAATTAGAAAACTATGAATTACACCTTGTAAGATATCAGTTTAGTCTCGAGTAGCACGGATGTTCCTTGAGTATTCATGATAATTTAAAATATTTTCTCTTTTATAGATATTTGCTCAATGAATGTTCTAGCTTATACTTTTGAAAAGTATCCTTCCCAACAAGTAACTATCTAGTGTTCATCACTTTCAGCCATTTTGGTTTCTTGCTTTGGCGCGGCATGCAGTGCTTACATTTCAGCTCACCACTATGTTGAGAGTACTGCAGCTTGCACTCGGAAACATATGTTTTCCTTGTCGAGGAATGTAAAACAGAAATGTGTCATTATTCATAAAATATTGCACCAAACGGTTAAAATATTACAAGGGGCTAAAAGCCATCCAGGGTAGCATCATAAAAGCTTCCTAAATTTTACAGCATATGCATCTAGGGCAACAAGCAATTCTTTTAAGAACATTTCTCAGCATGAATTCGTAAAAAATCGTCAATGTGACTATACAGAAAAAGGCTTGTTTCAAACGTCGTGCTACTGTCGTGCTAAGCTGGCTCGACTGTAGCTCGACTGCAGCACGACTTGGTTTCAGACGTCGAATTTAATTCAGTCGAATAGAACGTCTGTTCCCTAAAACAAAACACAATAACAAAGAAACGGTTCAGGAAACTTTAAAATGTATTCTAATGCGTTTGCAATTTATGAATTGAGTTCGGCACGGCGGTAGAACGACGTTTGAAACCAAGTCGAGCTACTGCCGTGCTAAAGTCGAATTTAATTCGATCAATTGAGTTCGGCACGGCAGTAGCACGACGTTTGAAACGGGCCTAAGAATGCTCTAAACGTGAATACCAAAAAAATTGGAATCAAACAGTCAACTCTCTCGCAACGACCTTGGAATGCATCGTTGCTTGAAATAAGGGGAAAGAAATTCAAATGAAAAATTGCTGCGCTCATTGAACAAGAAAAATATAATTCATCGTGACGTATACAGCTGTCAGAAAATATCACTAAAAAAAGGAAAAGGTGATGAAGAGAGTTAGCTACCAAGAAGTACTTGGGCCAATGCTGAAGCGCGCGTAACGATGAAGTGGAAATTTATCGTGATTTTCAATATTCCAAAATCAGCGTTGAGAAAGGAAAAAATAGGGAACTACAATTTCATCGACTAAACTAAGTAAAATTGATTTGTTGGGAGTGATATCTACAGTGTAGATTGACTGGTATTACTGTTGTGAGTGACAGGATGAGACTGACATTCCACACAGACTGGAAAGATCCTTATCAAGTTATCGAAGGTTTAAACCGATGACAAAACCCAATGAAAAGATATCTCAGTCTGTTCAGATACAATGCAACGCACATATTTCTTGCTTGTCCATTTCAGTTTTCATTTCAAGCATATCACAGTATATTTGCTTTATCACTAGTAATCACAGATAAAGATGAACAGATGAAAGTCAGGAACAAGTTGCTAATTTCTCTGAAAGAACACTAGTCTACCCGTTAGACCAAACTCACTAACCTTATAGAGTGCGAAACCTTTCAAAGCTTGTGTTATGATATCCGGTGTTAAGTTTTTCTTCTCTTCGGCTTCTAGTAAAAGAGAATGTTTGCTCTGGCAAAACTAATCAAATGTTAACACCCCGTAGTAACAAGCCATCGCACTTTTTTGCATTTCAATGAGCCCCTGTCATTCAAAGCTTAAAATTACCACCCACAATGTAAACGTTAATGTCAAGCCAACTGAAAATTCATGAGACCTGAGTGACACACATCCACCACAAACAACGCCACAATTGTTCTTAATATCTAAAAACTTGCGTAAGTATATTTTTTTAATCTTTAAAATAAAACTGCATACACGTTTGAGTCCTCAACGAATTTTCCGGAAATTGCTAGGGAACTAAGCTTTTTTAGATACATAAACCGCCGATATTGCTGATGAATTTACATGAAAAGTACGCAGCAGTCGCTCTAAAGTAAAATATCTAGTATAAATTTTTTTAAAGAGCCATCGAAATTAACCGAATTCACCCTGCAGTTGACAAAAATATATCTCCCATAAAGCAAGATCGTAAATTATATATTATGAAGCTTACGGAAGAGTAAAAGAAAAAAAACGAAATGACAGTTTTTTCGTTTCCTTTCAAAGCCCGAGTTTTTCCTGAGAAATAATCACGAGTATAGAGTTCTTTTTGTATCGCTTAATAATACTAGACTACTCACTCAAGTGCCTGAATCAGTTGGTGAGGTTTCATGTAAATTCTAAAACAGTTGATTTGCAAGGTTTGCGGTAAAAGTACCCATTGGCAAGAGATTTCTTGAAAGCAAACTAAGTTCATTAAGGAAATTCTCTAACTCAATTAAGTTTCTTCTTGGGAAATTGCCTATTCTTTGCTAAAATTTCACGACAGTTAAAATTCGTGGGAGTAGACTGCTTGCTAGCAATTTTCGACCCATAAAAATCGACCCCTATTTTCGACATATTTTAGTTCAGTACAAAAGAGACCATTACCAAAAATCTTGATGGAAGACTTAAACGTTCCAAAGCCCTATTTGCAGGTGGGCTTGCTCTCCCTTGTTTGCAAGGCCATTGTTGCATTCAAAATAAAATCTCTTCTTTCCAGTGGTAATTTTGTGATGTCGGAACATGAAAGGCTAACGTTAAACGGAACCGACATTCGGAAAGAAACTTACAAAATCAATGCCAATCGACTTTTTTATTGCGTGTTATTAAAAAAGGGATTTCTTAATTTAAAGCTTGGGTTCTCCTTTCTCAAGGTAAAATACGACAGATTTTTAATCAATAATTCAAATCTGTATCTTCGACTTACAACGTTTGCCAAATCTCTTAAACTGCTCATTAAAAACTCATTCAGACTTCATTCATACGGTCACATTACTATTGCAAACACGGTAAATCATTAGACATTTTTCAGTTCCTCTGATCGGCTTTCAGTTATTGCACGTGGCGTCTAGAAATTTTCAATCTTCTTCTTTCTCTCTCTGTCTTTAAAAAAAGAAAGAATAAACTCAAATATCATGTGAGTCCCTTACGTAATGTCAGTAGTTATATAAGGATGCCTTACTATTCAAATTCGCCACCGATAATTTCTGTCATTTCCCTGATTAACTCCATATTATTTTCATCAGTACAAAAAATGACAGACTTAATGGGAAATTTTAACCCGTCATGCACCCACTTTTTATTTCCTGTTTAACCCTGTCATATTTTGGGACTAAAAAATTTTTGAAATATTTTAAGTTTCCCATTAACTCTGTCATTTTTGTGGTTTTTGAACACTTTATGACATTAATGGCTCGCCCTGCGGGCTCGCGGAAATGACAGAAATTATCGGTGGCGAATTTGATGGTAAGGCATCCTTATATAACTACTCTAGAATAATTCAATCGCGAAAAATATTATTACAAAATATATTTAGAAAAGATTAATTATAAATATAAAAATAAGTTTAAATTATTTATATTGTAGAAATGTTTATCAGATTTGTTTGGGGGTGGGTGGATTGGATGAAAGAGATATGAAAAATATTATTACAAAATATATTTAGAAAAGTTTAATTATATAAATAAAAATAAGTTTGAATTATTTATATTGTAGAAACCTTTATCATATATCGAATTCTAATTTACTAAATTCTTTTATTCCCCACCATGTCATACGATGATTGAATTTTTCTATGTAATAATCTGATGTTTTGATTGCATCTTTCATAAGTTCAATATTTCGATAAACATCTGGATCCATAAGTGCAACTTGAAGTTTTTTATTTGTTTGTTTTTTAATCAAGTCTCGTTTTTCTTTTTCCTCCTCTAAAATAGGCACATCTCCTCTGTCGAGTTTTTTTAAATCGATTGTCTTTATTTTATTAAATAACATTGTTTTTCTTTTGTAGTAGTTTAGAATCAGGGAATAGATTTTTTTTTCCAAAATCTTCTTCTTCTAACACACCGAGTTTACCATCGGGAAGAATATTCCAATTTCTTTCAAAAGTTATTCCATACCTATAATAATCATCTAATAATTCGAAGTAAAAATCGGCGACATCGTCATTGTAACCTTGATAATCTGGGTTGGCATCATTTTCTTCCCAATTGTTGTAGTTGGGGTTATATTTATAGAGAATCCATAGAAAAAGTTTATAAGGATGATTGGGTTGGATTTTTTTGATAAGTTTAGGGTCGAATGGCTCAAGCTTCATTGATGGATCAACAATGAATTTATCCAGTTCCGGACTGCCAAGAATCATTTTATTAAAGGGATTATATTAAGTCAATTGTGAAAAATGTTATTACAAAATATATTTAGAAAAGATTGATTTTAAATATAAAAATAAGTTTGATTTATTTATATTGTATAAACCTTTATCAAATTGGTTTGGGGGGGTGGGTGGGATGATGGATTATAATAATTTTGATTTAAAAAATAATATTTTATTATAATAAAATGCAGTTGTCAAGTTACGATCGTCTCACACCAGAAAATATTATTTTCAATGAAGCCAAAGAATTCAAAGTAAAGGATAGCAAAATCAAGTACAAAAGAATCCCAATTGAAGTCAAGTACCCAAATGGAAAGAAAGGTGCTCTCGTAATTGAAACTCCGTTTCTTTTCTCTTTTGGAGTAAATGAAAAGAAAAACCAAGAAAATAACAAACTTGTTGGCTACAGTATTCCAGTTTGTCTCTGGGGAAAAGATAGTGAACCAAATACAGAGGAAAAAGAATTTTTTGATACTTTGAATAATATCGTGGAAATATGTTGTAAACATCTTGAAACTGAATATGGATCTGATATGGCATCAAGTCTATCTTCCCCCCTTTATTACAAACAGGTTGAATATACTGATAAAAAAGGAAAGAAGAAAACACGAAAAGATGAGTCAGCTGCTCCAGTTTTATACGCAAAACTTATTTACTCTGAGAAGTCAAAGAAAATACTTTCTCTATTCAAGACCAAGGCGAAGAAAGATTTGAATCCTTTTAAATATATTGATCAGTATTGCAATGTCAAAATGGCGTTGATAGTTGAAGGAATATTTTTGAGCAAAACTGTAACATCTATTCAAATAAAAGTTCATGAGTGCTATGTTAAACCATTGAAACCTCGAGAATCTTTACTAACAATAACTGAGGAAGAAGGTGATAGTGAAAGTGATGATGATGTGACTGTTGAGGTTGGTGATATTGAAGATTTAATTATTTCTGATAAGGAGGAGGGAGAAACTGATTAATGAGATTTTAATACAAAATTTGTATTAAAATTTATCTTAATGCGGCGTAGCCAAGGGAGGGGGTAATAGGGGGAACCGTAGGTTCCCCTATACCAAATCCTTGAAACTCACCCATGAGTTAAATTTATCAGGATATCCACTCCATTTTACTAATGCCATCTTTTTCTTGTTATCTCTCCTAATAATTTTTTCTATTCTAAAAGTCTGCTGTTTTGCTTTTTGTAATTCTTGTTCGTAAAAAGATCCCTTGATCGATTCCGACATCAAGTCAACAATAGAATACGTAACAGGTTTTGTTGGGTTAATTTTATTAATCACAAATATTTCCTCTGTCCAGTTTGGTGTGTAACCTTTATCAAATACCTTTCTTTTATACTTTGAAATTCTAACATGATCTCCAATCTTAAACTTTGGTTTACCCGGTTTCAAGTAAATAGATTTGCCATACAAATTAGACCAAACTTTTTTCTCATTCTTCTTTTTACTCGCTTCAACAGGAGTCATCTTAATACTAGAATGTTTCGTATTATTATAATCATTAACCAGTTTATCTATCTTATCCGCGTAAACAGTGTTGTTATTTACAGTAAACATCTTCCACATCTTGTTTTTCATTGTTTTATTCCATCTTTCAACAACACTAGATTTTTCTTCATTTTCAGTGTGATAAAGCTGGATTCCTTTTTTCTTCAGAAAATCTTTGAAATGTTTGCTGATAAACTCAGAACCTTTATCAGTCCACAACATCTTTGGTTTACGCCCTCTTTCAAAAATATCATCAAATGCTTCTTTCACAGTTTCAGTTTTTTTGTCTTTCAGACCTCTTATCCAACCATACTTACTAAACACATCAATAACCATCAACAAATATTTAATCCCCCTGTTCCACTTAGCAAACTTTTGCATCTCAACCAAATCAGCAGCCCAGATATCATCAATTCCATTTGAGATTACTAGTCTCTTTTGAAAGTTTCTTGTGATTGGTTTGTGAAGTTCATCGGCAAGTTGTTGAGACCAATCACTACTCAACGCCGACGCGCGTTTTTTTGAAGACCAAGTCCAAGTTTCTGTTTTGTATTAATCAAGAATCGAGCAGTTGATCCCCATTTTGGCATTTCACCAAAAGGAATCTGATTCAAAGATTCTACCATTTCTCTGTCGCAATCACCTTTGTTTTTTCCCATATCATAACATATATCATGATAAGCTGCAATTTCATCAACTTTGTTAAAAGGTTTGACGTGCCACTCAGTTACTTCTCCAGTTTTTGGATCATAAGTTACTTGTTTTTCAAGAGGATTATAAGGGCCCATATACTTGTATTTACCTGGAGTCCATCCTGCTTTTGGTTTTGGGAGTTTTCCTATCCATTTGTGAATGTCAACTCCAGTTCCAAAACTAAGGAGAGGATTATTTTCCCAGAAGTGTTCATCAATAATAATCTGATATTTGGTTCTTAATATCTGTGGCCATGTATCGGGATTAGATGAAATAATGTTATTCATATCTGCCAGGGCTTCTGGATTGTTTTCAAAAAATCTTGATTTTTTCATTCTTCTAGAAGGTTTTTCAAATTTGAAAAATAATTCAGGATTAGAACCTTTGCGTATTATTCCCATCTTGGCTTCTTCAGCAGCTGTGGGCCTTCTCCAGAATTTCCCAGATGTCACGCCATGTTCCGATCCAAAAGCTGATTTCATGATATCACCAGATTTATACCGATCGTAAACTGGTTTTAACGATGGAATCAATTCTTGCGTTGTTTTCATTGCAATATCTGGAGCTTTTTTTACAACAGTCACCGGATCAATTCCAGATCCATCCAAATCGCGTCTATTGGTTTTATATCTCTTTTTGGGTCTGACTTTGGTTGATAATTGATCCAATGCTGATCCAACACTATCTTGAATAAAAGGAGTCAATTTATTAATTCCGTAATTTACAGCCTTCTTTTGCAGTTTTTTATTTCTCATTAATTCACTTGCTCCATAACGACCCATTTCGACTGTTTTACGCCCCATCCAAGGAAGAGCATGTTCAGTAAATGCATCTGCAGCTGTTCCAACAACAGTGTCAAAGACATCTCCTCCTGATTGCTTGCCCGCCTTCTCAGACGGGCTTATTAGTTTTTTGATTTCTTCTTAGTTTTTCTTTTATTTCCCCCAGTTCCAGTTTGGGTCATTTTAACATATCTCACTTTTTTTATTCCACAAACAGCGCAATGACAAAAGAATTGCTTTCTTCCTCTTTTATCTGTTTGGTAACCACTTGGCTCGGTGCAAGGTGTTACCATTTTATCTTTAATGCAATATGATTCTTTCATTTAGTATAATGTTTAGATAAAATGACGGCTAGGGTTGATTTAGTAAAAAGTGAACTTAATGAGATATATAATTTGCTTAACGATAGTTTTGAATATCTAAATATTGCGGTATTAAAGAGTGATAATCGTTTCAAGAAAATATTTGAGATAATTATGGAAATCAAAGGACATTCTGTTTTATTAAACAGGTCAGTAAAATGAAAATATATTTTTTTAAATTTAAAAAAATATATTTTATAATAAAATGGAAGGAAGAAAAAGATTAGGTATACCTCCTTTAATCAAATTAAACGAATTAGGCTTAAAAGGATTTAGTAATTTTGGAAAACAACGTGGTTTAATTTCCAATAAAAAAGAAAGCAAGCTATTTAAACCAATTAAAGGAAAGTTAAGAGCAATTGATGAAAAGTTAAATGATATTTATTCAAATTTAGATAATATTCATGAAAAAATTAATAAAAGATTGGATTTAATTGAAAATAAAATAATCAAAAAGTTAGAACATGATAATTATTATGCAGTTGAACAGTTATGTGAAATAGAAGAAAAATTAATAAATTTAAAAAAAGAAATAACTGAAGATAGTGAAGATGAAGATGAAGATGAAGATTTAGTATAAACTAAAGATAAAATGGAAGCTAAATTCTTTTCAGAGATAGAGAAAAATATGGATGTTGAAACTATCAAAGATTTTGAGAAAGAAATAAGAACAAAAATAAATGATGAGTTTGAGACTCTTCGGAGTAAAAATGCAGATCTTTCACGAGTTTTAATGGCTGGTGAATGTGAGATGTGGGAAAAAATAAGAAAAGGAGAATATTCTTGGTTAAAAATCAAATCCGATAAAAAGAAGAAACTTTTCAAACTTATTGATATTTACACAAAATTTGATTCCATAGTTGATACTGTAAAAGAATTGGAAAGAAAAGTTGAGAAGGTTAAAAAGTTGAAGGATTCACCAGTGGATTCAGATTAAATATAAATTTTATATTTAATCTTGAAAAATATTATTACAAATTATTATTCAAGGAATCTTTTTTATATAAAAAAAACTTTTATTTAATTTATATTTTGTAATAATCTTTATCTATCTTAGATGAAAAATAATATTACAAATTATTATTCAAGGAATCTTTTTTATATAAAAAAAATTTTTATTTATTTTATATTTTGTAATAATCTTTATCTATCCTCCAAAGTATTCTTTTATAAAATCACTATTATCATTATCAAAATGAGGATTGTGTATTACATCAAGATATACTTTTTCCATTCTGTCTCTCAAACAAATAGTAAAGACACCAATAACCACAGAGAACAGTGTTTCGATTTTGTATTTCATCTATTGAATAAACAATAAGTTTTCCAGAAGATCTGAAATACTTCAAAGCCTCATTCGGCATTATCAGACCAAATGGATCAAAATACTCGACTACTGAATCCAAGTTTCTATAGCAAACCCAGTGCGTGCCAGGTCCTTGCATATCATCAAGATTAATTATTCCGCATTCTTTTTTTATCTTTTGTGGTAGTTGGTCTCGACTGTAAATTCCTCTGAGATGTTTAATACCAAGTTTTTTTACCCATTCCATCAAGTCAAAGTTGGAAAGGGGTTTAATCACAAAATGTCTCCTATTATGGGAATTGAGTTGAATGGGCTGTTTTTTCCCAGTAGCAAACCTTTGCCTTTGGGCTTTTTTTTTGCCTTTTTTTTTACCCCCATTCCTATTGGATTTTCCCAACTAACATTAAAGGGAGGTGGATAGTAACCCTCTCCTTGTGTGGGAGGAACATAAACACTTCTCGTATTACTTGAAGATCCCCTATCAACCTGTAAACCAGATCCAAACAACTTTGGAAGAAGACTAAATGCCATTGGAATTCCGATTGATGCAAGTGTTCCCAGGAATCCTCCTTCTATTTGTTTTTGAGTTGGTTTGATAACCAATCGTCCTCCTGTCTTGAAAACTTTGTTAATTTGATCTATTTGAGCCTTGGTAAACTCATTCGAAAACGGAGGAAGAAATTTCCAAAACTTTTTTGGAATTGAAATTCCTTTTCCTAACAGTTTCTTTATTCCTATTTCTCCAAATGCATTTGCAGCTCCAGTAGCAAGTGCAGGAGCAACTTTTGAAACTCCCTTTACTGCAAAAGGAAGAAGTTTAGCACCAAGTCTTGCCAGACTTGTGAATAAGTTTCCTCCATGTTTTACCAAACTTTTGATCTGTTTGGCTTATTTTCAAGTCTGAACCTGTTCCATTTGCCAATGATTTTTTTATTTTTGTTAATTGTCTTTGGGTCAACATTAAATCATCAGGTCCCCTGAGATTAGAATGATTTAATCGAAGTGTTAGTTGTGATTTATTTTGAATTGCTTTTAATAGTTTTAATTTTTGGCCATCCGAAAGTTTTACTCCGTATTGGATGTAAGTTGTCATTTTATATATTAAGTTATATTAAATTCTTTTCTTTAAGCTCTAAGGAGTAGTTTTCCACTTTTCTGTTCGATTTCCGCTTCTCTTTCATGAAGTACAAGAGCGTAAATATTATAATTAGCGTCTGGATTAGCGCTTAATTCGTAATGAAAAGATAATTTTGTAACTCCATCTTTCAAGTCTATTTTTTGTTTTGTAAGATCAAAATACACAAATGGGAAAAGATTCTCAAAATTTGATCTATTGAGAAGTGTGCCTCCTTGAAAATCGTTATTAGCATAAACATAACCCATTACTTCTCTGAAAACTCTTGCTGGATCTGTAGCTGGCTTAAAGGGAATATCGGGATATTCATTTCCATTTCCAACCTCGAGATAGCAACGTGAAATATTAGCATTGTTTGGAAGATTAAAAGTGTTGTACAAAAATGGATTTGCTGTTTGTACATTAACATTGGCTGTGTTAAGTGCCCAAACAAATACATGACGTGGTTTTGAAATACCGTTTGTAATCCTGAATTGTCCTGTTTGTTGTTGTCCATTATTTGATCTTTGAACTACTTCATTGAGATAAGTCCATTTGAAGGGTTTGAGGTAATTTTCAGCGTAAAGTTTTTGTCCTTCTGAGTTAAAGACTAACCTTGGAACAAATAGTTGAAATCTTGTCAATATAACTCTGCAAGCATTTCCTCCAGTTCTCCAGATGAGATTATTATCCGATTCTATTTCAATATTTAACTCAATTTTTGTATTTGGAAGCAGCTTGTCCTCAAGTGTTTCAAAAAATGAATATCTGTTGAGAGGAATTTCACATCGCACTGTTGCTGAGGCACCCAGAAGGGTTTTTCTCAGGGCAAAACCTTTGTTGTAATTAGCATTTCTTTGAGTTACAACATTTGCTCCTCCAGCTATTGCTCTGTCATCAAATTCTGATCTTTCAGCATTTCTTTTTGTGTCAAGATAATAAAATTCATTTGTTGCAACACTCTCAGCATAGGAGGGATTATATTCAAGCAAATTCTTAATATTTACAACATGATTGGCGTAATTACAACTATAAACATCTCGTCCATTTGCCAGAATAGATAACTTTTCTATAAAAGAACTAGATCCATTTACAATTCCCGATTCATTATTACCTGCATTAATATTACCCCCATTTGCTAGTAAATCAACTTTAAAATCTACTGAAAGTCTTGCATTATACCAATCAAATGGAGTAGCCTCACCAGTGTTATCAGCTATAAATCTATGTCCTGTTTTGTTTTGGGTTGCATTATTTGCTGGATCCACATCCAAGGCTTGTTCGAGATCAAAAACAACATCTTCATATCTTTCAAGATATTTTGGGTTTCTAAAAGACTTCATTTTAATAAATAGATTATATTATTTTTTTCTTCCAGATCCAGACATAATTTGTAGCACTCTATTATTGATTTCTTGCTGTGTCATTTGCCTCTTTGTTTTATGGGAAGGTGGTTTTTCTCCAGAAAGCATTTTTACTATTTTGTCACCGGCCTTTTTAGTTGCGCTGGAAGGGGTTGGTTTGGGGGGAGGAGCAAATGCAACCTTTTTTCGTGTTGGTTTTTTACCAAGAAAAGATTTCAAGTTATCCATTATTCCTTCTCCATAAATATGTTTTCTTGAAAATTTTCCTGTAACAGGATCGATTTTTTTTTTAAACTCTGATTGTCGCATCATTTTATTTATATAATTATACAACATTGCTATCTTCAGTATGGCGAAGCAACAGTGTCATAAACCAATCAATACCGTTTAAGTCAATAGGTTGACCGAGTGAATCATTTACTGTTATATGCATTTCAGAAATGGTATTAGAACTTACAGGACAGTAAAGAGGTCTAAATGGTTCAAAAGTGAAAGGCCAAGATCTTGTCAAATTATCAGTTGGAATAATAGCGATTGTGTTTGTATTAACTCCATTTACAACAGAGTCTTTAATAGCACTCACATTAATGTTAAGAGAATCAATGGATTTTGTGATATTTGGAAGCTTGGTTCCATATTCAGTTTTAGTAACAAGTTTTTTCTCAAATCCAATCAATTCTCCAAAATCTGTTCCTCTCAGATCGAGTTGAAAATCTCCTTTAAGCGTAACTAACACTCGATAAGTGGAGAGAATGAAATTCAGATCTATTGAGTAATTTTTTACGCCCTTTGCGTCTGTTGTGTGATGGTTCTTTTGTTCCATGTATTGATGAATGTAATCATTAATATTTGAGTAAGAATACATTCCGTCTGAAAAGGTGATAGTATGCCATGTAGATCCGTCATGTGTATATTTAATTGTATTATTTTTATAATTACTTCGGATGTTATACCAGGAGAAAGTCATCGATAACCTGTCCAAGGCGAGATAATGCCTGAATTGTGAATCGAGTTTCAAAGGAGGATTAAATTTAACCAAGAAATCATGAGGTTTGTTTACTCCTATTTTTTCTCTTTTAACAGATGAAATATGAATAGCGCTTTCATTCATTTATACTATGTTTGGATAACTTTTCTGAGGAAAGTATTAAGTTGTTTATTAGTCAGAATTCCGAGATCTCGGAGTCGATGAGCTATTTGAATTAATTCAGGCAGCACACCGTTGTTTCCTGCGGCAAGAGATCCGCTGAGTAATTCTAATCTACGAATCAGTTCTTGGGGGTTGCTGAATAATCCAGAACCAGTTTGTTTTTGTTTGACTTGAAAAAGATAATTTAAATTAGTATGATAAATACTTAATGTGTTATAATTATCTATACCTTCTAATGTTTTTTGTCGAGGATTTTCTGCTTTAGGTTTAACCAAATTATATATTCCGTCTTGTTCGTATTTTATATTTGTAGAAAGTTCTTTTTGTACATCTTCTAAGTTTACTTTAACGTTAGATATTAATGAAGTAAGATCATTGATATTTTTATCGAAATAAAAAGAAGGAAGATGTGAGTGGCCGTAACTATCTAATATGTCTATGGATTTTTTATTATTTAAATTACTATCAAATATCGTAACATCATATTTTGCTATTGGTTTTTTTTCAGCTTCAGGAGTTGGAGTTGGTGTTGGTGAATTAGGAGGAGTTGGTGTTAGAGCTCTAGCTTGATCGTCTTTATCATCTTCACTATCTTCTTCCTCTTCATCTTCAATATCTTCCACCCCTGGCAACTCTTGCATATCAGCCAAATTTTCTAAATGTTCTAAAGCTCGATTAAAATGATCCTGTTGATCTTTAATGCCTTTAAGAGCCAACTGATTATTTCTTATACCTTGTGTAAGTGCCAGTTGATTTTGCAACATTTTTTGGTTTTGAGTGAATATATTTTGTTTTTTGGAGTCCTCTCCAGGATCTTCAAACTGAGAAATCAGAGGTTTGAATGTTTCAGTAAATCCTTCTCTCAGATTCTGTTTTTCCCAAGTAGTTTCTTTTATTTGCTGTCTAACTTGTTTAATAAGATTATCAGCTTCAATCTTATTTTTAGAGTATTTTTTCAGTTCTTCAATATCCATTTATATATTTATTATATAAAATGGAGATACCAAATTACGATAGCAAAGATAACAGAGATAAAAAATTCAAGCAGTTGTTTCCTTTCATGCCATCAGATACATTTCGAATGTTGATTTGTGGAAATAGTGGAAGTGGTAAAGCTAATTTGCTTTATCACATGTTAATGAAACCTCTGCTATATTACGACGAGATTTATCTTTACGCTCGAAATTTGGAGCAGGATAAATATAAGAGGCTGATGCAAAAAATGAGGGAAATGTCGCATAAACTCGGATATGAAATACTATCTGCGAGTAATGATGAAATAACTCCTGTAACAGAAATGGGTTATGAAGACAATCAAAAACTTGTGATATTTGATGATTATGTATGTGATAAAAATCAGAGACAAATCGTTGATTATTTTATTCAAGGTCGACATAAGAATTGTTCGGTGATTTATCTGAGTCAATCATTTTATAAAACTCCAAAAGATATTAGACTTAATTGTTCGCACTACTGTTTATACGAATTTCCATCTTCCAGAGAAGCAAACAGAATATCATCTGAATTGGGAGTTGATAAAAATGTGTATAAAGAGGCAACTAAAAAACCATTCTCATTTCTTTACGTTAACAAACCAAAGAAAACCATTTCAAAAAACTTTACTGATTATCTAAATAATAAATAAGATGGGAATATTTAATGAACACTCTTCTAATCATTATCAATTTGCCAAAGGAGTTCAAGGAGCTCCAGGTGTTGGGTTTAATCTCACCGCAGATGGAAATTATGATATGGTTGGAAAAAAATTGACAAATGTTGGCGCACCAACATCAGACACCGATTCAGCAACCAAGAAATATGTTGATACCAATTCCGGAGGTGGAAAAACATCACTTTTGACAGTAGATTCAAATATTGATATGAAAAGTCAATTCTCAATTACAAAACTCAAAACACCATCAAACAATGATGATGCTGCAAATAAAAAATATGTAGACGACTCCAAAGTTGATGGCAGTGTCTTTTTGAGACTGGATGGAACAAGATCAATGACTGGAAATTTGGATATGAATAACAAAAGAATATTCAATATTCCAAATCCAACTGGTTCCAAACAACCAATACCATTAGCTTATGGTGATTTAGCTTATCTCAAAGTTGACGGATCAAATTCAATGTCAAATGATTTGAACATGAACAATAAAAAAATAATTAATCTTATTACACCAACAAATAACACAGATGCTACTACCAAAAAGTACGTTGATGATAACATATCTAACCAAGATTTCAGTTCTTTCTTTAAAAAAGATGGGAGTAGGGTCATGACTTCAGATCTTAATATCGGAGGTCATAAAATAATTAATCTTGAAAATCCAACTTCAGATTCGGATGCAGCCTCCAAAAAGTATGTTGACGTTCATTTACACCAAACTCAAGTTCAACCAAGTCATTACAAAGATGAGTTTGCTTTTCTGATGGCAAGTCCAACTCAATGGACAGATGAAATAGATAATAGAACTAGTTTTATTCCAAAAAAGATAACATACTTACCAACTTTAAAAGGAAACTTTCACGAATACAATACAAGAGTTCTTTATACAACTATACTTAAGAATTTTCAAGGTGGTTATAAGTATAAGATGGGACTTAATTTTTACAGATTAGTTGGAGGTGCTGATTACACTCTTTGTTTAGAAATACTTAACACTGATTATTTACTTTGGCATAAAACCCAGATAAGTGTTGATGACAACACGTCACAAGGCCTCAAACTTGAAAATGTTAGTGTAAAAAAACTTCAACATAGTTTCATCGATTCAAAAAACCAAACACAATTTATGTATTACCATAGAGTCATTATTAATTTTAAGAAGTTGACAACTGGAAGCAGGTTCTTTATTCACATTTTGGTTAATATTCCAAATAATGGAAATGATCTGGCTGTGTATCCATTACAGTTTTCTGGAGTTTACATGATTGCTTATGGTATTATGAGCAAAGTTAGCAATATCGACCCAGATAAAGTTTATGATTATCATAAATCATTTGAAATTTATAGAACACAAGTAAAGTTCAATGTTGACATTAACGCAAATAATAAAAGTATATTGAACCTTGCTCTTAATAGAAATCTGAATAGTAGTGCTGCAACAGTTGGAATGGTAAAAGAGTTAATTCCTTTTACGGTAAACCATGTTTATAGTCGTTACTTTGAACAAATTTATGATTTTACTGATGCAAATAATTACGAATTAAAAAGAGGGGCATCTGGTATTATAATTAGTGGCTTAAATGACTTTCATAGTTTAAATGGTATTACTATACCAGATAAAGACATAAGTAATATCAAAAAAGAAGGATTAAATATTAATAATTACACTATTAGTTTAAATCCCTCTGCTAATTTTAGAAATTACACCTTATGCCTGGTTTTTTATTATTGGAAAAATAGAGATTTTGCTTCAGTTAAGAAAATTCCACAAAGTAACCAATATTTATTGAGTTTAACTTATACTAAAGCTGCTGGTTATTTAACTTTAATCACCTCTAGTAAAAGACAATTTTTTAGATTACCAAATATTCTTAATGGAAAAAAAATTGTTTTATGGTTGACGCATAGTGTTGATTCAATAGTTACAAAAGCTAACTTGAGTAACTACAGCTCAACATTAACTATAGATAGCGCCAATTACCAACCTAACCAAATTTTTGACTTTACAACTGAAGATGGAATTATGAATAAAATTATGTTTTCTCCAAATTTTTATGACTTTGACTCTGAGGCATTTAAAAGGATAATGATACAAGAGAAAATAAATGGTAGTTATATACTCTAAATAAATAAATGAAGGACTTGTTTGAATTTAATCACATTGATAACTCACTATCAGAATCAGAGATCAAAACTCTCAAAGATTTCTATAAACATTATCACAAGAAATTCTGGTGTTTTAAGAAATCTTTTAAACGATATAAAATTCTTGATGAATCACTTACTCTATCTGGAGGAGGATTAGTTGTGATAGGAACTATTGCCGGAGGAATAACACTCAATCCAGTAATCCTGGGTGTTATCAATGGTCTTGGAGTTTTAGTAAGTTCCATTTCAAAAATGAAGAATTACAAGAAAAAGATTGAAATGTCACAAATTGCATTTACAACTTATGAGAAAGTTTTGGTTGAACTGCGATCGGCTTTGAGAGGTGATGAGTTTAACAAACAAGAGTTTATCGATCGAATGAAATTAATAGATGAAAT
Source organism: Porites divaricata (assembly GCA_038088405.1). NCBI lineage: Eukaryota > Metazoa > Cnidaria > Anthozoa > Scleractinia > Poritidae > Porites > Porites divaricata. The sequence continues at coordinate 14,693,407 of JBBMOI010000002.1, forward strand.
GATTATCGATCAATCCCCTGTTGCAGACAGATTTTCTAAGAGATACAATAAGAAATATTTATGAAAAAGATTATTACATAATATAAATAAAAGATTTTATTTTTATAATAAAAATAAAATTGAATAAATATAAATTGTAATAATCTTTTTCAATGATCAAATATTCTCATCCGTCTTACTCTAATTTCTTTACAACTGATAACGGTGGTGTTTATAACTCCAAAACAGGAAAAGAACTTGGTAATAAACCATCTAAAAATGGTTACATTAGAATTTCTATCAGACCTCGAGGGGAAAACCCAATTAGCTTGTTGAAACATGAATTTATCTGGGAAGCCTTTAATAACGAGGAAACAAGTAAATACTTTAAAATTATTCACATTGACGGAGATAAGCTAAATAACAGACCGGATAACTTGAAAAGAGTTATTAATGAATCATCTAATCCAGAAGGCCAATCCAGAAAAATAATAGCAACTAATCTGGCAACTGGTGATAATAGATTTTTTAACTCGATATATCAGGCGTCCAAATCACTTAAGATTAACGCTGGATCTATTAAACTAATCGCAGATGGAAAGAGAAAAACAGCGACATCGAAATTAAACGGTAATAAATACTCATTTAAATATTCTAATCCTAACGATTTAAATATTGTAAAAGTAATCAAAGATAAAATAAAAAATAATATTGAAAAAGGTTTGTACAAAATATAAATTCTTAAAAGTTTTTTTATATTATAAAAAGAATTCAATTAAAATAATTTGTAATATTATTTTTCATCTTAGAATCAATATTATTCCAATCCAAATATAGATAAAGATTATTACAAAATATAATTTAAGAAAAGTATTTTTATATTATAAAAAGAATTCAATTAAGATAATTTGTAATAATATTTTTCATCTTTTATCTAAAAGAAAGATAAAAGATGTTAGAATCAATTGTAGCATATGTTAACTTTTACTTTCTTTCTCATAAAACAAAATTTTACGATGATAATTTTATTAAATCTTGTTTAGTTTATCAGTACTTATATATAAAATATTTCACTCAAAGATTAAACTTTAATCAAATCCTTTACAAACTATCTGATTTTAGACACAGTTGTAATTCAAACTCATCAATTCTATCCAATCATCTTATATTCAATCTCGCTTTTCGAGAATTTAGAAAACATTTCCATCTCGGTCGAGGTTGTGTTTATACTTTTAATTCTCCGTTTAAATCTGAAGTTCTTGGGTATTTGACAGGGATTATTTACTGGTGTTTTCACAAAGGCGTAAATTGAGTGTTTTGTAGCTGTTCCACCACTTCTCATAATTTTCGAGAGTTTTATCTCCAATACTAAGTTCGACAAGTTTATGTTTGGGATTTTTAATTTCTTCCAGGATTTTTTTTATCAAATACACGATACTAATAGTTCTTTTTCGATTGAATTGTTTGTTTAATTTTTCCATGACACCGTTATCTATTTCTAACAATTTTAAATATAAATTATACTTTTCATCCTCAGTAAGATTTAATCTTTTAGAAATTTGTTTGACTTTCTTCTCGTAATGGTACTTCCGCTGGTAGATACTCTTCTTTCTAAAAAGCAGCCGATCTAAGTCTTTTTTATCAAGAGATTCAAAATAACGACCATTTTGTGAGCCGCATTTCATGCAAAATACAAATCCTGAAACCAAATCGAAATCAGATTCTTGGCAGCACCAACATTTTGTTTTTCGATTGGTTTCCTTTTCTTGAGGTTTGGCGTAACTACGAAGAATATCCAAATATTTTTTTATTTCAGCTTCAGAATAAGTCATTTTATTTATAATTTAAATAAATAAATTTATAAATAAAAGAATTGATATCTCTTGCCATCCTTTTTAGATTTGGAAGTTTTATATATTTTTTGGCAATTCTTTGAAATATTAGAAAAATCAATTTGATAAAATTCCCCCGCGTCTTTCAAAGAATCAAAAATCTTTTCTTCCTTTGTTTCAATGTTTAAAGATTTAACTTTTATCTTAAAATGACTTTTTCTTATATTTTCTGAAGGAGTAAGAAGTTGAAGATTGGATATTGAATTATTTTCTTTATTGTTGTCGATGTGATCCACTTGTTTGTCAGATGGGATCTTTCCCTTAAATGTCTCGAAAACATATCTATGTACCGAATAATAAATTTTTTTATTTTTTTCGCATAAACAAAATATTAAATAATTATTTCCATTGTTTCCAAATTTCAAAATCCTTTTCTTATTCCATTTCAAGCTCAAAATCTTTCCGCACTTACTCGCCAAATAATATTTAAAATAAGGATGCCAAAAAAATTTAATATTTTGAAAATCAATATATTCTCGATCTTCTTCCATGATTTATAATTTTTAATTATAAATCTTTAAATTTTTTTATCGAATAGCCCTTGTATTCACTTTGTCTTTGCATAAAATCCTTTTATCATCATCTCCGCTCAAAGCTAATTTATTAACTTCCTTTGAATAAATATCATGTTTCTCGCTTCTAATGATATTCATACTGCGCATCTGTTTTTTACCCGTAAACAGACATTCTACATAATCTTCAAAATCGATTCCTTTTTTTACAACATTTTTTTTAATGCCTTTGCATTTTTTGGTAATATTTGAATCTTCAACTTTGTAAGAATAAAGTTTGGGTCTAAGTCCTACGAAATGTGTTATCTGCCGACCAGCCACTTCATCCTTAAACTTACCTATCACTTTTTTATTAACTCCTGTCAGTATTCCTGACTTGTTATTTGGAGAATATTCTGAAGTATCAAATCTAGCTTTTATATCTGATGAGATATCTGCATAAAAATCTTCAGTTTTTATTTGATACATTAGTGAGTCTGTATCCGTGAACAGCAACTTGGCTTTTTTATAAGAATATTTCTTTTGGATGTAATTATAATGAAAATCGAACATTAACAACTTTGACAAATCCAAAATAGCTTGACCAACATATACAGGTTTGTTAAAATACACCTCAGTCTTTTTCAAGTGAATCGCAACTAAATTTTGGTCACATATTGTCGCCCGTTCAAAGTTTGGCCTGCATGTTAATCTCAAAGCTTTTGCACGATTATCAACCAAAACAACATTCTGTCTCTTCCGAATATTCTCTATCGTCTTTCCAAACACAGAATTATTCATCAACTTGAAAAAGTCTTTCTCAAAGCTGTTTGCTGCTGTTTTTCTGAGTTCAGTATTTTTCCTGATATAGGCTTCCATCCAAGAACTCTGATTAAAAGAAATTCCTCGATAAACAACTTTGATTTTCAAACCTAATTCAAGACACTGCCTCAGATTGCGATAATGGATAACGTACTTGTTACGAAGTTTGAAATGTGAAATAAGTTTTTCAACACCACCCACTTTAATCTTCTCCGGAGCAAGTGGGTAATCGTTATGCGATTTCCACAATTCCTTTGGATATTCCAAATCAACCTCAAATATATAACCTCTCTTTCCCCCCTTATTCATACTGCTATTTGTTTTTTCAAGAATTTCCATCACCTTTTCTTTTGTCAAATCGGTCATCCATTTAAACCCCCCCGTTGGAAGTGATTGAGACATAGCCCAGCCATACAAATTATTAGCATCAAGATATTGAATAAATTTAGAAGGCTTGTTTGGATCATAATTTTGCATGTATTTGTTATTTGCTTCTGAATATCGTTTTGCTATATGCGTCATTCCACCTCTGATGCCTCTTTCAAACATCATCAACATATCGTAATCATGAAGCAATTCAAGTTGCTGCCCCGTTTCTTTGAGGCAAGCATCCCAAGCCAGACCGGGTGATGTGTAGTAATGCGCTGGATCCAGTTTGTAGTGTTTCAAACAAGTTTTCCTGAAATTTTCAAATACATCCGCTAACAAAAGAACATCTGATTTGAGATATAAATCATGATAGTCTCTGATTATTTGACAACCAAAAGTATTCCAAACATTTTGAGCGTGTTGGTAATCTTCTTCCGAAATGTCTTCATCGTTCAGTTTTGAATAAAATTGCTCTTTGGCTGGAAGTTGTGTTTCAGTTAGCTTTTCAAGAGATGAAACGTAGTCATAGGGATAAACTCCCTTTCGAGTAAGAAGTTCAACATTATCTTTGAATATTTCTTTTGTATTTTGAAAATCATCTGGTTGCAAATTTCCAACAAGATTCGCAAGACTGGTTTGGAGAAACTTGAACGAATCAATGAATCTTATCTCAAAATTCAAAGATACCATTTCTCCAGTTCGCCTGGATCTGTACTCGTCAACTTTGATCTTTTTGGAAAATGATATATATTTCTCTTCTGTCGATGGAATACAATTTAACTCACCTTGAACACCAGAAAGTTTTTTTATAAACAAATGAGCATCATAGCCTTGAAGATTGTGAAATATTACCGGTAATATCAATGGTTTTCGACACTGGAGATTGCAGCTATTATGAGCAGCTCCACGATATTCCCCGGTAAAATGGCAATGATCTCGGACTTTATCATCTTTTAATTCTTTTGAGCAAATATAACAAATTTCAGCTTTATCAAAAGATAACTGTTCTTTCTTTGTTAATCTAAGAGGTTTTGGATGGCGATAAAAATCATCGTAAATTTTTTGAGTCACCTTGGCAAGTTTTGAAACAAATATTTCTGCCACATTATCACTTTCTTTCTGTTTTGTAAAACATATTGGTTTAAAAATATTTGAAACTATTCCTTTGATATAAAAACAAAATCCTGACGGTTCGTGTTTCTGGTAATCCTGGGTATAAGAATCATTTGGATTGGGATTACATGTTTCTATAGATTTGGTAAAGCATTCAAAATCAGCATAAACTACAAAAGGGATTGGAAGTTTTTTAAAATAATTTTTGAATCCTAATTTTGAATTTCTTGTTGGCATTTTTACAACAACTGATTCATTGGACGAACAATATTCAATATGTCGCTGAAATAATTCTTCCTTTGAAAAATGGGTAAAGCATCTTTTGCAAATGTGTATTTTCCCATTCGTTCTAGAAGTTATTTGAGATCGGAATAATCTTGAAAAACTTTTGATAAGAGAATAATGGTATTTACCATCTTCCTCATAGAGAAACAGATCGATTGTTTTCTGAGGATCTCTCTGTGCCATTCGGAGAGGGTAAAACTTCTTTCTCTCATTGACTGAAAACACATTTATCCCTGGGAGATCTGGATTGAGTTTTTCGAATTTTGAAATGTCTTTTACTTTGACAGGAAAAGTAATTCCTTTTGTATTCAAACTATTTTCATATTGCTTCAAATCTGTCAATCGAAAATCATTTTTGTCTCTTGGATAAAGGTATCTCAATACACACCATAAAAAACATTTCTCATCTTTGTTTCGAATGCTTACTATCGCTTTCTTTCGCATTATCCAATCTGGAAGGGGAATATAAGATGAACCTCTCATTGGTTTGAAATCGACAGTATGAATCTCAAGATGTACTATTTCCCTGAAATACCATCCACTTCCGTTCTTCTGATAAATTGCAATCTTTTCAATTATTGAGCGAATAACTTCAGTCAGTATTTCTTTTACATCAGTTGATTCAAGATTGATATGTGTTTCAGAATTAAAATAAGCTTTATCTTGAATGGAAAGACTTAACTTTCCATCACTTGACTTTCCCATTTGTTCCATCATACAAACAAGAACAAATCTGACTTTAATATTTCTATGGTTCCTGAGAAACTCTTTTAAATAAGCAGCCTTGGATTTGAAAAACTCGAATGGTGTAATATCAGTTTCACCTTTTACTACGTATTTATTAGCAAATCCTTCCAAAGATGATTTCTCTTTTTCTATTCCTTGGTCATATTCCTTCAAAGCTCTCTCAAGTGCTTTACGCAGATAAGGTGGGGTATCAGGTGGTATTGTTTTATTCTTGATGCAATCCTGGAAATACTCTTCAAATGTTTTGGGTTTTGGTTTTGTTTTTGGTTTTGGTTTGATTTTATCTCTTACTTTTTGTAGTTTATTTATATCATCAATCAACTTTTGTTTATAATCAGCTTTGATTTCTTTTTTAATATCTTTTTTTATTTTTTTTAGCTCTGAAATAGAAAGATTAGTTAGATCAGCCATCTTTATTTATTGGTTTTATTTTTTTTAAATTTCAATTATTTTTCTGATTCACATTAGTAAAGTCTTGAAACAAAATTGTTTTAAGACTTAGATCAAATATTCTACTTCCCCGACCAGAGCAGATTAACACTCCAAAAATTAGCCGATTCGGGGTTTTCATAAGTCAACTCACCTTTCTTATTCTTTATCTTCATTGCCCGAGAAAGATATTTTTCTTTTCGTTCGTTATCTTTGTGAATTAAAAAGTCTGGATGTTGAGACGAACCAAAATGCAAATTCTTTCCACTTGGCAGCTTTACAACGTATTTGTTATTTTTCCGCTTTGAATAATCAAGAGATTCGGCGCCGAGTTTTTTAGCCTTTTTGCTTAATTTCTGAAAATCTTTTCCTTTTACAACATATTTTTCATCATCGGATGATTCCTCTTTCTCAGGAACATAATCAGGATCTTCATCATCTTTATAGCCATCATCTACTATAAAATCTTTGTCCTCAGGGCTTAGATATTCCATTTTAGTATTTGTTTAGATTATTTTGAAGGGAAACCCCCTGATTACTAATTCAGATTATGATCTCATCAAAAATAACCTCACGTTTCATTGAAAACAATAGATTGCATTCCAGAGTTCCCTAGCAACCAGCAAAACTGAAAATAGATTTTGTGTTTACTTTTAGCGATTGAAATTGCTAGGGAACTCTGGAATGTATTGCTTTAATAATATAATCCCTTAATTAAAAATGATCCTTGGTAGTCCTGAACTGGATAAATTCATTGTTGATCCATCAATGAAGCTTGAGCCATTCGACCCTAAACTTATCAAAAAAATCCAACCCAATCATCCTTATAAACTTTTTCTATGGATTCTCTATAAATATAACCCCAACTACAACAATTGGGAAGAAAATGATGCCAACCCAGATTATCAAGGTTACAATGACGATGTCGCCGATTTTTACTTCGAATTATTAGATGATTATTATAGGTATGGAATAACTTTTGAAAGAAATTGGAATATTCTTCCCGATGGTAAACTCGGTGTGTTAGAAGAAGAAGATTTTGGAAAAAAAAATCTATTCCCTGATTCTAAACTACTACAAAAGAAAAACAATGTTATTTAATAAAATAAAGACAATCGATTTAAAAAAACTCGACAGAGGAGATGTGCCTATTTTAGAGGAGGAAAAAGAAAAACGAGACTTGATTAAAAAACAAACAAATAAAAAACTTCAAGTTGCACTTATGGATCCAGATGTTTATCGAAATATTGAACTCATGAAAGATGCAATCAAAACATCAGATTATTACATAGAAAAATTCAATCATCGTATGACATGGTGGGGAATAAAAGAATTTAGTAAATTAGAATTCGATATATGATAAAGGTTTCTACAATATAAATAATTCAAACTTATTTTTATTTATATAATTAAACTTTTCTAAATATATTTTGTAATAATATTTTTCATATCTCTTTCATCCAATCCACCCACCCCCAAACAAATCTGATAAACATTTCTACAATATAAATAATTTAAACTTATTTTTATATTTATAATTAATCTTTTCTAAATATATTTTGTAATAATATTTTTCGCGATTGAATTATTCTAGAGTAGTTATATAAGGATGCCTTACCATCAAATTCGCCACCGATAATTTCTGTCATTTCCGCGAGCCCGCAGGGCGAGCCATTAATGTCATAAAGTGTTCAAAAACCACAAAAATGACAGAGTTAATGGGAAACTTAAAATATTTCAAAAATTTTTTAGTCCCAAAATATGATAGGGTTAAACAGGAAATAAAAAGTGGGTGCATGACGGGTTAAAATTTCCCATTAAGTCTGTCATTTTTTGTACTGATGAAAATAATATGGAGTTAATCAGGGAAATGACAGAAATTATCGGTGGCGAATTTGAATAGTAAGGCATCCTTATATAACTGCTAATGTCTTAAAGTTATAGAGGGAATTGAGCCAGTGATCCATCCGATTTTAATCTTCAATTTCACATATACAGATAAACAATATTTTAGCTCTTAGAAGTAAGTCTGAAGCCTATAAAAGGAAACGCATTCAATATTGTAAACATATAGCAATGATTATAGAAGTTCTTGCATTTATGAAAAAAAGCAGCCACAAGCAAAAGCGTTTATTTTTAAATGAAAAAATCAGTATCGTATTTATTATCACAATATGTTGTCGTTTAAAATTTAAAAATGTTCGAAACGTTAGCAAGTGAAATTTATTGCCACTATCTCTGTTATTATGAATCCTTAGGACTTGAAAATTTATTTATCCTTTCCTCGGGCAACTTCATTTTACAGCATACTGAATCACACTCGTTTGGTAAATCCAGCTATTCGCAACCAAGAAGGAGAGGAAATACCAATAAACAGCGATCAACACTGAATAAACAAGAGCTTTCTGCACAGCCAATGGACTATAATAATTGCATTATTACTGAAAATTGCATTCACCCGGCCTGATGACTTCCATAAAATATGGGTCTACCCTGAAGAATTTAGCGAAAAATGAAAGCCTCACCCCCAATGCGAAGAACTCCATTTTGTTATTTTTACTCTCTTCCGAGGCACATCATCAATTTTTATAACTTATTCGTAACCTTGAATAATTGCATTAAATGCAATGGCCCAATTCTCCTAACTGCTCTGTTCTTTTTTAGGTCATGGACGTATCGACCGTTATTTATTTAGTATCACAATTCTCCCCTGACCTTGAAATCATTGTTAGTCTCATTTCTTCTGGGGCGTCCTTTTTTGTTGTTGATGTTTTAGTATTTTGTTTGTTTTTAAGTTTTTTTTCTTTATTCTGCAAATATCGGCAATAACATGTGATACAACTCATTTGCAAAATCAGTGCTGCACTTCCCTGTTCTTCCTCAGACAAGCTCGCCTACACGAAAAGGGCAACTGACGAAAAACGCCTTTCTTCCAGGTTCTGCATGTGCATACTAATCATACAAGCCATTTCTCTCAGTTTAATATTTTTTTTTTTGGTCGCATGAATTAATATTCAGATCTGGAGTGCAAATGAGAAGAATTTCGCTTCAAAGAGAAGATTTACTTTTTTTACAACCAGCTATTTTTCATTTACGACATAATCACCTTAACAATAACATACGGCAACAATTACTAACAAAAAAAATAACAAATAATGTTTACACGAAACAACACTAAGTTAACTCAAATTAAAGAGAAAAGATAAAATAAAGGAAGAAAAAGAAAGATAATCTTGACCAAAACCGAACAGAAAAAAGTAGTTAAGAATTAAATGACTCAGTTTTTCCTTAGTCTGATCATGAGGTCACTTCTTTTCTTTTAATTTTTCCACACCTGCTGTGGCAATAAACGAACGCCCCTGCCACGCTAAATAAACGTTTCTGTCAGAACAATTAGAGGATCGCAATCCATTCCTCTATTTTATATGTAAATTTATTGGGCCGCAAAATATCTTTTCTTTTCAATTTCCAGTTGAACGTTTTAAAAAACAGAATAACATATTATGGGCAAGACACCGTGGTCTTTTGTGACTGTGATGGCGATGTATTTGTTCATTTGAAAGTCGTCAAACGAATCCAATTGCCGTCCATATTCATCCTTAAATAATTCAACGTATGGTCAGGATAAAGCGAGTTTAAAAGTTTTCTGTATATAAATTATTTAATATTGCTCGTTGTTGTCCTTGTTGTTGCTTTTTAGCCTTTTAAGTTGAAAAGGAAATTAAAGTTTCTTTTAAATATTGAAAATACTCACTTCTTGTTTTCTGTTATTCAAAATGTGAAAGCAATTGGTACAAAATTCAAAGCGAAGCCAACTTAGCCAAGGCATTATTACATTTTCCTTTGGGGGGACATAATCTAGAAAAGAATTAACTCCACGCCTGAACGACTGACTGTACGTATGTCTACCTATACTCAAGGTTTTAAAAAATATGTATAATAATTAAGTCGACGCTGTCTTTTTTTATCTAAGCGGCACCAGCAGGCGTACGTGCAAGGCCCGAGTGAAGGCTCAGTTTGTTGCGTATAAACAAGCAATCCTTCAACCCGGCATAAATTCGCCACCTAAATAACAATACTGAAATAAACTGAGCAGTTTGCTACAAACTTCAATTGACTTACTAGATGATAAAAGAAATTTCCCCTGCGAATTTGAGCGGAACCGTAGAGTAAGTCAGAGCAAAAATGCACGACTCGGTAAACGCCAAATAAGTGGGCGTATGTCTGGAATAAGATCAATCATTCTCGTTTGGAGTGATCAAGACCTCGACAATGCATGCGATTTAAAGACGGAAAACTTAAAAATGCCTTACCTAGTTACCAGGAATGTAGGAAATCCTGTTTGTCCTCATTCAACTATAAAGCGGTAACTGAAGATTACGTCTCGAATTGACCAGGGAAAAGACTTGAAGTCATTAAGAAACAGCTGAAATATTTAGTGAAACATACATATATCAAAATTAAAGGCCGGCCATCAGTATAAATTCGACAATTTCTTAAAAGCACAACTCCTTTTAAGGATCCATGTCAATGTCAAGGCTTCACATTAACATGGATCCTTAAAAGGAGTTTAAATTTAACTGACGGCCAAAGCCAATGGCCTTGCTTGTTCCAGCGTCAGGTTCAGTAAGACCCTGCAAATGACAGAAAGAGAAATGAACTCTGGCAATAAAAATTCTCGCTTGGCGTTTCTAAATTACCTGGTGTCGTGTTTGGTTTTGTTTCTGTTTTTGTTTATTATGGTTTTTGTTTGCTTGTTTTTCGTTTTGTCTTGTGTTATGTTCAATTGCTTCTTTGGTAAATATATAGTGGCTTTGACTGTTTCAACAAATAATATGTTATAGGCTGTATAGACCCTCTAAAGTACTCAACTACTACGAATACACGATTTTCTCCCTCAGACTTGCATACTCAATATACAGTGAATGATAGTATAGGAGGACTAAGTGAGCGTTACCAGCGCTTTAATTTTATACCTGTACTTTGTACTTCACGCATGATAAAATAAGGAAGGAGGAGATCTGCAAGCTAGTGAGGTAGAGAAACGCAGTTCACAGCAGACATCACCATGGTACATTTACGAAAATCGTCAATGAAATCTCTAATCGTAAGAAATTAAAGGAGGGGAAACGAACAGGCGTCCGTGTAGGGAGCACAGTTTATCCACACCTCAACTGGCAATTACCCAGTGGGGAAAGGTGCTAATAAGGACGACGCACTTGCGATACTTCCCTTTCTCAACATAACTAATTTGGTGTACCCATTAACACTACTGAGTACGCTACTACGAAATCTAGCAATAGCACTGTCAGTACTGAACAAACAGAAGACGAGAAAAGGCGCTATCATTCCAAGACGTCGAAGGTGATAGCCAGTGGACTGTGCCGATGATACCAGCCTATTGTCCAACAATCTACCCTACAGCAATGCCCGCTGAATTGGAATTTGCAAATGAGATCTGGCAATTGACTAGTAAAAGGGGCACACGTACAGTATCGAGATAGAATGCGCAGGAATAGGGCTGCCTTTGTCCACACCTTTACGTTACCTTAGCCTGTAAATAGTTACCCTGTCAGACGCCAATTTAAAACTTGGACTTAACAGTAAGTACAAAGCAGTGGATTGCCCTGGAACTTACAAAAAACCGAGGGCACACGGGGACACGGTGTCCATTTTGGTGCTTTTGTACTCGAGCAACGTGCCAGTGCCGAATTCGGGTGTGGGTTTTTGAAAAAAAGGGTTTGTTCACTTTTAGTCCCCGAACTCAGGCACTGTGCCCGAGCATCAAGTGGGAAACTGCCGATAGATTAACTGCTAAACATAAAAGCACTGATTCCAGCAGTTGATTCAAAGACAAGTCACCAGGGTTTTTTAGGATGTATTTTTGATATGCTAGGATCACTACTAGGGCCTAGAGGGGTCTGATATTAAAATGCAGCTAGAAAGGCAACATTATTTTTTAAGCTTCAGCCCCGATGACCAAGTCACCATCAAAGTTCTTAACGTGGAGATAAAAATGGACTTGCGAAAAGGTTGCAAGTTGGAGGATTAGGATGGCTAGTCACAGCTTAATTGGTGTTCTGAGCTATCAGAAAACTCAATAGTGCTTTAAGGACTAACACACCGACGACTACTCATAAGACGTGTTTGGTAGTGTAACTAACTACTGAAATAACCATAAGCCAGGTTGCCAGTCTGTGGTTGTTAACTCATGTAACATTCATAAATGCACAATTTTGCTTACTCTACCCAGAAAGGCACTATCATGACATAAGAGTAGATACAGAGGCTTTTAGGTCGAGCAAGGACCTCAAAGTCATGCAGTTTATTGCAAAACTACGGTAAGATAAGAAAACCGCACTTAAATACAAAACATTATAATGCATGAGGAAAAAAAAAAACTAAGTAAGACACCGCTAGATACAAAAACCAAAAACTGTTCCTGTGGAAGAAAGGAAACGTATACCGCCTCCTGCTGAAACCAGCAGCGGTGCTGACAACTCATGCATTAGTGGCAGAGGAACAAGGAAACTAATGACTACAAATAAAATAAAATTTAGGAATTCGAATGTATGCTGATCTAGACTTATTCGATTTGCATGCGCAACCAGGCAACGAACTACTAAACTTACTGTATTTCCACGAATAATAGCCGGGGCCGATTATTTCTTTTTTCGCATAAAAATGGGGTGATTGTTCGAGGGAAGGCGATTATTCGATGGAGGCGATTATTTCAAATATTGCTCACTGGAAGTCGTGCCCTGAATACTGAACATGGGCTTTTTAAATGTTCCAATTTAGTTCCTTAATTAATTTTCAGAGCTTGAATCGTCACTGATCAGTTTTGCTGGATCACATTGCACTGGAACTTGACAGGGAGGGGATAAAGCAAGAGGGGTGGGGGGGAGGGGACGATTATTAGAGGAAGGCGATTATTTCAAATATTTCGTCAAATGAGAGAGAGAGAGCAATTATTCGAGGGAGGCGATTAATGGAGGGACGGCTATTATTCGAGGAAATACAGGTTGTTTAGCATTTATCACAAATTCCCGGAAATTCAGCTTGGGGTGTAAATGGTAAACGATTTTTTGGTTCGTCCGACACTGGAAAATTCCCGGGACAAACGGAAATTCTGAAAAGGTAGTCCCGTTTTCTCGCTTGGGACGTTCCGAACAGAAATTCGTTTACCATTTACAAGTTTCTTGAGTTTCGTACCAGTTTCATGCTGTAACTAGAATCCAGTCTAGAGCGGTGCGACAATCCGGAAATTTTAGGCAAATGGTAAACGACAAATACCGTTTTTACCGACCGAAAATTCCCAATCAAAATTTCCGGAATTTTTTTTATAAATGGTAAACAACCACAGTTTGTCAGAAAGCTACCCATAATTCCTCCTAGTCGACCCAGTCCGTGCTGGCAAAATAGCTACTTCTGGTTCCTTTATACACAACTCCACTATCAAAACTACCATAATTTGATAGCAAGAATGTGATTCGCTACCAATATAGTCAACATAAAGCACGTTGTTTTTGAACTGGTGCATAATTGAAAGGAAAATTTTCAGGTGTCAACTGGTATGATCTGTTCTCGGCTTGAAATCTCTGTGGATTGGCTGGCTGTAATCCGATACAGCAATTAACCAGAGCACCAACCAGTTTTGACTGAGGGGGTGTTTACATGAGAAAACTCGCACCGGCGCGAGTTTCATACCGACATGACTTTCTGATTTCGTATCGCGTTTACATGATGACTGGGTTATTTCACATATGATCTCGTTATTTGAAGGTATACTTCATGTTGATAAAATGCACGTATGATTCAAAATCGCGAACATTAGACCGATTTCACACCGAAACGGGTGGTCGTTTCGTCTTTACATGATACCGTTGCGAGATTTCGTACTGGAGTGAAATTCTCGCCCCGGCGCGACAACCGGAGTGAACTCACGCCGGGGCGACTCGCGCCGGCATGACTTTTTGTGGTGGTATCATGTAAACAAATGTAGAGCCATGAGAGGGAACCGGAGTGAACTCGTCGGGGCGCGAAAGTCGCCCCGGTGTCATGTAAACACCCCCTGAGTGATTGGTTTCATTCGGCTTTCATTCAAGCCGAGGTGAAGCTGAATGGTGTAACTCATGATCAGAGAGGAAGAGATCTAATTAGGATTTATATACCAGCCAGGGGCCGACGGCTATGTTTGTGATACCAACATAACCTGATTACAATGCACATGGCATGATGCAGGTATCTTCACATGTGAAAATATCACCTTTGCTATGGCTACATAATAAATCGCGCCTTTCACACCAAAAAAACTATTAATTAAGTGAAATGGTTTAGTATTTCATTGGTGTTTATATAATAAAAAGAACATTACATGGCCGCTTGGAGATACGAAATTTCTCTTCTCGTTTTGAAAAATATTTTTCAACACTCGAAGAGAAATTTCGTATCTCCAAGCGGCCATGTAATATCCTCTATGTACAATTGTTATGTTTTTAAAATACTCCTTTTCGGTAATGAGTATCTGTAAGGCATTTCGGTGTTAAATAAGCCAGGATTACTCACTTGTTCTTCACTTGAGGTCTGCGACATCAGTCAGAAACGCCGCGGTGACAGTGAGATAATTGTTCCTCTCTCCTGATGATGCCACAAAATAATGTCTTCAATTTAAAAAAAATTATTTTTAAGATGAAAAAAATTAATTGACTCCAAAAGGTATGTTCTCTTACACTCAAAATTGAACGACGGGAGGCAGGAAATTTATCCCTACCAAAATTATACCACCTTCCCTGAATTCGTTTAAAAAATGAAAAGCATCAGCCCAACCTTGCGCTCAGTTTGAAGTAAATAACTGAGGCCTAATGTAATACCAAAACTGATTATTGATAGACAGTCATCGGTATTTTCACAGTAGTGAGGATACGGTTGTTTTCTTTCAGCATCATTCAGCTTAATGTCTGCTGCAATGTTTTTCATCAATGTCTTGTAATGTTCATGACAGGTCTGACAAGAGTGCTTGTCACCGTTGTGGCTGATTTTCCAACTCGGTAAGATCAACTCTTTAATCTTTGCTACAAAAGGTAATTCCCTTGCATATTCGTCATATTGTCATTACATTTAAGATTACACATCAGTGGCCTCTATTGGGTATAGAACCTACACGGTTGCAAGATCGGAAGACCAATTCATAGCTTTTGAACCCCACACTCACCTTTAATACGTCAACTAAGCTTACTACTGCTTAATATACACAACCTTCCTTGTATCGGGAATTATTTTATAATAATAACAAAGCTCATATTTTTGAAATTTAAAGATTACGAATAAACTCGAGTCACTGAGGCTGAGTTTACAGGAAAAAAAAAACAAAATTAATATATTTTTGTGACAGTTATATGTTTTTGACTAAACCAAATATAAAATTCTTCCTTTCTCTAAACTACCCAATAAAACGATAAACACCTACTCTATATAGCCAAATGTTCGCTGCCTCGTGTAAAATCGTTATGACAGCTCCATGTAGAGACAAAAACACCCGCACAGTTATAAATTCTTTATTATATGAGAATGTTGTCCTTCCGGTACAGGTTGAATATTCTTATTTTTCTCGACTGACGATCTTAGCCTGAAAATATTCTTGTATTATTGTGTCTGTTCTTCACTATAGATACGTATTTCAAATACCGTTCATTGAACTGTCATAAGCATTGACCATTTGTCTACAGGTTAAGTGCGGGTTTCTTTGTTTTGTTAGGAATAATATTGTAGACGGTCTTGAAGTTAAAAACGTATTTTCTGATTTTTAACCTTTAAAATAATATCATTTTTGATAATGATCTCAGCCTCGGTTTATTTTTATTCAACCTCATTGAAGGACACTTATTATTAAAATTTCATAAATTTCAGCCGGGGATCTGTACAGTACAGACCTAGAAAAGGGAGCCGATAAGATGTTTATTATGCGGCTTCCTGGTTGGGGATCGGAAACAAGAGCAGTACCCGCGATTTGACAGTCATTTGGTAGGCGTCAAAAAATATAGTTTTTATTGGCTCACAAAACAATACCGAGAAAGTGATAACATACAAATACACCGTATTAAAAAAAAGTTTATTCGGTCAAAACTAAGAGCACTGTTACGGTAGGTTTTAGCTCGCCAATGTAAAGCTGGAGTCAGTTTTGGAAATTGTAATAAATATTGCAAGTGAATGGCAAAGAAGCTTGTCAAGGTACGTTTGTCGTCATTGTTGAAGGTTTCGCTCGTTATTTTTCTTTGGCAAAAAGTCTTGAATTCCTGCCAGCCCATTCTCATCCTTTTAATTGTGATCCGCGTTAAAATTTTCTATCACTGATTAGATCCTTTTCCTCGGTAAGGTTACGATTCAGTTTCTCCATCAGCTTCGTTCTCATTGACAGGTTTACGGTTCAGCGCATGCTCATTTGTCAGAATGCTGTTTTTCTGCCGGGATATGCTGTATCGTCTATGCAAGCAATATGATCATGTCATAATGTTGTCAAAGAACCAATCTGCACACTCCCCTGGCATTCACTTGCACTTGATGAACTTAAATATTTCCAAATAGCTGTAAATTAATCACCCATGGAATAAAGGCTTCGAGTCAACAATAAATTCAACGTTCACTGGTAGTGTTGGCATAATCCACTAACTCCTCCATCCTACTTCAGGTTGCCCTGAAATAAAATTCTACTTTGAAATACACTCTGAGATCACTGAGATACATGTGAGTGGGATTATTAACCGATAGAATTAATTAAATAATAAATTGGAAAGAAGTAATATAAATAATAGCATGCGCTTAACCGTGAGCCTGTCCCTTTAAAACACAGCTAGGTTTAAGTTTGGAAGGACGAAGTCAACATCCAAGTCCTCAGGGTTTAAAGACATGTTTCAACTTTCTTTACCCATCATCTTTTCGAGATGAAAAGAATTAAAAATCTCAGTGCAAAATGACCATTTAGTTTTAGAATTTCGGTCCGTACGGTAACTTATGGCCCGCAAATTGACTAATCGCATGGTGAGAACAGACTTAGCCATTATAATAATTACATTGGGACAGTTTTTGAAGTCATGAGAAAATCGCCAGTTGCAATTGCAATGTTGAAATTATGACTTAAGTAAAAAAGATACCACTAATCCATTTCTTTGAAATGTCCAAAATCCCAACTAGTTCTACCTTAAACTTCTGAAAGCATTCAAACTGCGCATGCCGCGGACTTTGCTGTGCACTAAAGCCTTAGGCATGGGAGCCTGTCTCGTAAGCAAAAAGACGGCAAGTCAGCGATAAATCACTGTTTGTGACATGGAGAATTTAAGCGAAAGTTTTCACCTCCGCAATTAGAATTTTTGTCCTTGAAATAACCCGCACAAAAGTAACCTCCTTCTAGTTTGTACGAGTTGCCCCCGCAACAAGATTCTTTAGCAAGGGTAAACAACTTCACATGCCGGTACAATTCATCAGTGCACACAAAGCGAATTGTTGCTTCGGCTTGTCCTCGCTACGCGGTACCCCAGCAAAGTTCGTTCGACCAAAACACACAAAGTTGTTTGTCGCAGAAGCCTGTCGCAGCGACTTGCAAGCATGCGTGTCCCAACTAGCCGTAGTAAATAAAAAATAGTTGGTTAAATTGCACTTTCATGGGCGATTGAAAACTTTGCAGTGAAACACTCGCCTGTGGCTCGTGGTTATACTTGAGCCTTGAACATTTTGACTACCTATGGTCTGTTATGTCTGTTAAAGCTTTGACAAGAACTCAGGGGAGCGATTTCTCGCGCTCTGATTGGTCGATAAGACAACAGACCATGGAAATGACGTGATGATGGCGCATTCTCGCGCGAGTAGAGTATTATTAGGTGGCTCGCGGTTCCACTTGGCAAGAGTTTTGAACATTTTGACAACATCTCTATATGGTCGATAAGAGTACAGACCATGGAAAATTGTTGTCGATTTGTTAAATAGACAATGAAAAAATGTATATTTGTCAATAAACGTCAGTGTAAATTTAATGTCAAGGAGCTGACTTGCCCTTAGATGATTCCTATTACATGCCCCTCTCATACGCATGCGCAGTGGAGAGAGAGAGAGAAGTGGTGGATCCATTCTCGACCACAGTGCTTACGGGTTTGGGAATGCGCCCGTAAGCTCTGGGAAACTCAGCGCCGGAGTAGCCAAAATCTGGCTATTTGGGCCTCACAGCGCATGCTCTTTGATCCAACCCAAACGGTTTGCTTATATCTGCTTCATCGCTAAGTGTTTTGTTGCTTCGGTATTAGAACTGAAGAAATTCAGTTAACGGCCGTGAAGAATTTTCAGGTATCCAAGGCTCTCGTGGTACGTAGCTGCTGAGAAATTACCGTTAAACGTTCCCAATCACAGATTTGAGACTTGAAGTTTGGGTATGCTTGGCAGTTGATTAATATTTCTGTGGACTACTTCACGAGGCGGTAAGTGAAACCCGAATGGCTTGTTAAAATAAACGTATCGAAATTCCAGTAAAACTTTCCAAAATATGAATTTAGCGTCCTTTTATTTATGTTTGTATTAACACTTCAGCGAAGCTGCTTTGGAATGTGATATCGTGGGAAAAGAAGAGAACTATAAATATCTAGTCGCATTATTATATTCTTATTTTATTTTTTCGCATTCAAATCTTTTTCTGGTTCACGGTTCAGTTTTCGATATGTAGCTAAGCTATTTTATTTGAAAATTGGAAAATCCAGTAATTCTGCCTAATTAGTCGTTCAAATGTTGTTTTGGAATCGCTGATATCAAGAATCGGCCGGCCGTGTTTACTTCAACATGTCTAGGGAAAAACCTGCTCACACGCCAGACACGCTGCACGTTCAACCGCTCTCGCTCAAACTTGAATAGATCAATCAGAAACACTTTTAATGTTTTTTGCTGAAACCAATTAGAGACAATCCTTGCTCCAGGGTTCCCCAGAGCTCTTGATCTCTCTCCTCTACATGCGCAGAAGAGCTCTGGGTCGAGATTGTGGTGGATCGGTCGCGGGAGACTGGAACGCTACCGTGCTTTCAAGAGTAGAAGACTTGTGACGAGTCAGGTTAAGAAGTACAAGCCATGACCAGTTGAAGAAATAGGTGAACGAAAAATACTAAGCTCTGAGCATGATTAATCGCATGGAGGTTAACAACGTGTTCATTGATCATCTCAAAACATTCAATGACAAAAGTTAAAATAAGACTTAATTAAACGTTGTCACTATGATATGACCAGAGACGGCTGAGACGGAAAACGAACACTGTAGCCCTTGGGATATGTGAATTTCACCAAAGTAGACCAATTAAACGCTTGAAGTGTATCGGAGCTTGGTTTTCCATTGTGGATCTTGCCATGACTGAATTTCACGCCGTAAACTAGAAATGAGGAAAAGAGCCCTCTTACACTCTTTTTTTCCTGAATGACTGTGCTCTTGTTAAGTTATGTATCGGAGGGTGCATGTCAATTCTTACTGTCTAAACAAATTAATGGCAGCGACAAAGAAGCCATAAACCAAGTGTATTTAATATTCATGAAGTTACTTTTCCCTTTATAACACTCAATTAGTCTTGTCAAAATGAAAGAGTATTCCACGAAATTTAATATAGACGAAGAGAAAGAAGCAAATAAACAAAAAGTGACAGCATGTTTGCAACACTTAGCAACGAAAGCTTGCAATGGTGGAAGAGGGAAAAAACTGTTAACCTGAAACAGCTCGGCTTGGTGATTAAGCAAAGTAATTAGAATAGAGCGCGTCAATCAAGAAGCTGTTGACAAAAATAGAGAGGTTCTAACAACGATACCTGCGGGAGAAAGAAACGCAAGGTAAATAATTAAGCAATGGTGACATTTTTCTTTAATACTAGGATATACTGGCGGGATTTGTGTGAATATTTGGTGTTCAGTCTGATTGGTCCAAGTTCATATTCCTTAAGAGTATTACACGGTCTTGTACAGTCTTGTTCGTCTTCCGAAAGAGTTATAATGCTCTTGGCTTTCCGTTTTCCTGATTCATAATTTGTAAGCTGCGCTTCGTTCGGTTTTTAAACAGAGTTTTAGGTAAACATGTCGGTTAAGAGACCTCTAATCTGACTACCGAAATACCTTTTAAGTAATTATTTCTCGAAAGCAGAGCTCTTTCCCTTAATTTAAAAGGGCACGTTTTTTATTAAAGGTCACAAACAACTTAATCAGTAAGTTTTTACCTGTGCTCATGCACTAGACCTCTCTTATGTCGAAGCTACGAAGGAATTTTGATCGAAATTTCTGAGTCATTCGAATTGAAGCGAAGAGTCGAGGTAACCCAATATATCATTCAGTTACTCCTCTTAGAACTGCATTGAACCGGCGTATATTGACGAGTAAGTCAGTAAGTGAAATTTGTCTTTTTTTTTTCACTTGCGCGGTTTCGAATTCACAACCTTCTTCAGCTTCTCCTCGCGTCACATGATTAAATACTTTTCAGCATTTTTATGTATTTGAAAAGAAAAGAAGGAAAGAAAACTGATTGAATATAGACCAGTTCGTGGGAATATTTCAGTATTTACTCCATTCCTAAACCATCTTTTAGGGGCAAGCAAGAAAGTGCTACATTGACTGCATGCATTTTTCAAAACACTGCCTTTCATTTCCTTGCAAAGCACCTGCGTTTCACTGAAACCTTAATAACTTTCACCTTACCGCTGACAACTGAGGAATCCTCGTTAAAAGAAAAAAATCGATTATGTTGTGTAACTTTTAAATGGCTTGCGTCAATGGTATTAATGAATCAAATAAGCTAGCTTGTCGTTTAAATCCCGGTATTCTGCCCCGCATGCCAGTAGCATTAGTTTTGAAATCACACTGCAGTGCCATATGGCACATGTAGTATACTTACCATGTATTCGTGTTAAAAGAGCCAGTTCACTAACAATTAAAAGTTGTATTAATTTTGATAGCTTCTGTAATTTCCAGTAGTTTTCAGCACGCTCATTGTAAAGGTCATAACTAGTCTATAGAAGTACCATTAATGAAGAATTAAACGCTGTTTGAAATGTGCCTATTTTTTTTTCATCACTGAGTTACCATTTTAATTCATTTTTGCACTAACAATCCGTTAACAGCAGATACCTATTAATTCAAAGCATCAGACCTATAAAAAAGAGTGCAAATAAACCCTATTTTTCCCACCATCAAATGGTCTGATTTCAAAATAATTGATTTAATTAGATTTTTATATTTCTTTAATTATTTTGCGTGTCATATTCAGCTAGTCACATTATCTGTGAACACTAATGAGATTGTGCATGGTTTGAGCGCTCACAGTATAAACTGCACCACAATGCAAGTTTTTGTTTTGTTTTGTTTTCATTTTTTATTTTTGCTACAATTTCATACAGCCACAGTCTCTCCTACTTACTATCCTTTCAGTTTCCTAATACAGACGACTCTCTCTTAAAGGACGCTTCTTTAATTTTATCATAAGAACATGGGACACCTGGTTCCTGCCTTTCTTTACTCCCTTCATTTGACTCTCTATAAAACAGACACCTCTGTAAAACGGACACCGAGTTGATCCCTGCCTTTCTTTACTCCCTTTATTTGACTCTCTATAAAACGGACACCTCTGTAACACGGACACCTAGAGTTGGTCCCTGCCTTTCTTTACTCCCTTTATTTGACTCTCTATAAAACAGACACCTCTATAAAACGGACACCTAAAGTTGGTCCCTGCCTTTCTTTAGTCCCTTTATTTGACTCTCTATAAGACGGACACCTCTGTAAAACAGACAGCTAGAGTTGGTTCCTTCCTTTCTTTACTCCCTTTATTTGACTCTCTATAAAACGGACACCTCTGTAAAACGGACACCCAGACTTGGTGCTTGCCTTTCTTTACTCCCTTTATTTGACTCTCTATAAAACGGACACCTCTGTAAAACGGACACTGAGAGTTGGTTCCTTCCTTTCTTTACTCCCTTTATTTGACTCTTTATAAGACCGACACCTCTGTTAAACGGACACCTAGAGTTGGTTCCTTTCTTTTTTACTCCCTATTAGTAGGGAGACCTGAGTCTTTTAAGCGTAACGAAAATAAGCCTTCGTCTTATGCCATTTTTTTTTTCGATTTATGTTTCAAAAGGCGCCAGAGTTAATTTGTATTTTTTCTTACATTCCTTTTTTCACTTGCCCGCCATTGAACATTCTGGTCTTTGCTGCTAGAGAAGCTACACTCTTTCTCTATAAGAATATATTTCATAGGAATATCGAGGCTGAAATTTGCAAAATCTTTAAGAACTTGATAAGAATAAATTCAAGGCTGAGATTTTGAAAAGGATATAATTTTGTGTGTTGAAAATCTGTAAATAATGCAATACAATTATATATTTTATCTTACCCGTAATATTATTCCTTTCTCTCTACGGGAAAAATAGCCACCAAAACGAAAACCAAAACGTGCATCAACTGCAATTTATGCCGGCCCAATACATTCTAAAACGGAAAAGTCAGAAGCTTTAATTTTAGAGTAATACAAAAAATATTTTTAACCTAAACTGGGTAGGAAAATAACGGAATATTCAGCCCGCGTCGAAATAAACAACAACTACATTCTTATAAAAGAGAAGAGCGGATGCGACAGGCCAAATTACTAAAACACTGAACTAATCTGACCAGAGGCTGAAAAGAAACTTAATTATTCCTTGCCCGACCTCCCTTATAATCAATTACATTTTCTTAGGTCTGCACCTGAGCGAAAGAAAGATTTTGAATAACCCCTGACTACCCCTGACTACCCTTGACTACCTACCACAAGATACTGTATGAGATATAACTTACAAATGACTTAAACGGGAGACGAACGTTGTTAAAATAATAACTAAACCTTAGTATCTGCCTATGTCACTCAACGACATTTCGATTAAACAAAGGGATTGTTTTGAAGGATTTGATTCCTGTTAGCTCTGTTCCTTTATGTGCTCACCTGCGTAAACCTCGTGGTCACCACTACAAAGACCTACAAACTGTGTGTACAATGTGAGACAATTGCGCAGAATTGTCGTTCGTATCTACTGTTTCAGAATATTACCGAACGGATACCAAATTAATAAGAATTTCACTTCAAAGCGCGCCACTTGTATATAGAACAAAGTTATCTCAGTTTGGGAATTCACAACACGCTGTGGGCCTTTCATATCAACCATGTAAGACCGTAAACGATACCGCCTGGTTTCCATCCTGCTGTAATCTACCACGGTCTACCGTGGTCTGGCGACACGATCGGAGATGTCTTCGTTGTACGGATTCAGGCAATTCATGACATTACTAAGAAATGTCAGGTTTTCATTCATTTTTAGCGATGGAGGCAATGCTGTGTTTTCCCCTAACAATTCTGGTGCGAAAATGGCGCCCAACATATGTCTCCTCGAGTCCCAGATTGGTCACCGATCGTGTTCCAGATCATATGGAAGCCGGGTAACAGTTAGTATTCCTTTTGAAAATTCCATTGTTTGTTCCGATTGGTTACAAACTAAGGCTATGCTAACGCTGTACCGGATAACGCTATTGCGCTATACGGCTTCTGTTTAGACACAAAAACGGAGATTTCGGCGCGATTTCTGTGACGGAGTGAAGCTGAGCTGCGCCGATCTCTAAAGTGTAACCGTCCTCAGACGTACCTGCTGAGGCCGAAAGTGTGTAAAAAAAGGGAGGTGGTAAGACGGGGTGGACATAGGCACCTAAGGACCACGCCAAACAACACACTCCTAAATATGCTGTAATTGTTTATTCTTAACAACATTCAAAATACTTTCAGGAACTTTCAAGATGGCCAACCAGCCAAATGCCAATTCTGGCCGCCCTCCTCCCATGATCGATCGTCCTAACTTCAAGGAAGAATCGGTGATCGTCTCATGTACGCTTTACGTCATCATTGCCTTTTTAGCAGTATTTGGAAACGGACTTGTTGTGGGATCCTTTATTCGCCATTCTCGCCTTCGCACGATAACAAACTACTTTGTTGTGAGTCTCTCCGTGGCGGACATTCTCGTTGGAGTAATTTCCATTCCTATATGGATCTCGATGCTACTTTACTCGTCTGGTGGACCGACCTTACAAACAGTTTACTACGTCTTGGATCTTTTTGCTGGCAGCTGCTCGATTTTGCATCTGGTGGCCATTAGCTTAGAGCGCTTCTTTGCTGTGGTATATCCAATTCGTCATCGAAACACGACTGCAAAAGTATACTACGTCTTCCTTGTAGCTGTGTGGGTCATTCCAGCCGCTGCTTGTGGCTCCTCAGTGGAGTTGAGGAACGTGAATCGGGAAGGCAACATGCTGTTTTTGTTTATTGCATTTTTTGTCATTCCCTTGCTCGTTATTCTTTTCACCTACGCTCGAATTTGGCGCGCTGCTAACAGTCGAATACAACCGGGCCGGGACACCTCACGTACAATGAAGCGTGATATGCGCATTGCAGTTACAATAGCTCTCGTGATTGGTTTTTTCGTCGTTGCGTGGTTACCTTTCTTTATCGTTCAGTTGCTTTTAGTGTTCTGCAAAAAATGCCAACCAGAAATTTTCAATAGGGACCTTCTTTTGTTTGTAAAGTTCATGCACTACAGTAATTCAGCGGTAAACCCGATTGTCTATGCCGTCAAAATTCCAGAATTCCGCCGGGCCTTCAAACAGTTGGTAGGGCTGTGCTTGTGTTGCTGCCCCGCTACTTGTCTGACTAATGAAGGTAACTCTCGCACAGTGGCAGAGCTTCTGTCGGTTACAGACATGCGAGTGCCTTCAAACAGCTCTAGGGATAGAGTATTGTCGCAGTGAAGAAATTCAATCAACGTTCAAAACATAGTTATAATTATAATAGAGTGAAATGCGTGGTTATGAAGCTCGCCAAAATCTTTTGTTATGTTTTTGTGGATTTGATGGTGCTCAACCTTCAAAAGTACTCGTATCACTCCTACTGGCATTTTGATCTTATCGACCAATTAACCGGATGCCGGAATATGAATACGCAAAAGTTTTGTTATGTTGCAAATCTCTTGTACCGTGATTTTTTGGCCACTTAAGCTTCAGTCAGCGGGATATCTCGGGATATCTCATTTCAAGCAGATTTCTAGTTATTGCAAAGCAATGAACGCCTAAATTAGAGATTGCAAGGGTTTGTTCCATTTATTCCGATTCGGAAATACTGTCAATCGAACACGCCCTAAGACTAAATGTCGCATTCATTTATTCCGTCACAAATTGTGAACAACAACAGCAAAGGATTCTGCATCGTCAAAGAGTTGCCAACACAAACTGAAGCACCGTTGTTTAGGTCAGTTGATGTTTGTCGTCTCTCAGTTTTAACTAGTTTTATGCTCTCAAAATTTAAATGGACAGAAGTGCTTATATCCTAAAGGAATTTCAGTACCCGAAGAGTGAGCCCGGTTCAGACGCCGAACTTTTCATGAGCTGAACCTAATACATTGAATTAAGTACATGAAAAGTTTGGCGTCTGAATCAATTAGGAACGCCTGTTTCAATTTGGAACGGCTCAGCCGTTCTTTTCGCCTAGTCCGGCCGGGAATTTCGCCTTTGGAGCGACTTTGGAACGGTTTTGATTCAGACGCCGAACTTTTCATGTGCCGAACCTAATGCATAAATTATTATAACGTAGTTTGTAAGCAGTTTGACCGAAATGAGCATTTTTCGCGTTTTGAACTTAGTTCAGCTGCAATTAAGATCAGCGTCTGAATCAATTCAGCCGGTCTTAACAATTTGGGTCGGCCCTAATTCGAATTAGGTTCGGCTCATGAAAAGTTCGGCGTCTGAACCGGGCCTGACCTGGTCTTATTGCTACTCGGAAAGTTACTATACTAACGAATTAAAATGGTCATAAATGAGAATAATGATGATGTTTTAAAACTTGATATCTCGAGTTCTAAGTATCCATACACTGATTAAACACTGTTAGCTACTGTTAGAATACGTTAAAAAGTGTATTTGGCTAAAGGTGAACAAGGTTGACTAAAACTTGTTTAACGTGTCTTCGTCAGCCCGACGTAAAATATAAAGTTTGCCAGTGTTATTAAAGTAGAAAAAAAAGATAGTTGATGTCAAAAACCATTAAAAGAAAAACAAAATTAATCCATTATTTTTGTTTGTGTTTTGTTTCTGACCCTGTGATTAAAAACTAAAAAAACTGCTGGAAATAAT
Source organism: Porites divaricata (assembly GCA_038088405.1). Classification (NCBI taxonomy): domain Eukaryota; kingdom Metazoa; phylum Cnidaria; class Anthozoa; order Scleractinia; family Poritidae; genus Porites; species Porites divaricata. The sequence goes on from JBBMOI010000002.1 coordinate 14,719,736, forward strand.
AAAAAGAAGAAAATATGTAGTTTTTAAGTGTCCTGAAATATATTAACCGCGATGTATAATATAAAAGTAACAAGCAACAAGCCCGGCGTCGTTTAAGCCAAAAAAATTGTAGATTGAAAACGTACCTTCAGCGAGATCATCAGGAGAAATGCCTATTGTTCTCGTGACAATTACTTACAGTCGATGAAAGCCGCTAGGTGTGTCATATCGCTTATTGTTATCGCTATAAATGCTGAACAGGAGTCTTTTTCTGATTGGTTACGACGAACGCGCGGCAGTACCGGCTTCATTGTAGGCGGGTTAAACTAACATTAGTCAAATTCCTCTATTGTCTTCCTTTTTGTTGAGGTCAGATCACACCTTTACGCATTTTTAAAATTACCCCTTACCTAACTGTTAGCAGTTTTAGAGCACTATGAATATGGATCCGGTATGGTCCGGGTCAGCGAACTGACTAGACTTGCTACAAGTCGACCTCTTGGCGAGCGGAGCGAGCCCTTTTTGTCCGCGAAGCGACCTAAAGAATAAGATGAGGCGAAAATTGTAGTTTCGATTCCTCGCATTAGAGGTTTGACGAAACCGTGTGACTGATTTCTTTATGAACAAGACGGTGGTAGACAAAAAGTGGAGTATTTAAAAAAGAAGTCCGTTTGTAGTAGCCAAATCTATTCGGCGAGAGCAAAATTGATGCTGATTTCTGAGAGCTAGAGACTTGGTTACATGTAAATATTGTTGAAGGGCGGCCTCTATGCGTCCGTTTCAAAACGGCTCGTCTTCATCCGGGATCTTGAATAAATCGACTGAGCCAGGAAAGTTTCCATGTAATGATTTATGTGGAGAGAGCAAGAGTCATTGAGCGAGAATAATTTGATGATATTTGGCCCGTATTAAGTGTGGAAATATTGTACGGTGCCTGGTTGATTGTGTATAGTTTTACCAGTGCAGCGAAAGTGGTTAATTGTGTGATTTCCTGAAGTTGTTGACAGACAGAATTCAGGTATGTCGTGGTCAGGGCTGTCAACACCCCCTCCCCACGTCATCAAATATTGAGAATTGATAGGGAAGCAATGATAGATGACGTCATATCGCACGACCAATGACGTCATTTGTGCCAAAAATACTCGTCCATGATTCCGCGCCACGTAATATATAGCACATAAACAGTTCTTATTATCCATTCAAAATATTTCCCCAATTCTGATTGGCTAAAAGCACACGCATAATTCACCATAACCAGTTACTGATGACCAAATTTGGAAGAATTTTGTGTTTAACGATGAATTGACGTCAAAAATGCAGCCCGCTACATACAGGTTAAGGCACCGTTAACCGAGAAGACCTGGGGACGAGTTTGAGTTGTTTTGGCTGTGAAAATAATATGGCAGACATTTCAAGAGTAAGAACTACAGCTGGAACTCGGCGAAATAATAGCTAAAAACATGACAAAAACAGCAAGAAGACAACTCGGAGGGTGACATCTGCTATTTGGAGAATATTTGCGGAACTGGACACACCTAGAGGTACACTATCGAAGATGCGTCGATCCAGGTAAGCATGTTTAAGCTATGTTTTTAAACTAGGAATTATTTTGAATAAATAATAAAACAAATCGGCTTTCGTAGATGGATATGAAGAATTAAGCAGATCGAGGAGGGCGTTATCCGCCGAGGCCAAGAGCGCCTTTTTGTATGTTTCCGGCGATTAATTTCTCCTTTTTAAGCCCCAACTAGCGACTTTCAACTCTTAATTATTCACCTCAGGGGTCAAATTGTTAAAACGCGCTTGAAATTTCTGTAGGTACCTTTTTATGAATTCAGACAGATATACTGTTTCACTAATGTAATATATAATAAGGTTTAAAATATAAAAAGAATAAACTTTTTACACTATAAAGCCAAGAAATGATTGGTAAAACGGATCTACATAGGCGCGGATCTAGGATAAATACCGACCGATCATGACCTAAACGAGCGCCAAAGGTGCAAGCTTCTTGAGGGGGGGGGGGGGGGGAAGTTCCGAGAGTATACCCCACCTTGAAATTTTTTGCATTTTAACTCCGTGAAGTCCCCTTTCCTTCTTGCTTTCTAAGTCATTCAGACAGGATGTTGGCCAGTTCCATTCTCGTTGGATAATTTAGCCTTGCAATTTGGCGGATTATTTCTTTAAGGTTAATTTCCATGTTGTATTGGATATGGAGCAAGACTTCAACGTGGAAAGTTTTTTATTGAGTTTCTAAAAGCCTTAGCAAGTTAATGACTTTTTCTTTTCCTAAAGTTCACAAGTTTTGTACGGGTCACAATGAGCAATAAATTGCGGCATACTTTCAAGTTGTCACTTTTCTTGGCTTTTCTAGTCTCCGGGCGGTCAGCAAGTTTTAGTTTTGTCGACGCTCATGACAGCTATATGCGCTAGCTCAATCGTAGATGGTACCTAAAAGGAAAAACGATTCACAGGGAAAGGGAAGCGGGGGAATAGAAAACGAGGGACCGCCAGCGAGAATGAAAAATTGAAATGAGAAACAATGATAAGTTACTGACTGATTCCCCGTTTCCGTTTCCCGTTCCCTGTTCCTCGTTCTCCGTTTCCCTTTCCACCTCCCCTTTACCCATTGCCCATTGCTCGTTTCAAACGTCACTACTGCGTCCAACTCAAATGAATTTGACCCGGCAGTTCCACGGCAATAGCACGGGAGTGGTTTCAAACGTCGAATTTAACTTAGTCGCGCCAAATTCAAAATAAAGGAAATGTTAGCCTGCGTGGCAGGCGTTTGAAAGGGAAGGGAAAGTGGATTTTGGGCGCTAAAACTACCTTTTCCTTCCCTTTCATACGCCTGCCACGCAGACTAAGGAACCGTCAAAACAAACCTTCCGATCCATCCGTGCCACCGCACCCAAAATGGCGAAAAGATACAGAAACTCAAGGGAAGATCGCGATCGGAAGAAATTTGCTTTGGTCGTGGCTAGTTGGAACCTGAAGACGATTTTAAACGCCAGAGGGCAACGGCAGCTGATGCAACAGTCCATTTTAAATCGTTTTATTGCAAGGAAAAGGTTAATTGTTTAAGTATGCGCTTTTGCTCTCCTTCTGCTTTCCTTCCAAGAAGCAACGATGTCGTACGATCCTGTCGACGTCACCCTTCGCGAAAAAGTGAGGGATGGCGGAATAACGTTTGGAACGATTGTGTACAGGCTTAAACTACTTCGCCAATTTGCCGCCATTTTGTCGCACTCTCATCCCAGAGCCCACGGTCAGCTACAGTATGCGCGCGCAGTCAGGCGCAGTATTAAACAAATACACTTTCATAATTTATGAACTGAGTTCGGCACAGCAGTAGCGCGACGTTTCAAACCGAGCCGTGCCACTGCCGTGTAGCACGGCATAACCTGTACGTCGAATTTAATTGTCGTGTCGAACCAAGCTGAATGATTTCAAACGTCGCGCCGCTGCCGTGCCAAATATCAATTGAGTTCGGCACGACAGTAGTAGCACGACTACTCCTGAACACGACGTTTGAAACAGGCCTTAAGTCGGTCTTGACTAAAACAGCATACGGGTACATACGAGCAACATACGGATACATACGAGCAACATACGGATACATACGAGCAACACACGGATACATACGAGCAACATACGGGTACATACGAGCAACATACGGATACATACGAGCAACATACGGGTACATACGAGCAACATACGGATACATACGAGCAACATACGGATACATACGAGCAACATACGGATACATACGAGCAACATACGGATACATATGGGTAACATACGGATACATACGAGCAACATACGGATACATATGGGTAACATACGGGTACATACGAGCAACATACGGATACATATGGGTAACATACGGATACATACGAGCAACATACGGATACATATGGGTAACATACGGGTACATACGAGCAACATACGGATACATATGGGTAACATACGGATACATACGAGCAACATACGGATACATACGAGCAACATACGGATACATACGAGCAACATACGGATACATATGGGTAACATACGGATACATACGAATGCCTTTTTCATTTTTTAAAATAGTTTTCAGTTAATGCGCTTTTCACAAACATGCGAATTCTGAAGCTCAAAAGCCAACTGACGATTGCGTTTTTCGGTGCCTTCAATCATCTTAACGGACCTCCTAGGAAAAAACTTTACTTTAACGGGTTCAAAAGGTCATGGTTTGTGATTTGTGATTGGTGGATACCGATCCGTTTTGTGTGTTTCTGTGTTTCAAGGTTCGTTGCTTGTGATCGTAATTATGATTGACGGCAGCGAAAAACGCAATTGTGAAAGCGACCTTTGAACCTTAGAGTTCGCATGTTTGTACAAAGAACAGTAAAGAATTTTCAGTAAAGTGTACAAATGAAGTAAACCATTGAAATCAGGAGTGAGTGAAATATTCATTTATAACAGTTTTAACAGTTTCTCAAAATGTAACCGGTAAGTGATTCATATCATTTGCCACAGGTAGTACGAGTTTTTTTCAGTTTGTCTTTTTTGTCTTCCTTTTTTTCCATTTTTTGTTTCAAATAAGGCGTGACTGGCTTGGCTTATCATGAACCAAGAACACGTTCAATAATGTGGGTGATGGGTAGGGAGGCAGTCAGGTTAACGTGGTTCGCGATCGAAACCCAAAGCCAATAACAATTTCTTACACTCGTCAAGGTCATTGACTAAAACACCACACGCGGGTACTTACGGGTAACATATGGGTAACATACGAGTAACACACGGGTGTTTGTGAAACGCGGACAGCATACCTGCGGATGGCGGATGCGGATGGGAAAATGAGGATAGAAAAATGCCGATGAAAAAAAAAATGTGGATAACAAAAAAAGTAAGAGAAAAAAAAAAAACGAGAAATGCGGATGGCAAAAAAAAAAAAAAAAAAAAAAAAAAAAAAAACACAAAGAAACAAACAATTAAGGAAAGAAATCTTTCTTTCAAGTCGCTGTCACATAGTTGGACCCTTCACTTACATACAGAACGTGTAATTCCTTTCATTAATGTCGCAGAAATAAGGACGCTCCGTTCCTCCTCCTTAAATGCACACATACTTGGTGCACTTCTCCTTTGAGTGTTTACCCTAAGGATTTCAGGAAAGGTAAACAGCTCCAAAAAATCAGCCAGCAAAAGAGGTTTCTGCAAAACGAGGACCGGATACCTACGGATGGCAGATGCAGATGGGAAAATGAGGATAGAAAAAATTTGGATATATAAATTAAATTGTGTCACTAAAACATGTCTTAACAAAACACGTGTATAACGTTGTTCTGACAACAACAACAACAACAACAAAGAACTAAATTTCCTCAAATTAAAAGAAAACTAGAGAAAACAAACTACATATAAACCAAAAAATAGGGTAAACTACGCGAAAATATCGGCGTGCTTCGCCTATTTTACGCTCGCCTCCGCTAAATCGCCATGTTTCCTCACATAGGAGCCTGATCTTCAAAAGGGCTCATAATACAAATCAACTTTCACTCTGCCTTGACTCTGGTCGACTATGCCACAGCAGAGAGTGATTGTGAACTACGGACACCTGCAGAAGCCCGTTTTTGAGATAAAAAACTAAGCTACTGTTACACTAGTGGTTTTCCGTTACACAAATTTTCCTCTCGGTTTTATGAAATTTTTTGCATTTTAACTCCGTGAAGTCCCCTTTCCTTCTTGCTTTCTAAGTCATTCAGACAGGATGTTGGCCAGTTCCATTCTCGTTGGATAATTTAGCCTTGCAATTTGGCGGATTATTTCTTTAAGGTTAATTTCCATGTTGTATTGGATATGGAGCAAGACTTCAACGTGGAAAGTTTTTTATTGAGTTTCTAAAAGCCTTAGCAAGTTAATGACTTTTTCTTTTCCTAAAGTTCACAAGTTTTGTACGGGTCACAATGAGCAATAAATTGCGGCATACTTTCAAGTTGTCACTTTTCTTGGCTTTTCTAGTCTCCGGGCGGTCAGCAAGTTTTAGTTTTGTCGACGCTCATGACAGCTATATGCGCTAGCTCAATCGTAGATGGTACCTAAAAGGAAAAACGATTCACAGGGAAAGGGAAGCGGGGGAATAGAAAACGAGGGACCGTCAGCGAGAATGAAAAATTGAAATGAGAAACAATGATAAGTTACTGACTGATTCCCCGTTTCCGTTTCCCGTTCCCTGTTCCTCGTTCTCCGTTTCCCTTTCCACCTCCCCTTTACCCATTGCCCATTGCTCGTTTCAAACGTCACTACTGCGTCCAACTCAAATGAATTTGACCCGGCAGTTCCACGGCAATAGCACGGGAGTGGTTTCAAACGTCGAATTTAACTTAGTCGCGCCAAATTCAAAATAAAGGAAATGTTAGCCTGCGTGGCAGGCGTTTGAAAGGGAAGGGAAAGTGGATTTTGGGCGCTAAAACTACCTTTTCCTTCCCTTTCATACGCCTGCCACGCAGACTAAGGAACCGTCAAAACAAACCTTCCGATCCATCCGTGCCACCGCACCCAAAATGGCGAAAAGATACAGAAACTCAAGGGAAGATCGCGATCGGAAGAAATTTGCTTTGGTCGTGGCTAGTTGGAACCTGAAGACGATTTTAAACGCCAGAGGGCAACGGCAGCTGATGCAACAGTCCATTTTAAATCGTTTTATTGCAAGGAGAAGGTTAATTGTTTAAGTATGCGCTTTTGCTCTCCTTCTGCTTTCCTTCCAAGAAGCAACGATGTCGTACGATCCTGTCGACGTCACCCTTCGCGAAAAAGTGAGGGATGGCGGAATAACGTTTGGAACGATTGTGTACAGGCTTAAACTACTTCGCCAATTTGCCGCCATTTTGTCGCACTCTCATCCCAGAGCCCACGGTCAGCTACAGTATGCGCGCGCAGTCAGGCGCAGTATTAAACAAATACACTTTCATAATTTATGAACTGAGTTCGGCACAGCAGTAGCGCGACGTTTCAAACCGAGCCGTGCCACTGCCGTGTAGCACGGCATAACCTGTACGTCGAATTTAATTGTCGTGTCGAACCAAGCTGAATGATTTCAAACGTCGCGCCGCTGCCGTGCCAAATATCAATTGAGTTCGGCACGACAGTAGTAGCACGACTACTCCTGAACACGACGTTTGAAACAGGCCTTAAGTCGGTCTTGACTAAAACAGCATACGGGTACATACGAGCAACATACGGATACATACGAGCAACATACGGATACATACGAGCAACACACGGATACATACGAGCAACATACGGATACATACGAGCAACATACGGATACATACGAGCAACATACGTGTACATACGAGCAACATACGGATACATACGAGCAACATACGGATACATACGAGCAACATACGGATACATACGAGCAACATACGGATACATATGGGTAACATACGGATACATACGAGCAACATACGGATACATATGGGTAACATACGGGTACATACGAGCAACATACGGATACATATGGGTAACATACGGATACATACGAGCAACATACGGATACATATGGGTAACATACGGGTACATACGAGCAACATACGGATACATACGAGCAACATACGGATACATACGAGCAACATACGGATACATACGAGCAACATACGGATACATATGGGTAACATACGGATACATACGAATGCCTTTTTCATTTTTTAAAATAGTTTTCAGTTAATGCGCTTTTCACAAACATGCGAATTCTGAAGCTCAAAAGCCAACTGACGATTGCGTTTTTCGGTGCCTTCAATCA